>CM077254.1:14412527-15012527 GCA_039654775.1 Spinibarbus caldwelli
AATAAGAATTTAAAATGGGGGGAAATATCATTATACAGTTATGGCCATGACTGTATATTGTCATAATTTCACACTGATTCTCTAAATAATGGAGAAACAACATAAATGGCATCTTTTTACTAAGTATCAATGTATCAATGATACCAATACTGTTGATGATGTCTAAAGGCATTTTTTCCTCAAATTCAGCCATTAATTTTAGCCATTTAACATTACAGCCTATTTTTATTTTTAATAGGCTTTGAAAAATGTTAAACTGAAAAAAAAAAAAAAATCACACATCTTTGTGTACAACAAAAATTAACATCTTAATTTTGACAGGCCCAATTTAAATATTATGAAATTATATAATAAAATATTTTTAAATAGTATATTTAAATAGTATGTTTATGAGATACTGTAAGTAAATATAACTTCTAAAATAATAATATTAAAATTTGCATTTAATAAGTTTTACTCTTATATGTTATCTCTTATTTTAGTGAATTATAATATACAATACTAGTTATAATAATAATATTAAATAAAATAGCAATAATTTATAATAAAGCATAATATTATTAAAAGTAAAGTTTATTAAATTAATATATTTAATACAAATTTAACGACATAATATTGAATTATTCTTTTATGAGTAATATTTGATATACTTCTTAAATCTAGCCGGGTGATTTAAGAACTGTATTTAACTGTTTGTAATACCTGCAATAACATTTTAAATTTCCACTTTTTGGACTATTCATTACTTCCTCTTCATGATCCATATAGCTCAGTATGGCAGCATTGAATTCATAAAATGTTCATTATTTGACCTTCTATGAAGGCTGGCTTGTTGCTAGGCGATGCTTGTTTCATTTGTTGCAGTGGATGGGACCTTGTTCACATTTGGAGAAAAGGACAGTGGGAAGCTGGGCTTGTCCACAGAGAAGCTGGCCAATCATAAAGTGCCTCAACAGGTGACCGGCATCTCTGATAAAGTGGTACAGGTATCCTGTGGAGGAGGGCACACAGTGGCTCTTACGGGTAGGAGAACATATTTAGCTTAGTTGTCTTGTCTTTTTTTTGTGTGAAGACTGAATTTTATGCACGTCTGGTAACGCAGAGCATGAGGTGTATTCGTTTGGCCTGGGTCAGTTTGGACAGCTCGGTCACGGCACTTTCATATTTGAGTCACGTTTACCCAGAGTGGTTGACCATTTCAGGAGGGGCAGAGTTAAACGTGTGGAGTGTGGAGAGAACCATACAGCGCTGATTACTGGTAAAACATGCACAGAAAACCAGCTGATAACATTCTTTATGTACTGTAATACATTTGATATGATATAATTTCCTCTAAAACATATGCCAGTTCTGTTTGTTTATAAAAATCTGACATGCTGGTTGCAGACAGCGGCCTTTTGTACACCTTTGGTGATGGTCGACATGGAAAGCTGGGGCTTGGAGAAGAGAACTTCACCAACCAGTTCAAACCAACCCTGTGTCCAAGATTCCTAGACCATTATGTACATTCTGTACGTATCACTGTCGATCTACCTTTTATAATACAATATACACTTTATTTCTATCCGATATATACATTTTCTGCTTTAAAACCTCATGAAATGGTTTGACAAATGCCATTTTCATAACCCTGTTGACTTCTTTACTTTTGAAACAAAAAGTATAGTCAGAAAATATCAAAGGGCCTTTTGCTTTAATTCTTTTATTGAATTTATCTTTCATTTCTCAAAAAGATGATTTTAATTTACTTTGCAAACTTGCATAAATATTTTGGTCCATTTTTCACATACAGCTGAGAAAGACTGAAAAAAAATTATTCAAAAGTTTGGGGTGAATAAATTTATTATTATTATTATTATTATTATTTTAATAAATTAATACTTTTATTCAGAAAGGACACATTCATTTAATCAAAAATGTTACGAAGTAACGATTTCTGTTTTTAAATTATTTTTAACGCTGATAATAATAAGAAATGTTACGTGAGCATCAAATCAGCATATTTGATTGATTTTTGAAGGATCATGTGACACTGAAGACTGGAGTAATAATGCTGAAAATTCAGCTTTGCCATTACAGGAATAAATGACATTTTAAAATATTAAATTGTTATTTTAATTTGTTTTAATATTTCACAATATTACAGTTTGTACTGTATTTTTGATCAAATAAATGCAGCCTGAGAGAGCATAAGAGACCTCTTTCCAAAACATTTCAAAAATCGTACTGTCCCCAAACTTTTGTACACTAATGTAAATGTGTTTTGTTGTGACATACAGATCAATATAAGCCACAAAACTCCTATTTTGATTTCATGGCATCTGTAAACAGTGTATGTTTTTCAGGTTACTTGTGGTGGGTGTCACATGCTTGTGTTGGCAAAGCCCAGGCCTGAAGGGTCAGAGGAATTGATCCTGGAGGAGGATGATGTCTCAGAAGACTACTTTGAGAAATCCTATACTGAATTACTGGGAGACACGCAAAGTCAGACCACCCTAAACAGGAGTCTCTCAGCTCGGGTCAGACGCAGAGAACGGGTGGGTAGATCCTGATGGATCAAAATTAGTGCAACTGATTATAAATTGGACTAGTGGCAGTGTATTTTAAGATGAATAATAATTGTGAAAAATAATCATGTTTAATAGAGTATATTACCTAAACAATCACATAAATGAGATAAATATGGAATCTAAAGTGAGTTGCTTTTCCTCTGCAGGAGCGTTCACCAGATCAGTTTGGACAGATGTTTCGAACACTTCCAGCCCTGGGTGGAAATCAGCTGAGTGCATCTTTATCTGTTCCCAGCCAGATCCATCAATCTCATAGTAAACAACCCGGAAAGATCTCTCACAGCAGTCTCAAAAGTAAGAAAAAACAAAAAACAAAACAAAAAAAAAAACTGTATTAAAAGGGCATATCTGTGGTTTCATTTATTACGAATGTGCAAATTTGTTAATTTACACTAATGTTTAAAAGTTTGGGGTTGGTATGATTTCTTTTTTTATTTAGCACACATTCAGCACACATCTGGACACATTCAATTTCTAAAGTCACAGTAAAAACTATTATTCTGTTACAAAAGATTTGTATTTCAAATAAATGCTGTTCTTTTGAACTTTTGAACTATTTAAAGATTCCAAAAAATGTATCGCAGTTTTCACAAAAAACATTAAGCAGCACAGCTGTTTTTAACATTGATGATAATAAGAAATGTTTCTTGAGCACCAAATCAGCATTAAAATGGATAAGCCTGGAGTAATGGCTTCTGAAAATTGAGGAATATATTACATTTTAAAAATGTAATTCATAATTGTAATAATATTTTACAATGTTAGTGTTTTTACTGTAATTTTAATCAATGAAATGCAACCTTTGTGAGTATTAGAGACAGCTTATAAAAACATTTTTAAAAATCCTACTCACCCTAAATTTTTGAATGGTAGTGTTCATTATTGGGTCTTGCTCAGGTTTTATGTCTTCTCTCTCAACAAGTTCCCGGAAAGAGAGAAAAGTCTCTCGATGACAGAAGCAGTGTGGAGGATAGTGAGAGTGTAAAAGACCTTGGAGAAACCACTGACTTATTAAACCTGGTAGGAGAAGCATAATATTACTTATTAAAGAAGCATGCATGCTTATAGAACATATATATAGAAAAATAAGTAGAATTAGACCTTTATTTGGTTTATTGTCATTTTTAATGAGAAATTGCTGCCGGTTTTAAATATAAGGTAAAAAAGTGTGGCACGGTAACAGTGTTTACAACCGTTTGGACAGGTCACAGGAAAACACAATACTAAATGCAAATAGAACTAACTGTATAATCATGAATAATTAGGAGAGAAAAATAAATAGACTTTCAAACGGAAAAAGTAAATGACACAGACTACATTAAATACAGGCTTAATTTAATAGTTTGGGGTTGCCATTTTATGTAAAATGTGAGTTATGTAGAAAAACCTGTTGGGAACCACTGATATAAAAGACATAAAGCTTCCAAGTCTAATGTGAAAGTTTCTTTGATTTCAGACTCATGTAATGAAGATGGACCCTAACCATAAGACTCTAACATTGTCTCCTATGGAGAAGGTAAGTGCTCTCCTGGCTGTTCAAGAAATGTGCCATTTAGATGGTCAAACAGAGGTTGAGGAGCAAAAAAAAAAAAGTTTATTCTTCAAAGGGCTACGTTCTTTTAGACCTCTGCTTATGTTTTCTCTCTTTTCGTTTCATTGACACATTCTTCTCATTTGCTTTGCAGCTTTAAAGCTCATTCTGCTCTCGTTCAGCCTGCTCTGCATGTTCATTCGTTTCTCTAACACTTTCCCTCTTTTTATCCTCTGCTTCCTGGGATAGAAGAATGTTAAGCTTGTGAAAGAGCACGGTAAGGAGAAGGGGAAGCCAAGAGGTGACTCCGCCCTTTATAGAAAGAGGGCAGAGCTTTTAGCTCGCAAAGCTCTTCCGACTGAGTTACTTAAAAGTTCAAGTGGTAGCTCAGTAGTTGGAGACATTCTTGGGTCAGGGACCCCCCACAAGAGCCCTAAGAGACATGGTCAGGATAAGGAAAATGTACTTATAGCTTTGGAGGACAGAAGGCCTGCTCATCACCAAGCTGCAGGAAGTAACACAAGAATGGGGATGGACATAAGCAGAGCTGGATCCAAATCTTTCCAGCCCAAACACAAAAAGCTGATGAAGTCAAGGGATAGAGTTAAAGGAAAAGACGCTGGGAATAAAGTACAGATACTTGAGGAACATTCAAAGGAAGTGGCTGAAAGTGAGAAGGTTGCTCACAAATCAAAAGAGAGTACAAAAACAAACCAAGAACGTAAAACAAAACCCAAAGGTCGTCCATTGGAAGTCAGTAGTCGGTCTCAAAAGGTTATGGGGGAAGAAAAAGAAGTAAAAACGAAACCCATAATAGTTGTTGAACAATATCTTGAACAGAGCACGCATAAAGACCAAGACCCAACAGGTAAGAAGATCTCAAAAGAGATTTTACCAAAAGCTCAGAAGGTGAAATGTGAAATGAACACTGTTAAGACAGAAACCAAAGGTTTTGTCCCACAGAGCAAAAAGTTAGATTCAAAAAGTAAAAAGACAGTGCAAGAGCTCTCTACTACTTCACAACAGTCCTCTTGCCAAGAAGAAATTTCTACAAAAAAGACTAAAAAATCTAAAGCGGAACAAAGTCAATTGCTAGTAGAGGACAAAAAAAAGGGGTCTACCATTATCTCAGAAGCTGCCTTCAATTCTGAATCAGCGTCAGAGCAAATGAAGGAAAATCCTCTCACCAAGGTGACATCTTTTCTCCAAGATGTGGGAATGGGAAGTCCTGCTCGTTTGCTTGGAGATACAGCAGTCAGTCAGTTCCTTTCCCAGTCTACACCCCAAAAAATGCCAAAACTTCTTTCAAAACAGAGAACTCTGTCTGACGTTTCGTCCCTGAGTGAGTCTTTTGAGGTTTCAGGACAAGAGGAGACAAGAGAGGCCAAGAAGACGGCCATCACCATCAATGTTAAGGCAGAACCAGAAACTTCAGACGGGGACTTGGAAAGAACCAGCACTGAGTCCAAAACCGAGGCTCATTCTGAGGTGGGAACATATAGAAGAAGTGAGGAGGAAGGAGGAGAGGAATCGGAAGAGGAGGAAAGCGAGGGATCGGTGAACAGAAGGGATGAGAGTGAGGAAGTAGATGACAGAGAAGAAGAAAGCGAGGGATTGGTGAACAGAAAAGAAGAGAGTGAGGAAGTGAATGACCGAGAAGAAGAAAGGGAGGGATTGGTGAACAGAAGGGATGAGAGTGAGGAAGTAGATGACGGAGAAGAAGAAAGTGAGGGATTGGTGAACAGAAAAGAAGAGAGTGAGGAAGTAGATGACAGAGAAGAAGAAAGCGAGGGATTGGTGAACAGAAGGGATGAGAGTGAGGAAGTAGATGACAGAGAAGAAGAAAGCGAGGGATTGGTGAACAGAAAAGAAGAGAGTGAAGAAGTAGATGACAGAGAAGAAGAAAGCGAGGGATTGATGAACAGAAAAGAAGAGAGTGAGGAAGTAGATGACAGAGAAGAAGAAAGCGAGGGATTGGTGAACAGAAAAGAAGAGAGTGAGGAAGTAGATGACGGAGAAGAAGAAAGTGAGGGATTGGTGAACAGAAAAGAAGAGAGCGAGGAAGTGGATGACAGAGAAGAAGAAAGCGAGGGATTGGTGAACAGAAAGGAGGAGAGCGAGGAAGTGGATGACCGAGAAGAGGAAAGTGAGAGCAAGACCCTAGCAAGTGTTGATGATTCTGAGGTTGATGATGATACCACGATCAAAGCTTCTAGTGAGGATGAGGAAAGTGAGGAAGAGGAGGAGAAAAGTAAAAGTGAGGCAACTGAGGATGTTGAGAGTGAAGCTGAGGAAGAGGAGAGTCTTGGAATAGAAGATGAGGAAGAGGAAACAAGTGAGATAAGTAGAAACCGTGAAGAAGAAAGTGGAGAAGATGAGGATGAAAGTAAAACAAGTGAAGAGGAAGAAGAGGAGGTGAGTGGAGAAGAATCAGAGGGAAAGACAGAGAGCAGAAGTGACAGATCAGAGGAAGAGTCAGATGAAGTAGACGAGGATGAGGAGTCAGAGGAGAAAGATAGTGAGAATGAGGAAGAAAGTGAAGTGGAAGGTGACAGTGAGGCAGAGGAGGATGAAGACGGTGAAAAGACTAGCGAAGAAGAGGAGGAAGAGTCAGAAAAGCAGGAGCGTGAGACTGAAGATGATGAAGATGAAGGGGAGAGTGAAAACGAAGCAGAAGAGGAGGAAAGTGAGGAAGATAAAGAGGAGAATGAGGAAGATAAAGAGGAGAATGAGGAGAGCAAGGGAGGTCAAGAGGATGAGGAGGGTGAAAGTGACAAAGATGAAGTAATGAGTGAGAATGATGAAGAAGAGGAAGAAGAAGAGAATGAAAATGAAGAGGAAGAAGAACAGGAGAGTAAAGAGGAAGAAGAAGAAAGTAATGATGAGGAGGAAGAACATGAAGAGGAATCAGAGGAGGAAGAGTCTGAAGAAAGAGAGGAGACAGAAGAAGCAGAGGATGAGGAGGGAGAAGAGGAGAACAAACAAGGAGAGCAAGAGAAAAGTGATGAAGAGGAAGAGGAAAAAGAGAACGCCAAGAGAAAACGCGTCAAAGTGGCTGAATCCACCAAACCAAAGTCAAGTGTGAAAACATCAAAACATCAATCAAAAGCTCAAAACGATCAGTCAGATGATGAGTCCCACGAGTCTAAGCAGTTTTGGGATGATGTTCTACCTCAATACCTCAATCTAAAATAACTCAGCAACCTCAACCCCTATCTTTATTTCTCTGAGTTAATGAGCTTGTTGTTTCATATTTGCCTTTTGTGTTCTTGATTTTTGCTTTTGTCATGCTTTTTTCCCACCATTATTATTCTTGCAATTTCATCCATGGCAATCTTACTAAATGTATTGCTTCACATTTTTCATTTAATTTTATTTATTTTACAAACTGTTTTTATAATTAATTATATGCCCAGGCAGTAGTGAAGACCTCATGATGTGCCTTAGGATTTATCTAATGGACAGCCATGTTCTTTTACTAACAAATGTGCTTGATTTGACAGTAACCTTGAAACACCCCTATCAATGACTTTAAATTCTTAAAAATACAAAATTATGTACCAATCTTCTGCCTTTATGTCAGATGCCTAACCATATTAAAATGGCAGCTCATAATGTTTATGACTGGAAGAAAATAATTGGAAAAACTGAGCTCAAGGATTAATCATTAGGTAGGTAGCATTTAGTTCAAATTTTACACTTGTGCTTGTTCTGTGAACTTTTTTGTTACGTATAGTAACCAATAAAACTTTTCATTTACTTCAATTATTTGCATCCGTTTTTAAATTAATACAACTATTAACCATCCGGTTTTTTTAATACCTATGTGTTATTTTATATATATATATATATATATATATATATATATATATATAAATTTTAAAAAAAAAATTAAAAGCACAAAAAAAGCAGATTATCTAGGGACTTTATAAAGACAAAATTCTGTATGGATTAAATGAAGAAAAATACATATTACATCACTGTTTAGTGAAAGCTATCATGCAGTACCTGAGAATTTCAGAATATAACATATTTACAAAGCAAATTTTCATTTGAATTGTAAATATGCAAATATAGAAAGCCATTTGAGATATCGCCAACTTGCAAAGACGTTGCAGTCAGGCAGAGAACTGAAAATCCTTCATCGGACAGGTGAGGCTGCCCTCTTTATATACTCTCTCTGTAGAGGTGCTCCTCCTAAATAGATCCCTAGTTCATGTGCCTACTCACAGTACTTGTGTGTGTGTTTATACATGTAGTTTGTTAGCTAGTTTTAATTTTACAAAAAACAATCAACTCACATGAACCTTCTCCTGCCATTCTAGTGCCTTAACCCTCTTTTCGCATTTCACAGTCATCTGTTTAGTCACTGATTGTGTCGTTTTTCATTTTTTGCATGGCCACCATCCATTTCTCCAGCTCCGGACTGATGAGATGAATGGAAAGGTAGAGGGAGAAGATGAGGAGGAAGAATATTTAGATGAAGAAGAGGAGGACGAAGAAGACGAGGAAGAGCATCCAGAGGAAGAAGAAGAGGGTGAAAAGTGTAATGAGAAGGAAGATATTCTAGATGAGAAGAGAAAAGAGACAGAGAAACAGGAGCAAAGCATTACAGAGCCAGACAAACAGGTGCCCTGAAACCCATCATTCATACCATTTAGACTAATTATGCATGAACATAATGATTTAGCGTCACATCAGTAAACAACTGCAGTATTGCTTTGATTCGTTTTCTTCCTCCTACAGAAAAAGCAGATAATAAAAGACGCATCTGACCCCGATGGACCAAAAAAAGGTTAGTGTTTTTTACTTTTCAGCATCCTTTTTTCATTTTCACTATTCCTATACAGTCCCCAAGAAAACCAAAATGAGTTTTGTGGTTTTTAGTCTGTCTAAGTTAGTTTTGAGGTCATCTACTGTATATAGGGAAGCTTATTTTCATCACAGAATAAAAATAGAAAAAGGGTAGCTGCAACTTTTTTTCCCACAATTCTGAGTTGACATCTCACAATTGTGACTTTTGTTTCTGCATTTTTAGACACTTTTTTTTTTGAGAAAATGGTTAGATGTAAACTCAAAAAGTGAGAATTGCTAGTTTATAATTCACAATTGCAAGAAAAATCTGAATTGTGAGATAAAAACGTGCAGTAATCTTTTTACATTATATTCTATATATCTTCTAAGAGTATAATTGCAAATGCAAATTGATTATATAAGCAGCTTTTTCTATCTTTCTCTTTTTTGTTGTTGAAATTCTGAAGATTCTGATCCTGCTGCTCTTATAAAAGAGGAAACACAGTCAGAGAGGAAAGGTGTTACAGAAGACAAGCCAAAGACTCTTTTTGGCTCCAGGAACAGGGTATTTAACCACTCAAATATTTTAATCTTTATAATATACCCATAATCGTGCGTAACATGTCCATTGTTTGACCTCTTTCCTGCCTGGCTTTTTCAGCTTTCTCTTTTCAAGAGAGCTTCCACCAAAGGCAGTCAGGCAGAGATCACCACTTCAGCCAAACCAGCAGCTGACGGTCCCCCTCAAATCCCAGAGACTCCAGAGCCAGAGAGTTCCAGCAGTGAAGCACAGACCACAGCATCCAGTCGACCACATTCATCCACCTGCAATCTGCTTTGACACCATCTTTGAAACCATCTTCTGACCTGAAAAAGAGATCAGAATTAGTAGAATCAGCAGTTCAACAAAGCGTCATCCTGATGGTGATGGTGTTAACTGCACTGTGCCTTGTGCCGCAAAGCAGACCTCAGAAAATAACTAGCTTTAACAGAAAACTGAGTTTGGGAGATTGATTTAAGTATAGCTGTAAACCATAATGGTTTTGTTTTGGTACTACATTGTATAATGTTTTTCCCTTTGCAGTGTCTGATTTGTATAACTTAGCAAATACATTCTCAAAGTCATTACTTAGAGGAGTAAATTTACCAATATGTGCAGTATATCTAGAAATACAATTGTGTTTTATACCTATTTAAATTTATTGAAAGACTCTAAGCACCTGTGCACTTTATATATATATATATATATTATAAAAATCTTGTATTGTTCAGGGTAACGTGATATTTTTTGTTTATGGCATTTTTGTAAGAATCATCTCACAACCTTTGTATTTGACTTGATAAAAGTAAAGGTCAACTCAAAAGTGTAATTTTCTTTACTTTTTTATTTGAGATGGATGGATGGATGGATGGATGGATGGATGGATGGATGGATGGATGGATAGAGAGAGAGATAGATAGATAGAGAGTGGGAGGAGAGCCACTAGGTGGCAGCACTCAATCGACTGTGTGTTGCTCGCGCCAGCCTTTAGTTGTCAGTGAGAGAATAGCTACACTCATCTGAGCTGAGTTTATTGTCCATATTTTTGGTTTTCAAGCTAAAAAGATGGAGGAGTATCACTCTGGAGATGAAGTAGGTGTTATATAAGGCTTAACTGGTTATTATCTGTCTTAACGCTTTAAAACTGGTAAACCGTAGACTGGCAGTTAATGCTAGCTTGCTAACCGCTTCATCCGGACAGAAACAAAATATCACTTCATCCACAAACGTACATATTTTCTCTCTTTACAACATTTGCACATATATAGATGACTTAAAGTTCAATTTTATTGATGTTTTACATTATTGTGTTGTACGTTTTCACATAAAATGATTCAGGGTGTGGCCAAATCATTACATTAACTTGAATCATAAAGCAAGCTATGAATTAAACAAACATTTTTGTATTCATAAGTAATTTGAGATGTTTTTTGCTTACTTACGTGTACACATTTGGATCTAATGGATGCGGGTGTTCATGCATTATTAAACCCATCTGACAGCTTGTGTTTATCTTTTAAAATCTTTTATTTCAGGTGTCTTTCAGTCCAGATGATGCAAGTAATGTTGTAAAAGAGGTAAAATTCACTATAAAACCAAACACACGTATAACAACATTAAAAACCCTACATGATCTGTTGTGTGTCTCACTGAATGAATTGCTTTGTTAGTCTCATGTGCCTGCAGGATTAATGCTAGCCTGTGTATTTGAGTGCAGGTCTGCTCCATTAACTCTCTGTGTGTGTGTTTATCGGTCAGTGCATTGAGGGCATTATTGGAGGTGTGGACTACAGCCAGAACAAAGTCAACCAGTGGACAGCCAGCATCGTCGAACACACTCTCACTCAGTTAGTCAAACAGGGGAAACCCTTCAAGTACATTGGTATGAGCTTTTCCTTTCTCGTATGCAAATATCTAATAGGTTATATATCTCATGATATATTTATAGGGCTCTATGTCATGTTTTCACAAGGCCAAAAGTGCTGTTGTTGATTGAATATGTTATGTATCAATTTCAGTCAACTGTGCTGTGATGCAGAAAAGCGGCGCAGGTCTTCACACAGCCAACTCTTGTTACTGGGACACTACCACTGATGGTAAAGCTTCTAGTTTTATATAGCTGCTTTGTGCTTTCACAGTCACACTGGTACATTGGTCTTCTAACTTAATTGATATTTTTCTGAATAAAGTTTAAATAGATGCATTCCATATTAGTTGTACGTGGAACATGCATTATTTTGCTTATATGAATATGCAGTTAATATATGTCCATATTTTAAAATATGTACTATTTTATTTTTAAATATTTCATTATTTAAAATTTGTATTAAATGTTATTATAGTTTATTTATTTATTTTTAAATTGCTTATTTTTTTTAACTTTTTTTTAAATAGTTCTGTTGTGTGACAATTGATTTGTAACAGTTCAAATAACAGTTCCATGTCTCATAAAAAGATTATGGAAATGAAAATGTTAATTGTGACAGTTACAAATCTCACAATTTAGAATATTTTCCTGCAGTTCTGTGTTTATATCTCAGAATTTGGACTTTTATTTCTCAAAACTTTTAAGAATTTGTTTGTTTTTTTCCTCCACAGAATAAAAAGTCAAAAAGATGTGAAAAAACAGACTTTTCATTTCACAATTCACTATAAATTGTAAGTTTATATCTTACAATTCAGAGGAAAAAAGTCAGAATTGTAAGATATAAACACTGAATTTTTAATCCCATGGGAGAATCAAGCTTTCTAAAAGATACATGTAGAATATTTATAAAATAAAGGGGAAAAAAAGTGTTTGATAATTTTGTCAAATAATTTAAAAAAAAAGTATAGTTCACCACTAAAACTGCTTAAAATTTCATGGCAGCTGTCTAAATGTGTTCTATTTTATTTATTGCATTTGTAATAAACAATAGATCTTTATAATAAACTACAAAGTTTTTTCTTTAAAAAAAATCTGTATTTTTTTTTAAGTATCACTATTTTTCAAACTAAATGAGATGACGCACTGTGTGCATTTGATTTCATTCTAATATGTGTGTGTCTGTTTTTGCAGGAAGCTGCACAGTCAGGTGGGAGAACCGCACCATGTACTGCGTCGTCAGTGTGTTTGCAGTGGCTATTGCGCTATGAACAGGAATCAGGGCTGAGACATACAAACACCTTCACTCTAACCATCACATCCTCTGCTTCAATACTGGCTTAAAACCATGTTCAACTTGACATGTTTTGCCTAATCTATAAACTTTAAACTGTATTGCAAATGCCTGTCTACCACATTGTATGTTTATTTGCCATTTTTGTTTAAATAGTTTTTTTGTTTTGTTTTTTTGGACTTGCAAAGGTAACGTGCACCTTTGCTCTGTATAGGATGAAATGCAAATATGTTGATGCTTAATTATTAAAGTTGTCTGATTTGGGTTTATCAATCCAAAATAAATATATCAGGATGTTTTTTTTTTTTTAGTCTTCAGACTTTTAAGGCATTTTTCATATCTGAAAATTTATTTAAACTCTCAACCAAATACAAACTATGAGGGGGAATTTACAAACAATGCAAGGACGTCACTTTATGGCATAATATCTGTTAAACTTTTATTTTTGGGAACTGAAACTAAATCTTTCTCCGCCTTTAAAATTAGAAATCAGCCAGCACACAATAGTTTTGCTAACAAAACAAATTATAAATGAAACTGAAGTCCATCTATACATCCCACATAGAATTACCCACTATAACACCATATTCAATTCAGCATCTAACTTTGTTTTATAGTGGCAGGGATTGTATTGTAACGTTATGATTTAATTAATCAGCCCCCTATATTCCTAAACTTAAAGATTTTGTAAGGTTTATTTAACTTCCACTTGAGAAAGAGGAAGCGGGTTTGGAAAGCAGGATAGTTCTACAGTAAAAAAACACTTTGATCTTTATAGTACATAAAAATAAATTGTGCATCATGCACAGCCATGATATATCTAGACCAATAATACAACATAATAATGACATAAACTTGCACCTCAAAATATATATATATATACAAAATCTGCCAGTGCAGTGAGACAAAATCTACTTACGCTCAAGATATAATCTTTGAAAGCAAGTCTGGATTTAGAAAACAATTCAAAAGACTCATTAAGGTCACACTTTGTGAAGCACATCAGAAGTTTTCTTTGTTGAATATAAACTCTGTTCCAGATTCAGTGTGTGAAATACACTGCTTCCCCAAGCTGTGGCCAAAGCTGTGGGACCACATAGAAAAACGCCTACTTTTGAACTGAAAGAAGGAAGAGGAAAAAATATTAGTTATTAATGCACACTAAGTGGAGAAAGCCTTTAACGCTGCTGTTATTTACCACACTCTACGTACCCTGGGTGTTGAGTAGCGATAGCACTGAACTCATTGTCCCAGTTGGGTTTACCATACCGAGTCTTCTGCTTAAGCCTGGTGATGGGATCGTTCTCTGCCTCATATTGAACTCTAAGATGGGCCGCCTTTAAACAGTAATCGAAATAATGAGTGTCAAAATATTTTTGTATTTCAAGAAGTTCAAAATAGTTGACAGTGTCTTGTCTTTTCAACCACCTCAGCATCTTTCCAGCGTGTTAGATGTTGTAACTGAGGAAGTCCCTCATATCTTTTTCCATCATCTGCCTTTCCAAACTCTGCAGCAGGTCTGCAAACCATTCGAAAGCCTGCGTCTCCGGACACAGCCAATAGATCTGCAGAGGTCAAGGGTCAGAACATTACATTAGTAACAGACAAAACTCTACTTCAACTTCACTTTTATACAGAGTAATGTAAAGAGATGTTCAAAATCCCCTGTGTAAAAACCTGTAACTAATATGTCAACAAAATAAAACTAAAAAATTCCAATGTTCATACTTCTGTTCTGGAAATGTAAACAAAATAGTGCATATTTAATTAGATTATGCCTCAATTGCAAACTTGCAATTGAAAACTTGTAATACATAACAATTGTATGCACTGCGATTAATCAACTGTAGAAGTATGATGATATCTACTACTTACAATTTTTACCATATTCGCATATAGTGCTTTGCCTTAAAAACTGACATTTATGAGTTTTAATGAATAAGACTGCAAAATGGCCTTGTGTCATTCAAAGCCTGAATCGCTAAACTTAGTGCCATTTATCACCTTTTTGATGAAGATGTTTTTGTTCTCCTGGATGTGTTTGTACCACACAGACTTCAGAACGGAAGCGAAAGGTGTCACACCAATACCGGCACCCACAAGCATCACAACTTCATAACGAAAGACATCCTCACTGGCCGTCCCAAACGGCCCACCCACAGCCATCCTACACAGAGAAAAACAGACATTATGCATGGCAAACTAGCAAATTGTATTAATAACTGAGCATTGTTGGTCTTTGTATTTTTTTAGTTCTCTACTGTAGGAGGAAATAGCAAGAAAAATTCACTCATGTTGAAATCAACATATTGCATATCTTCGCAAACAGAAACCTGGTCTCCCAACACCTCTTTTTTCTCAACTGTGATTATATGCCCATATCCCCTTTTTACACATGTATTTTCCCATTTTACAAGTGAGACTTACTAGTACTATTAAAAGCACTACATCTGTGTTATTCAGGATATAAACCTGACATTAAAAAGACAAACAATTTTTCATCATTTATTCACCCTCATGCCATTCCAAACCTATTTTTCTTCTGCAGAACAACGTGTTTTAAAGGCGACATATCATGAAAATCTGACTTTTTCTGTGTTTAAGTGCTATAATCGGGTCCCTGGTGCCAACCCAGCAAACGTGAAAAAGATTAACCCAGTAAATTTTTTGGTAAGCCTTTCTCTGCAAACTTTTGAAAAAAGAGCACGTCAGATTTCACTCCCGCTGTGATGTAGAAAAGGGATCTTATTATAATATTACCAACCCTTAATCTGCAAGTTTCCACCCACAGCATCATCATTTTGTTTTCGCAAGCAACAGCGGTGTACCAGTTCTAACGCCATGGTGAAAGTTGAAGCAAAGCATGCCAACTGTTCTGTCTTTGGCTGCATGGATGAGCACAGAACACTATTTAGAGTCCTAGCCTCAGAGGAGACAAGTGAGCATTGTATTTATTGATTTATTTACTGTATATTACGCTGCTGCCACACAGATCTAATATAAACATGCAATTTCTTTCCCAGGAGTTTACCTTCACAAACATAACTGTTTTTGTAACTCGTGTGTTTTCAACATAAACTTGTGTGTATTTGACAGTTTAATCGCAATAAGGTATGAAAGAAAACTTAGTACTCACAGACTGTGTGACAACCGCTTTCTGTGCACGTGTGTGCACAGTATATCAGAAGTTTAAACTGATATAGCTTCAAAACACATAATTTCAGCACAATAGACATGATAATCAAAACCAAACAGATGTTTTTGCAGAGTATCTGAAAAAGGGGGCGGGGAGCAGCAGCTCATTTGCAAAATAATATAATAAATGATCTGTGGGGTATTTTGAGCTGAAACTTCACAGACACGTTCTGGGGACACCTGAGACTTATATTACATATAGTAAAAAGGGGCATAATAGGGCTCCTTTAAAGAATGTTCTTGTCCATACAATGAAAGTCAGGTCTGGAAGAACATAAAGGTGAGTAAATGTTGACAGAATGTTAATTTCCGGACGAATTCCTCATCTGTCAATTTAATCTTACTTTGGTAGTGTCCAAGCATCCAGCATCACGGTTTTGTCACCTCCACAGGCTGTATAAAGGGCTTGTGTCCAATCTCCTACAATTTGGATATGCATGCTAAAGTGGTCTTCCTCCGGGTCAGAGGTCAAGGTAAAGGGATGCCACTCTAGCTGAGAGATGGACGGGCACTGCATGAAAACATACTGACCGACCTCCATCTTAAAGCCCTTCTTCTTCATCTGCAGCTCAAGGGTCTTGGATGGATGCATCACCACCTGTAAAGTGACGCAATGCAGTAAGAGAGGAAGAAATCTATTGGTTGCTAATCAAAGAGCTTGACTGACTAACCTTGGTGACAACCACTTTCTGCTGTGAGCGATAGAAACACACCAGTCTCTCACATATATAAAGAAACATGAGGCCAACCACCCACTTCCATGTCTGTAAGAGGAAGTACATGTTCAAATGCCATCAAAATGATGAATGAAATGCTAGATGTATTTGAGATTGAGATTATGTTGGGATTTCCAGCAAAGACAGGTTCTGGGCAGCCGGTGCCATTTTGACTCCAGGTCTCGAACTTGCTGTGACGTTTAATTGGGTTGTGAACCGTTACACTTTCCGCAGTCTGGCCTCGCACAATACGCCTACACAGACACACACGCACTGTTATTGAATAAATAATGAATGGTAATTCTCTTGCTAGCATAATGTGCTTGTCAACATGTATTATGACTGAGATGTGTTATAATACTTCATTAAAGGCTGCTGGAAAACCTGCCTTTTATTAGCTTAAAACTGTATGTCTAGCCATGTGTTCACTGGCATGAATGATCAGAAATGAGTGGGTGTTTGTGTTTTCAAATCATCCCTTATTAGCGCTGAGCAGAATTTTGGTATTGTGGTATTGACAGTGGTGTTGAGAAAGCGGAAAGCGCAACAAAGTTGAGAATTGCTCAAATTTAAACAGTACAATTGAAAGGAAAAAGAAAAGTATCCAATCACTGTGAGTGACACCTGTCAAAAACATTCCAAAATCTGCTGGATCCAGTGATTAAATCACATTTTGCATATTACTATATTTAATTCAGATGCAGTTTGTGTGCTTTAATGCTGGCTAGGCTGTAGCTATAGGTTAACAAAAGTGTATACAACAAAAGTTGATATAACGTATATACGCTACCAAACTACAAAAGTTTGGTTTCACATGATCCTTCAGAAATTATTCTAACATAATAATATGGTGCTCATTAAACATTTCCTATTAACAATTATGCTGCTTAATATTTGTGTGGAAACATTTACATTACATTTTTTCAAGATTCTTTGATGAATGGAAAGTTCAAAGGAACTGAGTTTATTTCAAATAAAAATCTCAAATCAACTTCAGGTTGGATCCAACACATCTCTACTGTCATATTTGACCATTTTTAACGCATTGTTGCTGAATGAAAGTATAGAAAAATCATACTGTCGTGTCGTGGCCTAATGGATAGGGAGTTGGACTTGTAATCTGAAGGTCATGGGTTTGAGTCTCAGATCTGGCAGGAATTGTCAGTGGGGGGAGTGAATAACCAGTGCTCTCAATACCACGACTGAGGTGAGACCTTTGAGCAAGGCACTGCAGCATTGGCTGCCCACTGCTCCAGGTGTGTGTGCACTTGGATGGATTAAATGCGGAGTACAAATTCTGAGTATGGGCCACACCTCACGTCACTGTCATATTGTGAAATACAGATGTAGTTTTGGTTTCGATTAACAAAAAATACAAATATTAATTGAACTAAACCCTCACCCGATTCCATGAGCTACCAAACCAATGAAAAAAATGATGAACAGGTGATGGGTGAACCAGAACACCTCGAAATATGACCTTCTGATGACCTCCACAGAGGAAGTGATGATGAGGGCATCAGTCCTGCTATAGTAGTAACCATCATTATGGTTGGGTTCTGGGAA
The DNA here is from genome assembly GCA_039654775.1 of Spinibarbus caldwelli. NCBI lineage: Eukaryota > Metazoa > Chordata > Actinopteri > Cypriniformes > Cyprinidae > Spinibarbus > Spinibarbus caldwelli. The sequence continues at coordinate 14,430,599 of CM077254.1, forward strand.
ATCAAAAACACAAAAATGACAACATAAAACATTACTCAAAATGCAACATACAATAAAAGCAACATTAAATTAAAAAGAAACAAAGATGAAGTAGACTGCAAAAATCTAAATTAATTAAATTTTAGTCTCATATACACAGGGTCAGTATTCAACAAAGAGATATTAAATTAATCAAAAGTAACCATTTATAATGTTACAAAAGATTTCTGTTTCAAATAAATGCTGTTATTTTAAACTTTTAAACTGAATACTGAAAAAAAAAAAAAAACTGTTTTCTCAAAAATATTAAGGAGCACAACTGTTTTCACAATTGCTAGTAATGAAGTGTTTCTTGAGTCCCAAATCTGCTTTTTAAAATTATTTCTGAAGGATCATATGACACTCAAGGCTGGAGTAATGGCTATTATCACATGAATAAATTACATTTTAAAGTATTTTAAAATAGAAAACAATTGTTTTAAATAGCAATAATATTTCATAATTCAATCAATAAATTGAACTGAATCAATCAATTATCAATTTGCACTGGCTACCAAAAACTGCTCGCATAAAATTCAAGGCATTAATGTTTGCCTACAAAACCACCTCTGGCTCTGCACCCCTTTACCTTAATTCAGTACTTCAGACCTATGTGCCCTCTAGAAGCTTGCGTTCTGCAAGTGAACGCCGCATGATTGTACCATCCCAAAGAGGCACAAAATCACTTTCACAGTCTTTTTCATTAACTGTTCCCATCTGGTGGAATGACCTGCCCAACTCAATCCGAGCACCTGAATCCTTAGCCATCTTCAAGAAACGACTAAAAACACATCTCTTACATCTTTATTTGACCCTCTAACTCTAGCACTCTCTATTGTAATTCTATTTTATCTATCTGTCTTCTTTTTATTAAAAAAAAAAAACCCACACACACTTGACCCTCTATCAATTGCACATTTTTCTCTAACTGCTAGCTTTTCTTGAAAAACTAACACTAGCTTTCATTTTTCTATTCTATCTACTTGTTTTCTTAAAAAAAATAAATAAATAAATAAATAACCTTGCTACGTGTACTGTGTTAGGCTAACAGAGACTTGTCATAGCGCTTGCATGTTGATCTTTTGTTGGTTTTGATTGCTTCTGTTGTCCTCATTTGTAAGTTGCTTTGGATAAAAACGTCTGCTAAATGACTAAATATAAATGTACTGTTTTTACTGTATTCTTGATCAAATAAATGCAGACTTAGTGAGCATAAGAGACTTCATTCCAAAACATTTCAAAAATCTTCTCGATCCCAAACGGTAGTGTATATAGAGATAGTGCCCCCCCCCCCTGATAAATTTTATATCAGTCATAGGATGTGTGTGTTGATTGTGTTTCAACAGGGCACTATTATTAATGCTTTTGTTATGATCATGGGCTTCTCATTCTCTCAATGTTCTATTTCTGGCTATTTTCCACGGGTCATCATAGAAAAACCATGGCAACAGAATTTTTTAAATCATGTGATCACATCAGCGGCAGCAGCATGATGGTTATGTGATGTAACCGTGGGTGGAAGTGGGAGGTTATCCTACGGGGCTGAAGTGAGATCAGTTGGAGGTTCCTTGCGTAATGAACAAGATGCTGCCTCAGAAACAGAGTTTCAAAGTTTGGGGACTTCTGTTAACAATGAGACTGTGTAACTCAAACACGAAATGTGTGTGAATGAAACGAATAAAAACCTCACCGTTTCATTGGTTCTGATAGGGTTCAGGTAGGATCTGTTGTCATTGTTTCCAATCTGAGAAAGCACGTAAGGCAGGTGACTGCTGTTGATCATAAGCTGGGAATCCATGAATCTCTCAAAGTTGAATAAGTGAGCTATGATGTGGATGGCTGGGAGAATATACAAGACATCATGAGCGAGGCTTACAGAATTTTATACATAAAATATAAATATACTCTCAGAAAAATTGGTAAAAACTGTCACTGGGGTCGTGCAAAAAGTTACAAAAGGTACAAAATGTTTGTGCCTTATTTATCCCTAAAAGTTACATATCAGTATCTTAAAGGTACAGTTTAGTATCTTTTTTTTTCTGAGAGTGTGTGCAAAACGTTGAGTTCAGTTGAGTTTTAGGGTTTGTGGAAAGATTTGAAAATTGAAAAAAGGTTTAAAAGTTTGAAGTAAGTGAATAGTCTTTCTCGTTGTACCTGTGTGGAGGGCAATCATGTAGGCCACTAGTTTGTGGAAAGTGAGGTTTCTATCTAGCTGACGGGCTGCAGTGCGGCTACAGTACTGCGAACACCCCCACACACACACACCATTAATGAGGAGATTCAGACTTTTTCACTTTCATTACCTGAAGTCGATAAGCCTTTCACTTTCGCTCTGTTGCTCTTTTCCTGACCTGTATGGATCCACGTAAGAACGAGAGCAGGTTTCTGCAGATGGGCAGCAAGATCAACATGCAGTTAAAAATTCAGACATGCAGCTGGAGCTCTGGCTCACGAGAGAGCATGCTGAGTGAGAGAGAGAGAGAGAGAGACAGACAGAGAGCGTGAAAATGAGCCTTAGAGACAGGGGAAAGTTTCATTTCCTATTTTAAGCTCTGAACAACATATTCTGATGCATTAAAAACTGTACTTGCAGATAAAATGTAGCAATAGGCCTACATATGAGAATTGTACTTTTCTAAATTCTGAGAACAATCCACTAGCTTAGTACAATGTACAAATATGAAATTAGATTAACAATATAATTTAACATAATTAACACTGGAGTGTAACTACACAAATTATTACAATTACAAATGACATCAATACAATAATTTACAATCATAAACAAATACAACAATAATCAATACATTAATCATATTTAATGAATACATTTAAAATTAATAAATTTAAAATGCATAAATTATTCAACCCTTACCCCAAGGATGACTCTAATATAGTAGTATCTATCAACCAAAAACACCATATAAAAATGCACAAAGAGAAACACACTGATGCCGAGCTATACCAGCTGAAAAACACGATGGAGAGCGTCTGAGAAGATTTGCAGACTGATTAAGTAAATACAGTATAAAGTATAATGAGGAGTATCTCTGTTCTTCAGCAGGCTATGTTTAAGAAATAAAAATAATGTGCCAAACACACACACACAAAAGCAAATAAAAACAATTAAGAACTATAAAATCCAAAGATAATAAAATAAAGATAAAAAAAAAATGAGAAAGTTAAAATGTCTAACTCCAATTGCTTACGATAACAAAAATGGATAGTTCTTCATTAGCAGCAAAATTTCCCATGATGTTGAGCTGTGTAGAAAGAGAAAATCAAGAGAAGTGTGGATGAACGATTTTGAAGAAAGCCACAAGACAAAAAGAGATTTGGTATATAAAGCAGAGAAGCAAATCAGGAAATACTGTCACAACTGTGAGACCATGAGAAACCATCAAGCAAAGTTCCTCAATCTAAAGGGGTTGGTCAGATGATTCTCAGTTCTCTTTCTGATTTATAGTCAAGCCTGTCATTCATTTTTAGTTGTTGTAGTGTCAGAACTTTTATGGTTATATGATTTAAATAATAATAATAAAAAAAAGCTTTATCTTGAGCATATATAATTATAAATTGGTTTTAAGTTATCAGAAAAAAACTGACCTCACACATAGAAAACATACAGTAAACACAATGAGAATGTTTCTAAATAAATTAATAAATAAATAACAATATAAATTCAATAAACTGTGTACCACCATGTACAAAACAACATTCACTTTTATTTATTTTATTTTTTTTAATATGGGTTTAGCTGACAGTTGCACATATCAAAAGCAGTGATGTGCTCTATACAGTGCTGAAGGAGTTTCCAGATGTTACCCAATCACAAAGTCTTGCAAAATGAATAAACTCAAACAATTCAACTCCCCACAAGGGGGCAGTAAAGTTAGGATACAATCATCTACTGCCTTCAATGAAAATAATGACATTTTTTAACTTTTTGTAGGAAAAATCTGAATAATGTGCAAAAGAGGCCTCCAGATGAGACAAGTGCAAAATAGGAGTGTAAACAAACGAAAGAAAAAACAATCGATTAAATCATTCTTTGCAGGATTATGAAGGTCCTGGCAACCCAACTGTCATTCTCTCTATCCATTAGTCCTTAAATTTCAGGCAATTGCTTGAATGTAGGCTATATGTTATCATATGATAGGACACTGTCATATGACCAATCAGGACTAATTTCACAGTCTTACACACAGTATGAGTATAGTAATTAGATAAACTAGAAGAAAGTATTAATAATGAACCTGAGAGGTTGTCAAATATTTTTCCTAAAGCAATAACCCCAAGGTGATGGACAAATCAACAGCTTAAATACAATCATTTAAATAAATCTGCTTTAAATAATCCATACACACAGACAGCTATAACATTAATCAAACCAACACCGAATGAGGGACAGAGCGCTCCCACATCACATGACAAAAGCAGCGGTTTCATCTTGGTAGGGAATTTCACATGCACTTCAGTGGAACATGCTGACTCGTTTGCCTTGTAAACCAAACAAGAAAAAGTATATTCATCTCAAAGTACAACAAACGTTGACTTTTACATTCCACCATTAAGTCAGAAATCCAACATTTTAATTTTATTTCTCCCTTTTGATCCTTAAAGGGCACTTCATACAGTGTTTTAATAGGGATAGTTCACTTACAAAAGAAAATTCTGTCATTATTTACTCACCCTCATGTTCCAAATGGTTCCGAATGACTTTATACCTTCCGTGGAATGCAAGAGAAGATATTTTATGTAAGACAACTGCCTTTGTTTATGCAATTAAAGTCAGTGGAGGTTTGGCATGACATGAAGGTGAGTAAATGATGACAGACTTGTCATTTTTAGTTGAACTATTTCTTTAAGATGTGCTTTGCTCACACAGCGCCGCACAAACTCTGTCCAATGTCCCCTTTGGTAACGCAGGGTGGATCGTCTCCAGTGTCTTTCCCTGGTGGCTTGACCCTCATGGAGCCCGGCTGGGAAAGCGTCCCACGAAGCACGCAGAGGGATCCACAGCATTCCCAAAAGCCTTGGGCTGGACTGGATGAGAAGAGTTGCCTGCAAGGGTGGCAAAACTGGTAAAAGAGCAACATAAAGAAAACAGCTGTGGCATAACCCAACAACAGCGACAGTTCTAACACGGGAGGATCCACCCATTGGTAGAACTCAGTCCGGTGGACGTACCACATCAAAGTCAGCCCCGTGTTCTCGACAAAACGGAGGGAATAATACACAGCGAGGCGCCTCCACGCCTGACCCTTATCAATCAGATCAGGGTCGTCCAATCTAAGCTGAACGGCAGACCAGCAGAACACGTTGATGCCGGCGTACAAGAAGGTCAACATGCAAAGGACAATAGTGGTCCCAACGCGGGTCAACGTCTTCTCAATGTTCTCCGGGAAAGGAGAGCGGCTGCTCCAGAAGAGAACCCACGGGTGCAGAAAGAACAGGACGAAGTTGGCCAACACCACTGGAAGCACCCATATCTTCAACACGGAGCTGAAGAGGACCAGAACTGCCACGCGTGTGGCGATCTCGAACCCTCGCCACAGGAACACGCATAGGTATGCCAACGAACGCACGGAGACTTCGTAATCATCGTAGCGTATCTTTATGGCCAGAATGTTGCAGCGTAGGGCTCCGTATACAATCGAGAGAAGGGAAATTACCATCAGTGTACCTGACAAAGAGCAAAAAGAATGAAACATGATCACGTTAAATCCAAACATACTTTGTGGTTAAGAGCAACTGAACAAACATTTGCATTAGATAAGTAGATATTGAATAAATAAAACACTTCAGGGTGTATAGAGGCCCAAACATGCAGAAATTATAAATAAACAATTAAACAAGGAAAGCCAGAAAGAAAAAAGAAATATATGACCTTCTCCATTCCCATGTTGCACATTTGGACTAAAAACTTTCTTCTTTTTGATCTATGCACCTGAGAACTTTTTGTTCGTTTTGAATGCACACAATTCTTGCTTGATAAATCATGTAGCACATAGAAAAGTAAAAAAAAAAAAAAAAAAAAAGGAAATAAATAAATGCATGAAAATTTAAAAATAAAAACAAAAGTATAAATAAATAAATAAATGAAAAATATAAAAATAAAAAACAAAATTATAAATAAATAAAAAACTTTATACCCAAAACATTTCCATGTTGCAGATAATAAACACATGTATAAATAAATACAAAAATAAATACATGCGGGAATAAGTAAATGTAAAATAAATACACAAATAAACGACTTGATACTTTCTTCTTTCCACATTTCAAACAGAAAAGAATGAATGAATGAATAAATAAATGAATAAAGTTAAAAAAAATAATAAAATACAGAAAATAACACAAAAAAAAAATACAAAAATAAATTCAGGACAAAATTAAATGAAAAATTAACTGTATTTGTTTTATCAAATCATTTATTTATTTCTTTATTTATTTTTATTTGGTTTTGGGCCTTTATAACTGTGGCACAGAATATGTTGCCATTCGGTACTATTTACTACTACTGTTTACTATTGTTGTTAAGTAATAAAAGATAACAAAAGCAGATACCCTGAAGGCCCAAATCCACCAGCAGTGCAAACATATGGCCTCCATCATCTGATCTAAAGTCAGCCACTGTTTCATTACTCTATGCCTCATGGGTAAAGGGATCAGACTGATTCACTCTCCATTATGATCTGCAATACTGCTTTCAAGGATAGACCGCAAGGCTGTCAACACATTCCTCATGCAGCGCGGATGACTACATATCTACGAAGCAGAGTCGGGTCTATAATTCCTAATATTCAATGTGGAGTGACAGTTGATGGGTGGAGAGTAAAACTCTAATTATAAAATAACAGCTTGCAAATGCCTAAGCTGTCTACAATATACAGTGGAGTCCAACAGTACAAAAGAGACCATTTTCCTTGCATTTGTAATAAAATACACATTTTCATTATTATTATTAGCATAACAATCTAGATGAAATGTCTAAATAGATTCACATGAATTTTGGCAGAATATTTTCAAAATATTGCCATTATATGTTGTTTATTAGTTATTTTCACAAGAAATCCTATGACTTTATTTTGTTGCAGGTTAACAAAAAATAATAATGACAAAAAAAATAAAAAAAATAAAAACACTGTATGTTGCAGTAAATGTTGTTTATTGGTCTTTCTATGTGAAATTCCAAAACTTTCTGTTTAGTTCCAGGTTTACAATAATAATAATAATAATAAATTAAAATAATAATAAAAAAATAACCCAGGTTTCCAGGTTTGAATAAATACAAAAGTTTTTAAATGTACCATAGTCTCAGCTACTGGCAATGTATGTTATTTATTAGTTATTTTCAGTGACTGTTCATTGTTGTGTAGCACTTCTGGGTATTTCAAAATGAATTGATCTGTGGTCTAGTTTATAAATAATTTCTGTCTGTTGAGGGCTGCACATACTGTCTGAAAACATGCTATCTATTCTAGCTGATATTCTCAGAAACAAAGTCTGTGTCCTTGAGATAACAAGAGGAAACAGATAGTACACAACTAGAAGTGATTTGAGAGGTATTCAGTGTAACTCAAGCATGTGTGTAGAATGTGTCACTGAGGGGAGCATGTTCAATTTAGCTGGGTGACGTGGAGAGCAGTTCCATGCTTACAAGACTTACAGAGAGATTATTCTAAAGAGGAAACTTAGAGAATGTGCAAAAGAGACTGTGCACAGATCATATTGGTTGGGCAGAAACATGACATGCCTCAATAATATAAAAACCAACTGCTCTCCCTGACATTTAACACTTTACAGATGAGGTGGAGAATGCAGGAAATGACAAAACTCATTAACCAAGAAAGTCATAAGCTCATAAGCTTGCAATGCTCCACTTTGGGAGTTGTACTTCAGAAGGTCAGATAACAGAACGAAAACCAAGCAGGAATAAGAAAAGTCTTAGTCGTGCTCTAGAAATCCTAGAAATGTGACTGGTATGTATAGTAAGTGATATACAGTCAGCTGCTCATTATTGCAAAACAAAGAGTTCTTGTATCACCTTGCAGTGACTTATTTTGTGATAACAACTGTCCGACTGTAGATTATCCCAATTATAACATAGCTAATTAATGGAAATTGTTTCATTAGTTTACTTAGAAAGCATGGAAACATGAGCACAGCTTTCTAGGAAACCGGCTTCTCGGATAAGCGATCAGCTGCCATAGGCAACAGTCGTTATTCAGAAATATCTGACCACATAATCACGCAATTGATCAATCAGAATCAAGTATTCCAGAGAGACGTGTTATAAAACCAATTATACTTTGGCACTAAGCTTTCAGTTTCTCTAAAAGCCATTATTAACTTCTCCTGCAGCACTCTATTTTAGGTGTGTCAGAATGTACTTGATACTGCTTAGTGTGTGTGTGTGTGTGTGTGTGTGTTCTCACCTCTACCGATGGACACCCCTCTCTGCAGCACACAGATGTAGAGTTGCAGTGTGAGCTGGGGTGCAGAGCCCAGGAAGGCCTGTATGACCGATGTCCTGGCAAAAGCGGCCCTGTGGGTGACTAACTTCCCCTCTGCCTGGCCCACTTCCTGCTCCACCTCCTCGGTCTGCCCTTCCCGGGGCATCTGCTTCTTACGGGTGATGGTGACATACGGCTCCTCCACCTTTCCGGAACTGCCATAGATACAGAAGGCATCCAAGCACCTAAAGCAATAAAACCGAGTTTTATTGTTTGAATAAATGAGTGGCCAAGGTTTAAAACAAACAAACAAATATATATATACTGTATATGCATGTGTGTGTGTGTGTGTGTGTACCTGTTTTTATATCCCGGTGGGGACTTAAACCTGACTACACACAGACTCATGGGGACTCGTGTCACGGTGGGGACCTAAATTGAGGTCCCCACGGGTAAACAAGCTAATAAATCACACAGAATGAAGTTTTTTTTCAAAAATCTAAAAATGCAGGAAGTTTCCTGTAAGGGGTAGGTTTAGGTGTAGGGCAATAGCACATATAGTTTGTACAGTATAAAAACCATTACGCCAATGAATGTCCCCACAAGGATAGTGAAACAAGTGTGTGTGTGTGTGTTTGTGTGTGTGTGTATTCTAAAACAAATGTATATTTCTAAATGTGGATTTTTATTATAGTTAAAATAGCATATATCCCCATTGGTTATATTTTATTAGTAAAAAAAATAAAAATAATAATAGTTCTTTACTTTTAAAGTGATAGTCAAAAGACACAACTACATTGCCTTTGGTTATTTTTATTGTTAAAATACAATACAATACAGTAATAAAAGCTGTCCTATATCTTTATAAATAACAGTTGAGAAACAACATATGTGACCCGGGACCACAAAAGCAGTCATAAGGATCAATTTTGTGAAATTGAGATTTGCTGAATAATTGAGATTTGCTGAAAGCTGAATAAACAAGATTTTGATTGATGTATGGTTTGTTAGGATAGGACAATACTTGGTCGAGATACAACTATTTGAAAATCTGGAATCTGAGAGTGCAAAAAAAAAATCTAAATATTGAGAAAATCACCTTTGAAGTTGTTCAAATTAAGTCCTTAGCAATACATATTACTAATCAAAAATTAAGTTTTTATATATTTACGGTAGGAAATGTAAAAATATATATATATTCATGGAACATGATCATTTACTTAATATCCTAATGATTTTTTAAAAGAAAAATCGATCATTTTGACCCATACAATGTATTTTTGCCTATTGCTACAAATATAGCCATGCATGCTGCTCTCTGTGGTCGGCTGTCTCGCCGCGAGACGAGCTCATTTTTTTTTTCTTATCAGTGCAAAAGACACTAAAAATACTCCCGATTTTGGTCATACAGATAAGTGTTATACATCAACTGAAACTTTGAAGTGTCTATTTTTTTTTTTCCGGGTACACTCACAATGAAAACAAAATGTTGTGGTTTTGGAAAATAAAGAAAACAAACAGGGTGAGCTCTCTGTCTTCGCCATCTCCGCGAGCTGCTTTTAGAAACGCGTCACTAAAATGAACTGTAACTCAGCAAATACTCAACACACAGACATGAGAGTTATAGCTATAGAAAGCTTGAAGTGTCTACTTTTAAATGAAGTAAGTCATATCGAAAACTATTAAATATTCTGTGATAAAGTAATCCGTATGAAACCAACACGATGTTCAGTCTTTCCCGTCTAACTCATTATCTTTAATGCAATCCCGCCCCCTCGCGGCTCGCGCAGTTCATATGTAAATATCCACGTGAGACACGTGCGCATGTAAACGCCCAACATAAACAAAGCGCGAGGAGATCATTCATCGCGGCTACTGTCCGTTTTTTTTTTTTGCATTAGTTAACGTGTTATTGTGACATAAACTTGAACAGATTTACGAGTTGGGTTTTTCCCAAGCTACAACATGATGAATGCTACGCATCTAAGAATGTTAAGACCATGTTTATTATTATTAATAGCCTACTCTGTAAAAAATAAAAAAAAAAAAAAAAAAATAGATTTTAATAACGTGCTAAACAATAATAATTAGTTTCTCAGATATAAAATTTCTTTCTTTTTTTTCTTTTTTTTTTTTTTACGATATACCTACAAAGCATGCGTGAGTCTATGGCTACAGAATATCATAGGCTACTATAAAATCATACATACTAGGCTATATGACTACAAAATCATAGTTGGGTTTTTCCCAAACTGACTACAATGTTTGAAATCGAGTAAAACATTTTGAATATGATAGGCAATTCATTGCATTTAAATTTACGGCGCGATGATGTTTTCATGCTCTATATAAAACAATAAAAGTAATATGAGTGTACACTGTAACATGATGAATACTACGAGTCTAAGTACGTTTAAAACATGTTTATTATTAATAGCCTACTCTGTTCAAAAATAGATTTTAATAACGTGCTAAACAATAATAATTAGTTTCTCAGATATAATTTTATAACAAAAGTGAGTACACCCCTCACAATTTGGCAATCATTTTAGTATATCTTTTCAAGGGACAAATCTATAGAAATGAAACGTGGATATATTTTAGAGTAGTCAGTGTGCAACTTGTATAGCAGTACAGATTTACTGTCCTCTGAAAATAACTCAACATACAGCCATTATTGTCAAAAAAGCTGGCAACAAAAATGAGTACACCCTACGTGATAACAGCTATACGTCGTTTAACCATGCAAAGCCACGTGTCCTAGTCATCATGTTCATGCACTGTGACATTCTGAAGCAGAAGATGATGCCCTCCCTTCAGAAACTGAGCCGAATGGCAGTTTTCCAACATAATAACGACCCCAAACACACCGCCAAGATGACAACTGCCTTGCTGATGAAGCTGAAGGTGATGGAGTGGCAAAGTATGTCTCCAGATCTGAACCATATCGAACACCTGTGGGGCATCCTCAAGCGGAAGGTGGAGAAGCACCATGCGTCTAACATCCAACAGCTACAGGATTAAGGCAGTGCTAGATAACAATGGTGTCCCTACAAAATATTGACACTTTGGACACAGTTTTGACATGTTCACTTAGGGTGTACTCATTTTTGTTGCCAGTTATTTGGACAATAATGGCTATATGTTGAGTTATATTTAGTGGACAGTAAATTTGTACTTCGATACAAGCTGCACATTGACTACTCTAAAGTATATCCAAGTTTCACTTGTGTAGTATTGTCCCTTGAGAAGATATACTAATTTTTTTGCTGAAATGTGAGGGGTGTACTCACTTTTGTGAGATACTGTATATATATATATATATATATATATATATATATATATATATATATATGCTCCTGATATTAACATGCTCGCAAATGTTTTTCAGATGAATCCTGATGTCTCTTCAAACTGTTTTCCTCTGAGAGCGCTGTACCAACATCAGATGTTCAACTACACTGATATTCTATGGTAAAACAAGCTCCTTGACTACTGATTATGTTTTTTTCTTCTTGAATCCATGGAAGGAAGCAGAAACACTTAAATAACACACGTAAATATCAGGCATGATTTACTTATTTCACTTGTTGAACAGAATCTGTTGCAGCAATGACTCAAAGTCTGTTCACAACTCTGTGGTTAGATCAGTGTGCACAATAATGTGTCTTTGACCTTCATTATGTATGTTTTGATTATACTGTGTTGTAAATAAAATACAAATAATTAGAATTTTTTTTTTTTTTTTTTGACAATCTCCTCACATTCTCTCTTACCTGCCTCAAAGTCACAGTCACACTGATGGGTTATTAGGGGCCATTAGGGGAGGGCCCTTTGTCTCTCAGGGGAGAATCACTTAATATTCAAGGCCATTGCCACACCCTGGCATATAGGCTTTTGATCACAAAACATGTCTTTAAAAATTTAAATCAATATATTGTTTTCTGTGAATGAGTAAGCAGAATGATTTTCACATATTTTGAAGTAAATATTCTAGCCTACAAGACTGATTACTCAAAAGTCTTATTCAGAACTATTTAGTGTGGGTTTTATGGCCTTATTTCAGCTACATTTTTCCCAAAATTTACTAACCACGCATAATATTTTTTTTTTTTCTAAAAGATGCAAACATGTACATCCATCTTGGTCACATATTATTGTAGCACAGTTTGTGCTGAATACAAAAAAAGTTACATGTTGGTCAATAGTATGCTTTAAGTAGCTGAAATAAGCACAAATATCAGGGCATGTCAAAACATCTCAAGGGCCCCAAAATGACCTCAGACCCCAGAGGGTTTTGTGGTCCAGGGTCACATATATTGCCTTGGGTAAAATAAATAAAATAAAATAGAATAAAATAAAATAAAATAAAAAATTGTTCTATACTTTTTTAAAATTATAGTTGAAAGAAATAACAAAATATTGCATTTGGTCATTTTTATTATTAAAAGTTATTATATTAGGGGGTTACTGGATTGGCTGCAAATGTCCTGCAAATGTTAAAGTCCAATTGTATTCATCCTCCATGTCACAATAGACCATGTCACAGTTCAGAGAATTGCGCTCAGTCCAGTGAGAGCTCACAAGCATAGTTCTAGCTTACCCGAGGACAGCTTTTGTAAGGCCTCAATGGGCGATCTGTCCATCTCATTCATTTAAAATGCAGAAGCTACGTCTCACAGGACAGCTAGTAAGTGCCAAACACTGAGTGAGTATTTCCTATCCCAAACCTTGACAACAGACTTGCTATTTTACAATAATAGGGTGCAGGCAACCTTGATGGTAATGTGACGGATGACAGTGTGTTAAGAGAAGGCCAAGAGAGCCTTTACAGGCCATTCACACTAATTCAGTGAAATAAACAACTGAATTATACATGAATCACAAAGGTCTAAAACATTGCTGGGCTTTATCTGAATGAGCTGGCCCAGGTCATGTTACTAAACTGTACCATTAGAAAAGGCGATATCAATGCTTTAATTATGCACACAGTCAATGCAAAAACATACAGAGACTGATAGAGATGGAACAGTTCACTGTGAGGCCTGGACTGGAATGGAAAGGAAACTGTCAATAACATATTAATAGATGATTGGAGGACACTAATTGTCCATAAATGGCTTGTGTAATATATATATATATATATTGGTATGTGTATATATATATATATCGGTGCATATATATATATATATATATATATATATATATATATATATATATATATATATATACATATATATACATATACATATATATATATATACATACATATATATATATATATATATATATATATATATATATACACATATATATATAATTTAACATAAAAATAAAATTAAATATTAAAATAAAATTAAAGAAATAAAAAATCTTGTGCTAACGGTAGGGGAACGTACTCGTTAAATTCTATAATTAAAAAAACATATATCATAACATCATCTATACTTCATGTGAAGCGCCTCTTTTCATTAGCATTAATTAATTCATTGATGAAAAATGGACATGGTAATATTATAAGCATTAAATTCTGTTTCCAATAAACATACTGTTCAATATGTCATGGCCTTGAGTAAAAAGCTAATAACTGCAACTACTATCACTGTCACTTATTTTAAAAGCTATATAGGCATATCCAAATATAGATTATATTTTTTGTCAAATAGAATGTTAACAGCTTACAGAAAATTATTTAAAAGCACCTTATCAGAAAATAAATGTGTGCATTTCATGGAAAGCCCCGGGGACATGAAGCCTTGAGCCCTGAAACCTTGAAACCTTTGACGCGACTGCGCACTGTGTCTGTGGACTATGAATTAAACGACAAATATTCATAATATTTGTAACAGGTAAAGCACAGGTTCATGTGCGTTCGAAAAAGACACACACAAAAACAAAAAACAACAAAAAAACCCTTCGTTATGTGTATTCGCTCACAATCATGGACATCGTTTACGTCTTCCTCCAATGCGTAATTTAGATGGATAATTCCCTTCCACAGGCTTGTGATAAGAAGAAATGCATCCAAGAAGAATGGCAAATTGGCCACTCACCTTATTATTGGTCCTAGTTGTAATATATGAAGCAGCAGCACTAGAGGTCTGTCTCTGCTCAGGTCTCTGTGAATAAAGATCAGTGTGAGCTGCACCAGCACGGATGGCACGAGCGTGAAGAGGAGCGTGAAGCACTGCCAAATCTGATCACCAGCGGAGCAATAAGTGCTGCTCAGATACAGAGCAGCCGTCGTCTCGGCCGTAAACAAAGACACCGACACAAGGACAGAGCTAGGTAGTCTCATCCTCACTCAACCATGTTGGTTTTCTGCTCTCGGATCTCGTGAGCCTGCATTTTGAAGTTACAGTGGCCGCAGTTTCTCAGTTGATCGCTGCGGCGAATAGCGGGCGTCTAACCGGCAGAGGGCGCAGTGAGCTCAGCGCTTACTGTGTCAGCGGCGCGTTAATGGAGTCAAGTTCAGCCTGGGGCCTGTTTCATAAAACAAGTTTACCAAATAATCCAGGTTTATTTCAGTTAGTCTGATTATTTTGAACCGAATCAATTTACAATAAGTCAGACTAACTGAAATAAACCTGGATTATTTGGTAAACTTGTTTTGTGAAACAGGCCCCAGATCACCGGCGTATATGACAACCTGGGTTGAGCCCATTTAATTTACAAATGTAATTAATTTGTTTTAGATAAGTATGACCAACTTAAAATTAGGAATCCAATTAAGTTTGTAACCAGCCATAAAACAAAGAAAAAGATTAAATCAAATCAGAGGGAAATTAAAAATACTGTATTTGACATCAGAGATGTGTTTGGTTGTATGCACGTCAACAGCACCGCCATCTTGGAAAGGTCTTTTTTGCAAGTAACGTCTGAAATTGAATACAGACTGTTAAAGTAGGCCTACAATGACAAATTGAACTAACAATCAATTTGTTGTGAGGGATTTAGAGTATTAACAAAGTAAACATATAGGCTAATAATAAAACAGAATTGGCTTGGCTATATGCTTTACTTTTTGTTTTACTCTAGTGGGGGATAGGGGAAAAACTCAGTACACAGATGACTCGATCTTATTTAAAATCTTGTATGTTTTGCTTTTTTGCTTCTTTTTAATCTGCACATGCAGGGAATAAGCAAAACGTTTTAATTCAGAGCAAAATACAATATATATATATATATATATATTTTTAACTTTAGACTTGTGGATATGACCTTTTCCAAGCAAGCACACAATTTTGACAGCATTATCTAGAAGAGCAGAACCAGTGTTACAAAACAGAAACAGGACCATTTCTTCCATAGCCTAATATCAGTGAGGTTATTAAAGGATGTAAAAATCATAATTGTGAAGGGACATCTAACTGATTCATTTTCAGATGCACAAAAAAGAGCATTCTGTTTTAATATTCAAAAACTTAGATGAAAATGACTTAAAGGGATAAAAATTGTGAAGGGTATGAATTTAACCTTGTTGAGTATTAGAAAATTATTATGAACAGACTATATGTTACACAAAGAGAAGGAAGGATAAATCTGTTTCCATGAAAACATTGCTTTAAGGGCAGTACTGCTCATAGAGAGTAATGTTTTTCTGATATGAATATTAGGCCTATTGCATCTTTATCTAACAAATCAATTCCACCTGGGGACTTTCTTCCTTAAAAGTAGAGTACAAGTGTGATTTAATGAGCTGTAGAAGTTTAGGCAATATGCCATTAATTATCCTCAAAAACTCTATACAAGTAATATTAATTCTGTAGGCCTATATCTATCCACCCTATTCCTAAACGAGGAAGTAAGCCTATGGGCAAGACTTCGGTTCATTAGCCGCTATAGGGAAATAACGAGAAGAATAACAACGTGCAGTAAACAGTAAAAGTGTTTGCATTTCAAACCAGTGTGTTCATAATTAAGATAATATACTAAAATAATATGGTAAAACACAAATAGCATATATTAATGCTAAGTAGGCAGTCATTTGGCTGCATGATTTTGAGAACTGTTTAAAAACAGAAATTTTCCAGCAGGTTGGCCCAAAAACTAATGGTTTATTTAAAGACACTACACATTTTTATCCATCTAATTTTTCAACGTGAATGGGCGAAGGTTCCTATTCATTAGCCGGCATAGGTAAATAGAGGAATAACAAAATGCAGTAAACAGTAAAACTATTTGCGCTACAAACCAGTGTATTTTTGTTGATTACTATCTTAAATCGAAAGAATATTGTAACATTTTTTATATTGTAACTAACAGGCATTAGCAACATCAAGCAGTATGAGAGACTGCTTTTGCACGCCGGACGTCTTGCACGTTCAAGTTTAAAATGCCAGTTCCTGCTTTCACTTGAGAATAAGGTGGGTAGTCTGATGTATTTCAGTGATTTGATGGCTTCTAGCAGGTGAACAGTCTTTTTTCTAAGGGCGAACAGATAGCAGCAAAAGGAAGAGACAATAACTGCTGAGGAAAAAGTTATCCCACTATAGTTCATGAAATGGGTGGTCGGATGGAATGGAGAAAGATAAAGTTACAAATAATAGAGTTAAGTTAAATAGAAATGTAAATAAGTATAGTAAAATATGAAGTTAATGGTATTTATTTATTTTAATTTTAAATGTATTTATTTATTTATTTATTTATTTTACGCTTTGGGCCTGTTCAGCCCAGGTCTAGTGGTGCTAATCACTTATGGGACTCTTTCTTTTTTTTTTAGATTACAGTTTATTTAGAATATCTAATTGCACTCATGCGTATATTACATATCAACACTAACCAAGCTGTAATTTATAACAAACACCAATAGAGGGCACTGATTTAAAAAAAAAATCTGTAGTTTCATCACACTGCTTCCTTCACTATGCTGTCTCTCCCTGTCAGGATCAAGTTTAAAGCACTTGTTGTAGCATACAAAGCACACCGGCCTACATACGGTCCATGCCCAGGACCATGACTTGCCCAATTACTCTGACCCCTCCAGTAGGACTGAGTGTTCTTACACCCTAATGGTAGAAATAACCTCTTCTGTGTGTGTGTGTGTGTGTGTGTGTGTGCGTGTTTTTGTGACATATGAGGACACAAATTTGTATAATGACATGGGTATGACATAGGTACAACAAGGAGAAGGTAATTTATGAGGACATTTCCCCATGTCCCCATATTTCAAAGGCTTATAAATCATACAGAATGAGTTTTTTTGAGAAAGTAAAAATGCAGAAAGTTTCCTGTAAGGGGTAGGATTAGGTGTAGGGTGTAAGAATCCACCCGCCAGCCCAAAAAGCAGAATCCAGCGGCCTGGTCGAAGGTTTAATGCGTGTTCGGTCTTTTACTTGCGCCTCTGAATTTATCAGGATTTGGTTTAAATTTTAGTCTATCTCCGTGTTCAATCTGATTCCAATTTCACGTGATCATTAAATTTAGACAGTGTTTCTAATTAAAAACTGATCGCAAATATCAATTATTAATTTAGATATCTGATTATTCTAGAAATCCCATACTTTCAATTATTCGTTCATTAGCGACCCAGTGTCGCTTAGCAATTCACTTGGCCAACTGTGAACACACGGCACAAACTCGCCAGTTGATCTTATTCAGAGGGTACAGGGTGATTATAATACCTTTAAATAGGCTGCACCCTGCTAGCACATAATAAAAAGTATTTTTTCTATAATCATGAAAACTCTAACTTGTTAAGTCAGTGACAGACAGAAATCAGAAGATCCCTAATGACGAGCTCCCGCTTCATTCATTGGTACTTAAGTATGATCTGTCCTGGATGCAGATTTGTGGAAACACTAGACTAATCTACTGGAAAAAAAAAAAAATGATTTCAGAAGAGATCAGAATATAAGTCAAATATAACTATTTATTATTAGTCAGGTAAAATTGTATCATGTCGATTACATAGCCAATTCAAAGATATCAAGTCATGTCAATACAAAACATCAAATTCTCAAAGACGAATCTAAGAGTAAAAATGTATACCTGACTTCAGGAAGATACATAGTATGGAGCATATGAAATACACTCCACACTACGGGCTGATCTGGCTACAGAATCGCGAAGTATTTTGTCACTTCCCTTATATACTCAGACCAGACAACAAAGAAATCTTGAGATCAGTTGTGAAAACATAAAAGATCTTTTGGTTTTTTGTTTCCCGTGGTACGGGGTCGCACCTGGCTGGAGATAGGAAAACATTCTCACAGACCCCTAAAGGGGGACACGCCCCCTCCGCAGCAGAACACAACTCTACAAAAGTTTTCCATCTTTCTTATAATATAAGTGACTACTGTGAAATTGAGACCAGTTTACCAATCGCACAGAGACATATAGAACGAAACCAAACATGAAGGGGAAGAACAACAGGTTCATAAGATACATTATATGTGGGATATACAGTATATTCTTAATGAACTTTGAGTGAAACCTTTTGGGGGAAAAGAGGGAGAGGCAGAGAGGGCAGGGGGAGAAGGGGGATTGTAAATGAACAAGGGGAGTGGTGCTGTTTGTTGTTTTTGGAGATCTCTTCTCCAGATTAGTTTTATGGTTTTATTGCATGGCATATGTTTTGCGAGAGTTCCTGAGTTTTGGCCTCATGAGGAATTCATTTCATAAGGAAATAATTTCACTCCTTTCAAGGGTGATAGAAAACACGGTTTGTACAGTATAAAAACCATTACGCCTGTGGAATGTCCCCACAATTCACAAAAACAAACGTGTGTGTTTGTGTGTGTGTGTGTGTGTGTGTGTGTATATATATATATATATATATATATATATATATATATATATATATATATATATATATAAAATAGGTATTGAACACGTCACCATTTTTAAAGGTGCTGTTGACTTGGAATTTTCACCAGATGTCGGTAACAACCTAAGTAATCCATACATACAAAGAAAACAAAACAAATAAGTTCCTAAATTAAGTTATGTGTAATAAAATGGAATGACACAGGGGAAAAGTATTGAACACATCAAGAAAGGGAGGTGCAAAGGTGCATGGAAAGCCAAGACACCAGCTGAACTCTATCAGTAATTAGAAAGCAATCCTGCCCCTTGTCAGTGGAAATTAATATTAGCTGGTACAGTCCCAACACCTACAGTACCAGGATGATGAAGATGAAACAAGGATGGACATTTCAGCAAGACAATGATCCCAAATACACAGCCAAGGAAACTCTTGTTTGCTTTCAGAGAAAGAAAATAAAGCTGCTAGAATGGCCCAGCCAATCACCTGACTTGAATCCAATAGAAAATAATAACTAAAGATCAGAGTTTATATGAGGCCCACAGAACCTTCAAGATTTGAAGACTATTTGTGTGAAGGAATGGGCCAAAATCACACCTGAGCAATGCATGTGACTAGTTTCTCCATACAGGAGGCGTCTTGAAGCTGGCATTACCAACAAAGGCTTTTGTACGAAGTATTAAATAAATTTCAGTAGTTCAATACTTTTCCCTGTGTCGTTCCATTTTATCACACATAATTTAAGTTCTGAACTTTTTTTGTTTTCCTTGTATGTATGGATTACTTGGGTTGTTACCGACATCCTGGTGAAAATTTCATGTCAACAGCACCTTTAGAAATATATTTACTGAGAAAACTGGTGACATGTTCAATACTTATTTTACCCGCTGTGTATATATATATATATATATATATATATATACGTTTTCTGCCTCACCATTCACTGTAGAATGGGGAAATTAAATCCTGAAACCACCGATAAGAATAAGAGTAATTGCAGTCCACAGTGTGTGCCCATTTAATGCTTGAGATATAGATTCCCATAGCCTTATCGATTTACCATGATCTGTTTGTGTGTGTTTCTGTGTGTGTTTTCGTGGGCCAGTCTATAAAATGCAATGTAATAGGATCCCATTTCTGTGCAATTTGACAGTTTTTCAGGAACTGATTTCTGCAATGATTGTGGACCCCCATTCCACTTTACTCCGTTACATTCTTCCGGGCTCTCCGAACGGGATTAGTATTGGCCCTGGTTCAAGAGAATGCAAGATAAGTTGGATATGATCTCATAGACCATCAAACATAAACACACAGCTTCACAAGCAAGAGAGGAAGCAAGCGAAGGGTTAGAGAGGTGTGAGAAGGACAGACAGATGCTTTTCGGTTGTGATCTGGAGATACTATCTATCTTTGTCTACAAAGCACTGTTATTTTCATTCATGCGCCAGACACAAACAGCATAAAACAATTAGCAATGTAATTTTTAATCTGAAACCCTGTCAAAGAGGCATCAGTTGTCAGGTAGAAATTCTGGATTTCTAGGACTACGTTGTTTCAATGAAGAATGTTTTCAAGGAATAATTCTAACAAAAATGAAAATTTGCCACATATTTACTCACACTTAGGCCATCCAGGATGTAGATGAGTTTGCTTCTTCATCAGAACATAATTGGAGAAATTAAACATTGCATCACTTTCTCACCAATGAATCCTCTGCAGTGATGGGTGCCGTCAGAATGAGAGTCCAAACAGCTTATCACAATAATCCACAAGTAAATCACACAGCTTCAGTCCATCAGTTAGCATATTGTGAAGTGAAAATATGAATGTTTGTGATAAACAAATCCATCACTAAGATGATTTTAACTTGAAACTGAAGATTCAATCCAAAGTCCTCTCTCCATTATAACACTTTCTGCAGTGAAAAGATTCTTCAAATCTGTTCTGATGAAGAAACAAACTCCTCTACATTTTGGATGGTCTAACGGTATTTTCAGAAAATATTTATTTTGGAGTGAACTCTTCATTTAAAAGCACACAAAAATGGGAAAAGTGGAAATTTGGTGTTTATTTACTGTCTTGATTTTAAGCAAGCAAATAACAATGTAACTTTGTCCAGCTTGAATAACCCTATAAAATCTCAACTTGAATTTGCTTGGTGGGCTCAGGCGATGGATTATCTTGACTAGCGTGTAATAAAACCCAGCGGTAATCCAGTTGGAGTTGAATAGTCTACAGAAGTACTAAAGAGAATGAAATGCTGTCAGACCTAATCAGTGTGTGATTTTCTGCTGATTAGGCCCTGGACAGAACAGGGTGGAAAGGAGGTCCTCTTCCATAGCTGTTAGATTTGACAGTGAATAGAGCGGTCTGCGTCATTACATTTGTGTGAGTGGAAACCCCATAGAGTTCAGCTGTGTCACTCA
Organism: Spinibarbus caldwelli; assembly: GCA_039654775.1. Classification (NCBI taxonomy): domain Eukaryota; kingdom Metazoa; phylum Chordata; class Actinopteri; order Cypriniformes; family Cyprinidae; genus Spinibarbus; species Spinibarbus caldwelli. The sequence continues at coordinate 14,452,267 of CM077254.1, forward strand.
GTGAGGGTCTTATGGGTTCATGTAATTGTCAATTGTGTTCCAAATGCTTTTTAATTTGTTATTCACTTCTTTGGATTCATCTAAGGGCCTGCATGTTGTGTGATAAAAATGACATAATAATTTTTGAGTTAAATTTTAATATCATTTGCAGGTTAACATATGCAGGTTAAGTAAAGCAAAGAGACACTCTTTGGGTGTGTGTCAAGGATGTTTATAAAACCAGGAGAAACCTTTCATGAGCTTTCCAGAAAAAAAAAAAAAAAAAAAAAAAATCAGGTAAAAATATTGTGTACAGTAATGAAATGTTTGCAATGTATTTGTTGTTTGCAGGGAACCATATTTTTTCAAAATACAATGTTAATTTTCAATCAAAAAAAGAAACTTTAAAAAACTGGTTTCCAGGCAAAATCATGACTCTGTCTGTCCGTCTGTCTGTCTGTATGCAATTTTCTTTTATCTATTTAAAGTGGTTCATTTAGAAAGCAATAATGAGCTAACATATCACAATTAATCCATGAATAGAATATTTTAGAAATTTAGTAATTTTCATTTGAACAGTTAAGATACAGCTATTCAAATGTATTACAGCCCAATGTATTACTTTGAAATTTTCTCAGTTTTCCCTTCTTATAAGCTTAATTCAAGTTGTTTGCTGCCCTGCCATCAACCATCACTTCACCCTGAGCCATTAGTCAAAAGCAAGAATATACATTTTCCTAGAATTGAACAGCCATTCTTGATATTGCCCCCCTGGTTGCATAATTCACAGTCTCGAAGCGGCAGTTTCTCCTTAATCTCTGAACGTGAGTCAGGCCAAAATGAGGTACTCTGAGTAATAAAAAATCCTGTTTTCATGCAGAAAGCTCAAGCAGCTGGCATTAGCAAATTATTGTGATGTTGCTATGGTTTCCTTCCCATGTAAGTGTTCATGTGTGTATATGTGCGCATGCGTTTGTATAAGAAAAAGAAATTAGTTTTTGAGGACATATCTCATTTGTGCTCAACAGTCAATGCAAAGATGGCATTTATTAACGCACATAATGAAAATCTCATAGAGATGGGGTGCAAAAATAACCCAAGAAGAGTACATCCATGATTGGCAGATCAAAGTAGCACAAATGAACAAACTGAAGTACTTCTACAGATTAAAGACTGTTTATCAATTGGCACCTTACTTGATCAAAATGAAAGACTATGGTCAGAGAAAGTTCCTGATGAAGTATCGTCTGAGTGGGCACAGTCTGAGTGTGGAGACGGGCCACGAGCAGAGCTGGAGAGCCAGAGAGCTCAGACTGTGTTCATCATGGGACTCATAGAGGACGAGATGCACTTCCTCACGGAGTGCAGCAAATATAAAAACATCAGAGACACTTATTTTACCCAAATGGCTCAATTTGTGCCTGAATTGCAGTAAGCGAGCCACATAGACAAACTCTGTTATATATTGGGAGAGAAAGAAAAGTGTATCCACCTAGCAGCGCAGTATGTATCCTCCTGCCATATTATGAGGGACAAAGGCTAAACCCCCTTTTCTTTATCAATACTCTCTAAATATTTACATTGTATTTGCTATTGTTTTGTGTGTGTGTGTGTGTGTGTGTGTGTGTGTTATATGTGATAATATATGTACAATATGGCCATGAATGAGTGTTTTTTTTTTTTTTTTAATCTATATGCCTGTATAACTTGTTCGCTGTTTATTGCTTTGGTAACATTGCTATTCCACAGTCATGCCAATAAAGCTCATTTTAATTGAATTGAGAGAGAGAGAGAGAGAGAGAGAGAGAGAGAGAGAGAGAGTGAGAGAGAGAGAGAGAGTTAAAAGATCGCAGATTGCGCTGCACACACACATAAACTTGTTGTCAATGCTTCCCCGAGATTTTTATTAATAAAACAGCCTAGATACTAGATCGCTACATTATATTCCCCTCAACGATCTCAATCGATAATTAATTGAAATACATGCTACAATTCATTCAAATAAATGTGGTCTTACCGCATTATTTCATCTCTGTGTGTATGATTTGAAGCGGGCAGAATGCTAACGCTAACGAGCTGTAACTGATGAAAATAACTGTCATTTTTACCCATACGGTCAAATATTACGCTGCAATGAGCAATACTATAACTTGGCAAATGACCATGGAATAAGCGGGATAATCAACGGCTAGCCGTGCATTAAAGGATTTTAATGCACTTCGCGGAGGCAACCACACGACGCGACCATGCATTTAAAATCCTTTAATGCACGGCTAACCGTTGATTATCCCTTACATATACATGTGTGTGTCTGTGTGTGTGTACAGCAGGTAAAATAAGAATTGAAAACGTCACCAGTTTTCTCAGTAGGGGAGACCGGGGTTATTTGTAACACGGAGTTAGTTGTAACACGGGGTTAGTTGTAACGTGGGGTTAGTTGTAACACGGGGTTAGTTGTAACACGGGGTTAGTTGTAACACGGGGTTAGTTGTAACGTGGGGTTAGTTGTAACACGGGGTTAGTTGTAACGTGGGGTTAGTTGTAACACGGGGTTAGTTGTAACACGGGGTTAGTTGTAACGTGGGGTTAGTTGTAACACGGGGTTAGTTGTAACACGGGGTTAGTTGTAACATGGGGTTAGTTGTAACACTATCAGTTTGACAAGTCAGAAAGGAGCTGTGGTGATGTCATCAAAATCATACACTCCATTCACATTTTTAATGTTACAGGAGAAGTGGCATGTGAATGTGAGCAACATTGTAGATTTTATGACCAAAATTTTCAGGACAGAAAGTCATTTTTTCATTAAGATTATTATTATTATTTATTTTTTATTTATTTATTTTTTTTGCCTAGTAATCATTGTAGATACAATTATTTGACTTACATAACCTAAAGTAGCTGTTTCTCTAGTTTAATTTGATACTTTGCATTCATGCTAACTTTAAACCCACATGCTAAAACAGTATGTTATGGCTGCTTGGGGTGGGGATAGTTGTAACAGTTCATTAAAAATGTAACAACCAACACCTTATGATGATTCCAATGAGTCCAGTTATCCAATCACATCCTCTATTAAGGCAAAGTCATGTGAGGTTTTTATTGCACATCAAGGGATTTATGTAAAATGTGTTTCCATCATAATGTATATGCATATCTTCTTATTGGATAAAAACACTATCCGCCTCAAATGAGCACATACGTTTTTTTGTGCACATTTTTAGAATTTATGCGCATCTTAACATTTCCATCCAGCATTTTTTTATGTGAGATTCCAAAATTCACATAAAAATAGGTAGATGGCAACACAGCTAGTGAATGAATACAGCACACACACACACACACACACACACACACACACACACACATACACACTCACACAAACACACACAGCAATTGTTTTTGTGCTAAATTTGTCCTAAAAGGAATACAATATAATGTTTTTGTCACTTTAAATGGTTCACTTTATTCAAAACTGATTATTCTTTGTTCTTCAAAAAAGTTTTTACATAAATTGGAAGTGTGGGTCTTATTTCAGCAAATTACTTCACGCTGTTACATCTGTGCTCAGCCTGTGTTACAACTCACCCCAGTAGTGGGGTAGGTTGTAACAACGGAACTCTTTGTATTTGACATTAACTCACATAATCTGTGATTATGCAGTACACGTCAAAGTGAGTTTTATTTGTAGTAGACAAGTGTGGCTACCATATATCAAAGTTTGAGAGATTTAGCACAAACAGCCACTGAGTTAGTGATGCTCAAACAAAAAGTGTTACTTTCATCCCCGGTCATAAAGGTGCTGTTGACATGAAATTTTCACCAGATGTCAAAAATTACTTGGGTTGTTACTGACAACTGGTGAAAATTCCAAGTCAACAGCACCTTTAGAAATATATTTAGCCTACTGAGAAAAATGGTGATGTGTTCAGTACTTATTTTACCCACTGTAATTAAAAATATAATATTGGGAACAAGATTTGATAACAGTATAAAGAATGATAAAACCCCTTGCACACCTGAATGATTGCAAACGGAAAGACCAGGAAATATGAAATATTTTATTAAGGGAAAGGCTAATAATCTGCACACTGCCATAATTTGCTAGAAATGTATTGAAGCAGCAACTTTTTGATCATGTTGCTATCGTCAGGCATGTGCTCTGTTTATAATAGCTTTGATAACTCTGCACTGTGATTCAGTAGTTATCACTATAGTTGATTAGAAGCAAAGGTCTCAATGAAACCTTTTCATCGCCAGTCATGCCAAAAAGGTTACAGCAGTTCACTGCAAGTCTGATGACCTTTGACATGAGTTTTCTTTGCTCATTGTTCACGATTAGTCTTTTATTCCCTCCAGAATTTAAGTTGTTGAATAGGTCTTTATATGAATATACTGGAAAATATCTGTGTCCTCTTATTTATCCAACAACATTCATTCATTGCGAAGAAAAGAAAACAATTTTCTTGTTATTCTCTGAGACAGATATTTTAAAGGACTATCAGAAATGCTATTATGGATTCATAGGTGGATTAACAGAAAGTCAGGCTCTTTGAATGTTTGCTTATGGAACATAATAAAGAATGACATTTAATCAGCATATCCGGGTTTTGGCTCTGACTTAATAATTGCAGAAAAAATTGCAGTGGGGAGTTTTTATTTTTTGTCAGACTGCTTATCAGGAAGGAATGGTGTGGCCAAGATAATGTCCTATAGATGAGACATTCAGTTGATGTAACATTTAGGCAAATCAATAAAATTGCCACACTGAAGTGTAACTGTATTTTTACTGAAGAAAAACAAAGACATAGCAAGCAATTGAGAAGCCATTTAGAACAGGCTGTATAGAAAGAATCAATATTATATCCAAAAAAATCCTATCTTACCTTTTCTTTTCATCATGGTAAAAAGAGTTGTATTTTACACACAATACCAGCTCTTTATAACTTTATAAGTCTTACTTCTTTCACCTTAACAAACTTTCATTTTTAATCCACTGGAAGTTATTTAAGACCTTTGTACTTTTATGATTAAAAATCCATTCTTCATGTCCCAAAAGTCCCACAAGGAATCTGTATAAATAACTCTCATTCATGCCTTTTCAGCTTTTAATACGTGTCCCTGCACTCAGTGGGTCAAATTTAATATTGTAATTCATTTTTATGTCATGTCCTATTCCGCCATTCCATATGTCTTTATTGTCCTCCATTATTTTAATCATGGAATTTTAATTCAAACCCCATATCTCACATGGCTTAAAGATAATAGCATATTTTACTAAAAATAAAATTCTGGTTTGAGATCATCATGCTCTCATTCATTAGCAGATAATTTAGAGAGCAGATTAATTTGGCAGTGGACATTTAATCAATAAGGCTGCATGCGTTCCAATCCACATGGTCTCTATAAAGTATTCACTGCTCCCTAAACACGGAGTAGGGGACAGATGTCCGTTTGTGCACGATATAATATACATGTTTTTATTATTATTATTATTATTATTTTTATTATTATTATTATTATTATTATTTATTTTAATAATTTTGATTATGATTTGAGGATGAGGCCATGTCACACAACCTGTCCATGTTGTCAGGCAAATTAATTTGCATCAAAATATCATATGAATCTTTATTTGGTGCACTGCTTTTTGAAGTAAAGAACAAAAGATATATGCCTGTTTATTTTTCCTAACTACACACAGATATGGTTAGTTGCACTGTATTATTTGCACGTAGGATTGTCTTTTTTTTTGCTGTCTGCTATCAGAACAGATCGGTCTCTTATTTTTCTGGTATCACTTTTTTGGCAGTAATTTTAGGAAACGTCTTGCAAGTCCCAAAATACATTAACTAATTTTTTTTTGGTGGTGTCAACACAAAACATATAATGGTCATGCTTGTAAAAACAGACTAATATCAATTCATCTGTTGCTGTCATTGTTCAGACTTGATTTTGATTATACTTACAGCTTCACATTGATATCACACTTGTCATAATAGTTTTAACCAAGTTGATGCACTTTTATTTTTATAGCACTTTATACAATAGAGATTGTTTCAAAGCAGCTTTGCAGTATAAAACAGGAAAGTACCAGAATCAATGATGCAAACTTCAAGTCCAAATTCGGTAGCACTTTATTTTACAGTCCTGTTTCTCATGTACATACTATGTACTTATTACAGTAATTACAATAACTAGGTAAGAACTAAGTAATAACCCTGAACCTACCCCTAATCCTAACCTTAACCCAGTGTAAGTATACTGTAGGTACACCGTAAGTACACGTCCTGTAAAATAAAGTGCAACCCCAAATTCTGCTGTAAAGCAGCTGTAGCAAGATAATAGTGTCATTATTTATATATAACTCAAGTCAGTTCAATCGTTGATTCAGTTCAGTTTAATACTAGTGTTGATGTTGCAGACAATAGTGTTGTTATTCACCTCAATTCAGTTCAAGTTTTGTTCTCATTCAATAGTATCAGTGCAGTCAAATCGATAATGTTAATAGACACTGGGATGTTGAGAGCAATCTGCCAGACTGTGATAAGGGTACTTCAGATTTCATTGGCAGTCAAACTGTTGCTGTAAATATCACCATCAATACCACTGATTACTCAGAACATTACCAGTGATCTTCAGCATGCAGAGGGCAATCTCCATTTATCCTCATCGCATCAGCCAACTTCTTCAGAACCTGCAAGTAAAAAAAAAACTAAAACAAAGCAGAAAGTGTCTTACAACACAGACAAGAATGTTTTTTTTTTTTTTTTTTTTTTGATTGATTGAAGTGTTTGTGGAGTGGGTTTTGTGAGGTTATTGTATTATCAGAGGAGAAGAGCAGAAAAGCATATTACTTTTCGATTTAAAGCACGTTTCAGCGTGAAACTGAGGCGGACCATTTTACCGGTAAATCAGAGAGAAGGTGTGAGCGGTCTGGGAAGCGGCAAGCCTGGTGAATGGTTTTCTAAAAAATGTCTGTTGTGTATCATCCCCTTTCTTCGTGTAATAGAGGATTATCTCTTCTACACAATGGGAGCTCAGTCTTTGCCCTATTCATTCACACCTGGTGAAGATAAGCTAGGACATTTCTGTTATCGCTAGACACACTTAATCCATTCTCCCATGCAGCTGCAGGACCCACACATTGACTATAATCTGGTACCTCATAATGTTGATGAAAGTTGTGTATATGACTTTGACTATGACATTATTTTATAGGAAGGCACTGTAAGAGGTTTTCTCCACTACAGCCAGATCTTTCATCATGCGACTGTACAGTACTTGAAGTCTGTTTCCGTGAACAGCTATGCCTTGTGTTGATAGCTGGTGTCTCTTGTGTATTATGGAGTGTTTGTTTAATAGATGCACACAGGCATTCAAGGTACTGATTTACTGTGTAACTGTAATGGCTAAAGACAAACAGATCCGTTGCATCCCTGATACCATTCAGTTTTGGTTCAGCTCATTAACACACTGCAAATTTGAAAGTGAAATTTGATCTTCTCTGTGTTTTTGATTTTCATCTAATGAACTGAAACCTTGGCACTGTGTTAAGTGTCAGCTTCTCTATTTTGTCATAAACCTGTCTTGGGTAGTACATTCAAAGTCTGTTTCTGTGGAGACTGTATATCTTCTGCCATAGTACGTACTTTCAGACTATTAAGTAGATGGCTATATCAACATGCTTCAAAACCGAGCACTATTTATGTTTATGCCAGAGTGCAGGTTTGTCACGGAGGATTAGGCCTACATATAATAAAAGGATTCTGAAAGTGTTTTCAAGACTATACATTAAGGTGTTCTCATCATATTTAGCAGTGTTTCCTTGTTCCACACCAATAGCACCTTATCTGACCCATCCAAGTCTCCACTAACAGGCTGATGAGTTGAATCAGGTTTGTTTGATTAGAAAAAAAGTTATGTTGATGTTTGCAGGAACAGGCCTAGGAAAGACTTTTCTGTGCAGGCAGAATTTTAAAATATGCCTGTGATAATAATTTACAGTTGACAGGGGACCTAGCTGGCATTTTATGCCCAGTTGCATAGCTGGAAAAGACAACACTTCCTCACTAGCTGCCCTAACTATCAAGACATTAGAAAGAAATTTTATCCATAATTTGAAATACTTTGCCCTGACTTCACAACGTTAAACAATAAAACACAACTTCAATATTTATTAGGGGAAAAAAGAGATTGTATCTTACAAGCAGCAAGATACATTGATGCCTGTCACAAAAAGAGGGAGGAGTCAACAAATCAGTGATGCACACACACTGTTACGGAAGGAACAGAGAAAGCTTTCGGATTCCTCTGTAAAGTTTTATTCAGAGACGTGGTCATTAAACAGGCAAGTTTCTGACAATGGCAAACAGGTATATAGAGGGCAGGGCAAGGCAAGAGAAGTATCCTAAACAGGTGTGGTCGATCGTCGGCTAACAATATCCAGAGGGCTTACACAAAAGAGGTAATCCGTAAACATGAGCAATAGTACGGGCTGGGGCAAACAGAATCCAAACGGCAAAGGCAAAGGGTAAATCTAAGATAAACAGGCAAAAATCAAAAATACAGGAAAACAGGCAAGACTATGACTTCGACTAGATTAGGAAACCTTAAGACAGACTCCGTAGAGTAGCTATCACAGTGACAGATACTAAACAATCCTCAGCGATCTGGAAGAGGAAGTCCAAGGCTTATAAAGCGTGTCTGATGGGATTCAGCTGTGTGTCTGTGTAATCAGTGCATTCAGGTGTGTGTGCAATCAGTGTAATGGTTGATGGGAAATGTAGTCCAGGGTATAGTGTAACAGTCTGTATAGTGTGAGATTCCTTGTAGTGACTGGGTGACCTCTGGTGGTGAGTGAACGGAAGTTCATAGACCGGATTCGTGACACACACACACACACACACACACACACAGACACACCACTCTGAATTTTAAATGTATTTATTTATTTACTTATTAAATACATATCTAGATTCAATGTAAACACTATGCTTTGGTAATACATTGTAACAAATAAAGCACATATTGTATTGTTTTGTTGAATCTCTCTCTCTCTCTCTCTCTCTCTCTCTCTCTCTCTATCTATATATTGCAAATATATAAGTGGCTATATATATATATATATATATATATATATACATATATATATATATATATATATGGCTAATTTTACATGATAATAATAATAATAATAATAGATATGTGAAAATAGAATTTATTATTTTTGTATTATAATAAATAAACTCTTAGTAATGTTTTGAAAATTCACTACTTGCAAAAATAGAACCAAAATTGATTTAAAATGTAAATGTAAAGTTCACATTACATTTCATAATAATACCATTTTAACATTTCATTCATTTCATAATAATCCCATTTTAACATTTCATTCAACATTCAAAAAAAGTTTTAAAAATACAGAATGCAAATTGGATTATGAATTTTCATCTGTAAAGAGCTATACATCAAACATTAATGTCTGTACCATGATAGTAATGTTGTCTAGATAGTCATCTTAGTAAGTTTACAGAGAGCCTTTATGGCTAACTATAGGCCTAATGTAGTTTTCTAGAGAGTAGCCTGTAAAGTAACTGCACAATAGGTTATTTCATTGATGCATTTCAGCTAACTGACACATTTAACAGTTGTTAATTGTTCAGTGTATCTTTCAATGAACAAATTATGTATTTATTTATTTATTTGTGACCCTCTGCACTTGAGAGCGCAGGCGCATCAATTTGGCATATAGGAGCCAAACCTCACATGGACTCTCCATTTGCGCACAGGATGCGCTGGAGAGGAATATCACCGGAACAACACGTATTCATGGCAATATTCGTGTATACTGGCACTTGAGATTAAAAATGAACACGAGCTGATCTGATAACATGTCTGGCGTAATATTAACACCGACTGACGAAGTAAAGTTCCTGGGCGACACACCGGAGCCCAACAACATCAGCGCCGCTCCGGAGCATCCGCACTGGCAATCAGGCATCATTATCGCTACCGTTTACGCGCTCCTCATTACTGCTGGACTAATTGGTAATGTGACGCTCATTAGGACGTTTTTCATCGTGAAATCCATGCGCAATGTCCCCAATCTGTTCATGTCGAGTCTCGCTCTGGGAGACGTGCTGCTGCTGGTCACCTGCGCGCCCGTGGATGCCAGCAAGTTTCTAGCGGATGAGTGGCTTTTCGGGCGGACGGGCTGTAAACTCATCCCGTTCATCCAGCTGACGTCGGTTGGAGTCTCGGTGTTCACGCTCACAGCGCTGGCAGCGGACAGGTAGCAAAATATAGCTATAGCCTATTCTTGATTTGCCTCAGTGTGGTTTAGAGAGCAAAAACTTTAATTGTTTGGCAACATTTTACAAGGTAACTATTTCTGTTTAAACCCATTATTCACAGTAACATAAACAGATTTTTTTTTCTCCCCACATTCTTGATTAGCCTAGGTCTAGTTCAGCAAAATAGGAAAATAGTAAAACGGGACATTACGTTTCATGAATGATTGCCTTTTAAATATCAGGAAGCAATTGAAATATGAAAGTCATTAATTGCCTCCTCCAGAGTCATATGTGATGGAGCTTGAGAAAACATAAAAAAGGATTGATTAAAATGGAGATTGAAAATGTTGCAAAATCATATTGAATTATTTGCAAGGGTCTGTTTTAAGAAGCCTGGGTTTGTTTAGTCACTAGCTAGTACAGTGTGACTAACAGGTAGGGGTGGAACTGAACTGGTAGACCTTGATTAATTATGTTACAGGGCTGATAGACCAGTAACAATTTATGTGATATTCCTTCATTACCACATATGATGATATGACATGATTTTTCAGTAGGAATGGTAACACTTAAGGTATACCAATAACAACAGAAATAGGGTTCCATTTATTAACGTTAATATGAACTAACAATGATAAAATACTTCTAAAGCATTTATGAATCTTAGTTAATGTTAATTTCAACACTTACCAACTCATTATTAACATCAAAAGTTATATCTGTTAATATTATTTAATGGATTACCCAAACATGAACTAACAACGAATAGTATTTTTATCAACTAATGTTAACTAAGATTGATGTATTGCTCATTGTAGTTAAAGTTAACTGATGCATTAACTAAGACACCTAATGGGACCTTATTGTAAAATGTTACTGGAAAATTCAATGCAACATGTAAACTATAAACTTAAAGTCACTGTCCCACTTCTGCTGATGATCTGTCCCACTTGTCAAAACAATTCAAGAGAAAAGCAGTGCCTGTGTTCATACCTGTATACATCTGTCATCAAATAATTTTTTTTAAATGTAATTTTTGCGGTGGCCGAAAGAGCTCAACGTGCTGCAAATAGAAAAAACACCTGCAAATTAAGAAAACAACTTAATCAATTTGACAACACACATGCTGCAAATGCTCACAACACAAACAAATAAAGAAACACCTGCAAATTAAGAAAACAACTTCATCAATTTGACAACACACGCGCTGCAAATGCTCACAACACAAACAAAGAAACGCACTGCAAATAGAAAAAAAACACCTGCAAATTAAGAAAACAACTTCATCAATTTGACAACACACACACTGCAAATGCTCACAACACAAACAAATAAAGAAATGCACTGCAAATACTCTCAACACAACCAAACAAAGAAACACGCTGCAAATAAAATTCTTTATTTGGTTGTGTTGTGAGCATTTGCAGCACCTGCTGTCAAATTGATGAAGATGTTTTCTTGATTTGCTGGTGCTTTTTCTATTTGCATGTGTTTTCTGAAGTTGCAGCGCGTTGAGCTCATTCGGCCAGGAAACAGGAAATACGGTTTCTCAGAATTTCATGAGGGGTTTGTTAGGCACTGTTCTTTGTAAGGCTGCTTTATTGGGAAATGCACTATACAAATGCATGTGATTGAAATGAAATTCCGCTTAGCCTGCACTTTTGTCTTTTTCTGATATAAAGAAAAAAAAAAAAACACCTAAATAGTTAAAAGAGAGAGACTGTTCCATGATCTATGTGGTGGGAGTCTAATTAGCACTGGAGGCTTGATTTCATATGTAGGTGAACAGCCATGAACAGATGGTAGATGGCACTCATATGTGGGAGGATCTTTTCCTGTGGTCTGAATTCAGGGCTTTAGAATAGATAGGCTAGTGTCAGTTTTGGTAACTTTTTTTAATAACTAGTCAGTTCTAGTGGTCTGATATTTTCTGATAAACTTTTTCAGCGGTCTTGGTTCTGGAAATATTTTTCTATTCATTTTTCCCATAGGGATTGTTTAAATGTGTTCCTTAAAGCATTATATGCCATGAACCAAACCAACCAGCTACAAGGTGTCACAACACTACAAACTTTAATTTGTAGTAAGAAGTATTTGAAAATTAAACAAAAAGACCAAGGTACAAGACTAATTATGGAAAGACTACAGTCCCATGAAGCACTGCAAATGACAATTAAATAAAAGTGACAGAGAAATAAATAACTACTAAAGATTATGATTATATATAGAAACAATATATTTTACATCTATTGCCAAATATGCATATATTTGCAAATATGTAAACTTAATTGCATCATTCGCAGTGCTTCATGTGAGTGGGTTTAGCTCTTTTTGGTGTGATTTGCTTGTTTCAGTTCTCTGATTCATTTGAAGAATCATGGGTAGTGTAGTTTTTCACCAAGATTAAATAATGTGAAATGCAATATAATCTATTAGCAACCTCATAGCTCACAGTAGGTCTGTCATTTAACAATTTAAGCTACTGTGAATAAATAAATAAATAAATAAATAAATAATAATAATAATAATAATAAAAAAATCCCATGGAGAATATAAATGGGATGTTTACTTACGGAATCCGACTTTTGCGTTTTAGTTCCTAATATTCTTTACCGTCCATAGGAATGCTGTATCTTTGACCGCTTAGAAACTTTTATGAATCACGCTGTATTATTTCACACAAATGCAGCTAGTGCCATTTTGCAATTTATTTAGCAATTGCAGCGCAAATGACCTTTGAGTTATACTGTAATATTACAGTCGTCATCTTGTTTCTAGAGCCATTGTTTTGTGAATTATAATTAACTTTTTTCACAGCTGAATATAATATAATATAATATAATATAATGGTAATGCTAATGGTAATATAAATGGTAATGCTACTAGGGGTTGGGAACATTAGGTTACATACAACTGGACTGAAAAGTCCATAGAGATAAAAATGCAGGTAACAGACCTCAGTTGCATGAGAGTCCCCTTTATTTATCCTGCCCTATGCCATGAGTTAATTAGTCATGTCTGTTCAACCAAATAGTCATCATTTTTCTTTTTATGTGTGTTCGTTCTTAATTAAAATATTGTTCTTAAGGTTAGATTCTTAATTTAAAATGGCTTCTTCTGTTCCCGGGTCTTTTTCTGTCTCTTAGATACAAGGCCATTGTCAAGCCAATGGATATCCAGGCGTCTAAAGCCTCGCTAAAGGTCTGCCTAAGGGCTGCATCAATCTGGCTGCTTTCCATGATCCTGGCCATTCCTGAGGTGGTGTTCTCCGATCTACACACCTTCCACATCCCAGAAACCAATGAGACTTTTAAAGCATGTGCCCCATACCCTCACGCTGGAGACCTGCACCCCAAAATCCATTCCATGACCTCCTTCCTTATTCTATACATCATTCCTCTCTTCATTATTTCTGTGTACTACATCTTTATTGCCAGGAGTCTGATTCAGAGTGCGATTAACATGCCTGTGGAGGGAAATGCACACATCCGGAGGCAGGTGAGTTTAAAGATGAAGTAGTGCTTTTGTTGAAGTTGGAATGGTTTTTAACATACCAACTTCAAGAGATGTGTTTATGACAAGCACAATGTAATTTAAAAAATATTGATTTGTTTGTATTTTGAATTTAGGCTTTTCTGTGTTAATCTAGAAATTCAATAATTTAATTAAATGATAGTTTAAAAAAAAAGTCAAAGAATGAGTTTTTCCAAACACATGGATTTTATATATAGAACTTGCCTTTCCATTGCTGAGTATGCCAGCATTTCCATAAGTCAGAGTGCATGAGACAGCATCTGTAGCGAACCTCTCTGTTTGTTCCAATTGTTCTTGAATGGTGATTCAGGAGCCATTTCTGAAAGGTGTTTACAGTGCAAGATGAGACCGGAAACATCTGCCCTGCTGTTCAATTGTTATATGAATAATACAGTCTGTATTTGAAAGGTACCATACCTGTATGTAAGGAACCATGTGTAGGCCTACTAAATGTATCAGACCATTCAGTTTCACAGGTACCTGTATCATACATTTCTTATGCTTTTTAAAGCATTTAAAAATATGTGGATAACAGAAATAAAGCAGAATAAAAGGTAGTAGTAGTAGTAATAAAAGAAAGCTGAAATGTGTAGTTTCTGTGCCACTAGTGTCACCAAATGCAACTGGATTTTTTATTTAATTTTTTTTCCTCCCCAAACAAGTTTTTGCTCCCTCTATTTGCTATTTGTCAAACAAACAATTAGCCCCAGCCCAAAATCACACCATTGGTTGAGCTTGTGTTGCTGTGTCAGGCTGGTCAGAAAGTTGAAACAGCTGGAATAGCATTTTTAACTGGAAAAAATGTGCACTTAAACTTAAAAATAATATCATTAGATGATCTGAGGACAGTCTGTGATTTTGACTTTTCTACACATGTGATATTTACCTCTGTGCTTTGTAAACCACAGATTGAGGCACGGATGCGGCTTGCCAAGACAGTGCTGGTGTTTGTGGGTCTCTTTGCCATCTGCTGGCTCCCAAACCATGTGATTTACCTCTACCGGTCCTACCATTATACAGAAGTGGACACCTCAATGGCCCATTTCATCTCCAGTGTGTGCGCACGTATCCTTGCCTTCACCAACTCTTGTGTGAATCCCTTTGCTCTCTACCTGCTCAGCAAATCCTTTAGAAAGCAATTCAACAAACAGCTTTGCTGCTGCTGCCCATCCATCTTGATGCATTCACAAAGCACTAAGCGTAACAATACACGATTGAGTTCAATCAAAAGCACCCAGAACCATTCTGTGGCCAGCTTCAGCCTTGTCAATGGCAACGCTGTCTGCCATTAGAGCTAAACATCAATTACTTCTTCTGCAGTTACATTATAGAAATAGTTCACCCAAAAATGAAAATGTACGCATTGTTTAAAATTTTACATTTGCAACAGCATAGAATTTCCATTTTTGGGGGGAATTTTTGAACTAAAGGTTCAAACCTGGAACAAGGACTCCCTGGTAAAAGAGACAATGTATCTCAACAGGACCTTTCTGGTAAAATAAAATAAAATAAATACAAAAAATATATATTACATGCTAATGTTAAAGATACAAAAACTCTCACAGACTTGTACAAGACTTACAAGACTCTTCAGACCAAACAACAGGTGAGCACAACAGTAGACCTGATCAGAACGTAGGTGTCTCTAGACATGTTTTATACATTTTAAAACATGAAAATATCAAAAAAAATTAATGAAATGGTCAAACACATCCATCTAATGTATGTTCAAATAAGAAAACAACTGAAAAACGTGAGCAAGGTGAATATCGCAACTATTTTACATTTTAGTGAATTGCTGGCTAATTAGTTTGAATTTTCATGATCTTAATCTATTTTCTCATGATCTAATGATATTGAGTTTGTGCAGTTTGTTCCCTATGTTCTTATGTATCTTAATACTATGTTTTACTTACTGTGAATCTGCTATAAATGATTTGCAAACCCGTTTGGCCATTTCACTGAAAAGAAAGAACCAACCACCGTGTATCATAGTATGTACAGCCAGAGGTGCCACTGAAGAGGCAAGCATTTCATTGTAAAGGAATGAACAAAGATTATTATTTTGTTTTATTTGCAGTATTTGGATAGATATATTTCATGGTGTCTCAGACCAAAGAAAGGTCTACCAAAAATTTTTTTTGTTTTTATTTTTCATATGCAAAAGTGAAAAAGTGACAAAAGTGCAAAGTGTATTAAAAACAGACCAGAGAGCAGTTCTTGCAGTTCTAATAAATTTATAGAGGTAACCGGGACTGTAATTATTCTGAATATTTGGATGTTTTTCAGATTTTTGCTGTTGTTTACAGAGGTTGATTCAGAAAAAGCACTTCTTTCATTGCTTTTAAATGTGAACAAAAATAGCATCCTTGTCTGCTTTACATGATAAAAGTAAAGAAAAAAGATCATTGGCTAATGTTCTGCTGTATTATTTCATCAGTATTGTGTACAAGGTGAACCCTGGTAAGAAATGGACTGGATTTGCTGAAGGACACATGCTTTTGTGGTTGGTGTCTTTAGGGGATAATTCTTTGTATTTCCAAGAAATAGAAAATATTTTCTGCATTGCTGTTTTGTGGCTCAGTCCTTCATGCTGCTTTTTTTATTTTTTATTTTTATTATATTTGCCAAAGAGCATAGTAGCAAACTGATGGAGCTTTTCATTTTGTACATGCCGTAGACTGCTGCTCTTTTATCTAAAAAGGACGCTATAAGATGAAAAGAGAACTTTTTGACCTGTTATGAAGTTAATGTGCAGTCTTGTTGTTGTTGTTGTGGGCTTGTGATCTTGTTTCACATGAAGAAACTCAAGTGTATTTGACTTTGTGAATAAAATGGTGCATTTACCCGATAAAATAGCTGCTTATTACATGGGATTGTCCATTTTTGAAAGCTTGGTGTGTACGAATATTACAATAATCTACAAGCAATTCTGAAAAGACAACAAATCAAAAGAAAAAGGCATTCATCTATTAGTAATGGACAGATAATACTGTGACAAATAGAGGAAGACGAAGGATAAAGATGCCTTTTGTCTCATGAGAGTGGTGTAGTTACAAAATTTACCAGAAGGGGCAAACTGGACCATGCTTAGCCTTGACCTCTTGGATGAGCTGAGCAACCAGTGCATAATTATTAGTCTGATTGATTCTAAGAAAGATAAAAGCAATGACATTTAAATGCATCATGTTGGATGAACATACAGTATATGACCTTTTAATAAACCATGTGGGATCAAAACTCATTTGGAGGTCCCCAGTGTTTGTCTAGATCAGATATTGATGTTCAGACAGCTGATGTTATGAACACAGAATATTTAGGTGGATTATTTTTTCTTTAATTTGTAAATCAGTATTTTCTCACCAAGTATTTTCTCACCAACCCCTCCTTAGAGATATATAACAGAGCCATGTCTGTCCCTTAGGGAAATTTGAGGAGATTAGACTGAGTAAAAATAGATGTATGGGAGCAGAAAGTGGTGTTGAGGTCAGTCGGACCTTTACAAATGCTTATACTGGAAAATATCACTTGTTTTCCCACTGTTTTATTTTCTCTGTTGTCAAATAATCAATCTGTTATTAATATTTTTCCATTTGGGAGCAGATAAAGACTTTATTTGTTTGCCTACACTCACCCCATTACTGTTTTTGCTTTGTTTTATGACCTTTTTTCCTGTAATGTAGTTAGCAAAAACTAAAACCATAACAAAATGTTTGTTATTTGAATTATAATAAATGTTAAATGAAATAAAATATAAAAAAGAAACTTATTTTATTTGTGCTAGTTGTCAAGGCAACGTTTATTATTTTAAATTAGCTGAACTTGATGTCCTAAAACTATAACTGAAATAAAAATGAATAAAAGCTATAGACTTGTAATTATAGAAAAATGACAAAAACTAATTAAAATTCAAATGGAAATGGAAAATATATAAAAAAAAAAAAAAAAATTAAAACTAATTCAAATTATTAATACAAACTATATAATCGTATTTGAATGATACTAAAATAATAATTTGAATGATATTACTCTAAGCATATAATTGCCCTCCTTATTGCCAGTGAAGGCAATATACACACAGAGATATAGATAAGAAAATCAGTCACTGCCACAGTGCAAATTACTTTTAATAAGAAGAGAAAATACATCCATTATGAATGAATGGATAGTAGGCATCTTTCCTGCAGTCTAATTTATCCAAATGCATTCTGTTCATCTGACAATGATGATTGTTTACTCATTTTAATGGTGGAATGTGTCATTTCTGCAGCACCAAACAAAGCTGCAAAATAATAATGAATGTTTTCAAACAGGTTTCCTGAACACTCCCCCTATCTGCCATTGGTTGGGCAGACAGATGGTCACGCCCCCAAATATATTCTGCTGGTTGCTCCAGTGTTACTGTGTCAGGCTAAAAGGCTTAATTAATTTTTTTAGTAAAGTATCTATCACCAGGAATGTATCTTGTTTATACTGTAAGTGTTTATAGTGATATATTGTGATAAGTAAATAGTGATTAGCACAAATAATGATGATTAAACCAGAGTGGTTGTATTTATTCAGAATAATGCTGTGTTAGTGCTGCTGGTTAGTAAAAAATGAAAGCTGCAGTCATACCTAAAAGCGTTGTGTGTTTTCAAATAACGTGGCATTTAACATTTCCCCTGATATGGGTTTTGACTTGTCACTTTAGATCAGTAAGTGCTTTCCTTATGTACATTTGTGTGTGTGTGTGTGTGTGTGTGTGTGTGTGTGTGTGTGTGCGCGAGTGCATGCTTTTAGATTGAATTTGCACCTTTAAGTCATTAATCACATGTTTGCACTAAATGTCAAAAATGACGAGGTTGGATTTATTGTCGTGGTACTGTAAATTGCAGACTTGGAATCATATTGATCTGGCACAAAAATGAGTTTTCATATGTCCCACACTGCTGCAGATGCTGAGTCACATCAACCTAACTGCAAGTCTGATGTTTTGACATAAAATGTCTAATGAAACATTTGACCTTGTTTTATAACATTAGGCAAAATAAAGATGGGCACTTTGCACAATTTTAAATGACAAACTTTTAAACAATGTTTTTATCAAAACAAACAAAATATGTGGTACTTCATGGTATCATCTAAATTGTTATTCAAGTCAAAACTATTATTTAATATAACTGAATCAAACTGACTTCAACTGGAATGCTACATGCAGGTCTATTTTTGTTCTGTAATGGACAGTATCTTTCCATCACTCTCCTCTGGGCATGTGCAATGGGCTGTGCACTTCCTGTAAATACCTCATCATCAATATCAGGATATCGTGGGAAACTGATCAAAGCAGTTTGGCAGGCACTGCATCAAATACATGACTGGACACCACAGCATTTGAGGTACACAAGCATGTGGGCATGACTACATAACATTAGTATTTCTAAAAAAAAAAAAAAAAAAAAAATTTATATTATAATATATATATATATATATATTAGATATAGATATACATACATATACATATTTAGTATTTCTGAAAATAAATTGTGTACAGATGAGAGCTTTCTACGTATATAATTGTATTACATCATGTTGTACGAGGCTTCAGATTATTCATTTAATTATTCTGTTGTTTTGGTAATCTGTCAATTTCTTGGCTAAGACCTTGCAAAAACAAGCTATAGCCTTTGATCTTTTATCAGATATTTTTACAAGCTTCTGTCCTCTGATGTTATCGCTTTAATTAGGTAAAACCACTGAAAACATTTCCTGAGCTAGTGGACTGTACATAACCGTTGACTGTTTTGCTTTAGAAACAAAATGTGCTCATTACGTAAAAATCCATGTCATACAGAAAGAAAAAAAAACTTGATAAACTACAGAACTTTACAAACAGAAATGCATATTCTCTTTAAAATGTAATTGTGTATATATATATATATATATATATATATATATATATATATACACACATATACATACATTGAAAAGTTGAAAAACAGAAGCAGTCAGACTACTGTAAATCGTCACGTCCTCATTCGTGATTTAGATAAATGGTGTAAAAAGTGAGTTATTAGGCTGAAACATACATCCTACACAATTCAGCCAGCAAAAAGGTAAAAGCAAGTGTGTAGAGTAACTACCAAGCATTGTATACTTAATAAAATGACAGGAAGTTCATTAAAATAGACTGAATTCCTGGTATTTTACAGAGTACAGAGTCCACTGAAAGAACATTTTCATGTTCTTGTGATTGGACCCATATTTTTTACTGCAGAGATGTTATTCACTTCATACATGTCTATTTCTGGCTTCTTCAGATGAAAGAGAAAGCTCTGCAGCATTTTTGACAACTCTCCAGCATTTGGAGACTTCTTCCCCATTCAAAGCTGCTGAATTGGTAAACAGTGGGAGATTATTTGGGTGCCCTGTGCTCCTTTTGTAAGGAGTTGTAAAGATGTAACTGTTTCTCTGACAAGCTATGCACGATTTCTCATGAAATCCGAATTTAGCCTGAGGAAACATTAGACAGATGCACAAAACTCTTCTAAAAAGCATGTCACTGTCCACTTCACTTAATGATTCTCAAAAATCTTCAGTTTCTTTCATTTTATTTCCTTGTTTTTGTGTTTTTTCCCCCCTAGTGGTCTAAGTAAGGGATAATGTACTGTCAGATAATGACAGCGGACTGTACATTGTCTGGATTATTACACAACTAATTTAGAAATAAATATGGATTCCTGTGGAGATTGGAAAATGATAAGATCTAAACGGAAGTTATAATCCATCATGCTGGCATTCAACGGGTACTCGGGGAAAAAAGTGAATAGAAAAGCTAAAATGTATTTTAAAGTGTGACTGACCAAATTGACTGGCTTGGTTTGCCCCCAATTTCAATGTGAAACACATGATGAGGAGGAGATTATTACATTTCAATTTCATTACAGCTGTCATGGGACTGGGCGTCCCAGTAAAATTATGCCAAAGTGATATTGTCATTCTGAGAGAAATCAAAGAACTCAATAGCTGAATGCAATAATCTACATCCAAATTGCAACAGAAAGTTTATTTTTCCCCCAACAGAACTGATTTCAAAGCATGTGCAGTAATGTACACTAAATCATCAATGAATCTTATGAAGAATATGGGAAGGTGATATTCGTTTTGACATTCTCTTCTTTTAGATTTGACCATGCTTGACTTAAAAAAAAAAAAATTATAATTTATATGTGGGACAGTGACAGTGGTTTGAGAAGGTTTGTGAAGTGACATGGATTAAATGTAGAAGTGTCAGGATAAGGCATCTAGAAATTTTGAGTTGCCCAATTTGATTTTAGTTCTTTCCTTTATGAATGACCGGCAACTCTGAAGTACATAGTTGTTGTGTCTCTTGACACCACTTCATCTAAAAAGAAAGGCTTGACTGGGCTGCCCATGTTTTCAATCAGAAAGCCTTCAAAAAAAAAAAAAAAACTAAATAAATAAAAATAACAAAAAGACAGGAAACTGGTCGAGAAAAATAAACCAAAGAAATCAACAAGTTTGGAAAACTGTTCACTGCTTTGTGTGTAGGCTGTTGATTGAAGGGGAATACAGAGCAAATATAATATACTTGGAATGCAGTACATGAATCATATATTGACCTCGTTTATGAACATTTTATGGTGTTGTTTGGAAGATGTGAAACTTGTCAGCCCGGTTCACATTCATTGGATAAAAATAGACCAGCCAGGGTATTCAACTTTTTGTGTTCTGTGGAACAGAGAAAGTATTTCAATTTACTTTCAGGTAGGTAAGTTTAAACTTTTATTTATTTATTTATTTTTTTTATTTTTTACGTTTTCATTTTTGGGTGAACTATTCTTTTAAGACACCAGCACAGGATCATACAAATGCATGTGAAACCAGTAATTATACATTCAAACCAGTAGACCATGCGGCAATCCATTAAATAATTAAAGAACCAAGTACTAACCACTATATTTCAGCAAGTGCAGATTGTTGTGAACAAACATAGAAGGCCAAGAAATCTTTGTGGATGTACTACGTGTATTTCTTGAAAAGCACCCCATTGTGATTTATACAAAATATGTTTCTCAGCACGCATCTTTAGATTATGAGAAAGACCTGTATATTAATTACACCCTCCCCCAAAGAAAATTGTATGTACATTTCTAAATCCTTTGTTCCTATTAAAAACAGTCATACAAGAAATCTACAGTGGCTTTCTATACAGTTAAAGGAAACTATGAAAATGGGATCATTTTATTCCATTCTTTGCCTTTGTGCTCAACAACACAATATAGATTACAGAAGTAGCATCCTCTGCTGTCCACCTACATACATCAGCAACCAGGATGTGATAATTAGTCACAGAAAAAAAAAAAACATTACTTGATGCAATATATAATTTTCTTGTTTCTTTAATTGTAGTCAACACTGTGAATTGATTAAAAATAACTAATATCTATAAAATGACTAATAATAAAAAAAAACTATTCACACATATTTTTGTGAATATGATTCACTAAACATTTCAAAATGATCAGATACTGTTTTTGTTGGTCATTAACAACAATTACAGAACATGATCATTTTATTTATTTAACTTATTTTACGCATTTACGTTTATGCTAAATACGTGATAAAAAAGAAATAGTCAAAAAATGTTTCGTATTGATATTTGTAATATTTGAGATTAACAAGTTAGTCAAGGCTAAAATTGCAATTTGCTATGGTCCTACATTTGGGTCTCGCACCCGCCAGTAATCAGGTCAGATGTGAACTGCCCTCTGTCTGAATCCACAGTATTCACAAAACAGCAGACAAAAAGTAATGACCTAGTGTTTCCAGCTAGAGAATCTGAAATGTGCATCCAGTGGACACTTGATCATCCCATGAGGCCACGGGAGAGGATTTGTGAATGGTATTGATGCTGATAGGTCACATGACAGTGGCAACATGGCAAATGTAGTAATCTACATCGGGATTGCATTCACTACACACATTCATAGTATATAGAATGTACCCTTTTTGAAAGTGTCTTTGAAAGTGAAAGAAGTGTCTACTAAGATTTGGGACACAGCCAGAGCTTAAATTCCAGACACAACAAGTAGGGGAAAAAAACATAATTGTAGGCTCAGGAAGTAGGGGGAACATGGATGCTACTAATTAACCTGTGTCAAACTAATAGTATAATCACAGAAACTAACATGTTATTTTTCAGAACAATAAATGTTAGTCTTTTTGCAAAGAAAGCCAAAGATCCTTTGAAACTGTTCATATGGCATGTGAAACAGGCCTGTATGTTGTTTATATGGAAACTTCAGTGATTGTGAGTGGATAGATAACAACCTGTTTATTTTTATAATGCATTTTTCTGAAACATACACTGCTAGTCATTGAAAGTATAATGGTAGGGTGTTGGCATGAAATTATACTAATAAAAAATGACGTGATCAGCATGTTCTTCTATGAGGCTTTTTTTCATAAAGAACAGAAAATACAAAGATCAAACACTGCTTATTGGTTCAGTGGTATTATCAGCATAGCTAACATAAACCTTCTTAATCTGGAAATATTGAAAACACACACTAAAATAAAAGTTAAGAAAGCAGATATGATCCACCTTATCTGTGCTGCTGTATCACATTTCATAAACACTGGAAACTTCAGATGTAATGAAATTTCTTTCCACTCATGCAAAAAGATACAACAAAATTAGCTCCAGCATTTGCTGTCTGTCTGCTTTTGTAGTTTTTAATATGGTTTAAAAGGCAATAAAACTCACCATACCATCTGTTTTTCAAGAATGTATATATTAAAGAAATAAATGGATGCCAGGGAAGAAAAAAAAATATTTCTGTGTAGATTTGTTCTGCAAGGGTTTCATTTATTAAAAAGCTGGTACACTAAAAAGTCAAAGTACACAGAATACACATATACATTAAAGATAATGTCAGCAATATTCAAAAAGAACTGTTTAAGGCAATTTAAGACATTTAGTCACCAAAATTAAAAGTCTCCTTGTCCTTATGACCTGCACTAGACAGTACCATTTTGAACTCCCCTCTAGGGCCAGTATTAAAATTAGATAAGAGCCAGACAGAAATATCTAAACAAGATCAGAGTTTATTATAAAAGTCATAATCTTATAACTTGAAAAGCACACATAGTTCAGGCAGGTTCAGGGCACTGATATTTCAGTGTGATGTAGGAACGCAGACATAAACAGCCACAAGACATTCTAATTTTCTAATTTTTCATGTTTTGTTTGGTCTTGCACTTCTTCTGTGCCCTGGAACCCTTTCATGTAGCTATGAGGTCAAATGCTGCCCGTTCGCATGCCAACGAGCATTGTCTCATTGTGGCATGCTGACCTGTGTGACTGTGAATATACTGGAGAATGTTGCGTGGAGATGCCGGCACGGCACTGGACCTTCAGAACTGTAAGATGAAACTGAATCTCTACGGGAAGACCACCAGAAAAAAAAAGAGGTCAGTCAACTGTCAAAACCGTTTTATACTAAACAGTTTGAGGTTTCTTGGCTCTTGCATCCTAAAATTGTTCTCAAATCCAATACACTTTGCTAACTTGAAGTAGCTAATAGCCAAAACTAATCAGTTCCTTTTGACAGTTTGAGCATAAATGGAATAGATTTTGATTGCTCTTGGGCTTTTATTTCTGAGGTTTAGTCAAACTCTTGATTAAAAACAGAAGACAAACAAAAGAGTTTACTGCAGCAATTCTGAATCATTCCAGTTGTAACAAATAAACCTGATTAAATTAATTTAAATTGTGTTATGAAAACAGCAGAAAGTTTATCAGATAAATTAGCTTAATATTCCCATTGTCTTGTATGATTTTCCCTTTTCAAAATAAGGATCAAGCTAAAAAGTTCATTTAGAGTTATTTACCAAAATTTAGGCAGGTTGAAAGAGACGCCTATTTTAAAATGATATATTACTTTGAAAACTTTCAGGTGAACATGAAATATTTCTCTTCTAATTGTCAGAGTTTGTGCAGCACATTTCAGCATGTATTATTATGAATTTGTTTATGAATGATGGCACAGTTAGAAACGATGTCGTACTCAGTAGAAAAGTTGATTAGGGTGCAGGAAGTCTTAAAACCACAACAACGAGAAATTGCCAGAAAAAATTGTAATAAACAAAATTATGCACACATATACTTGCCTAAATATATGAGCGGACCTCAGGGAAAATCTAAATAATAAGAAAGTGTGATTTAACACCTTTGAAGTGCCTTTCATGTGAAGAGAGATTAGATGCACATGCTTAGATCATGCAAAATGACATGAATATTCATTTTGGCAGCAGTGGGGAGTCACCAGAGACACAAGAGTAGAGACACAACATGAGAGTTTCCCATGATTGCATTAGGGGGCCTATTGATGGATGTTTTATGATTTACAGTCCCTAAGTGAAGAGATGAACAGAACAAGAGGCTGAGTGCAGTGGGGTTGCGGTGAGTGCTGGATGTTTAGGGACGTGAAGAGGCTGGAGTGTGCATTTGGCACAAAGTGATCCGTAAAGGTCAAGATATCTTGAACGACTCCCAGGCATTTAACACTCCAGGGGGCAACAACTGTGTGACCTTCAACAGTAATGGACAGAGAGCGTGTAAGGAAGTCACAACCTAGAGGAAGAGGATGTCTGAACTGTCAAGGATGAGCTTAAGGAGATGAATAGGTGCCTGAGTGAAAATGTCAGGAGTGGCAGGTTGTCTTTTCCATGGAATATATGTGGAAAGTAGTTCATTTCAGGAAATAAGCCTCATTCAGTACAAAAATACTGATTTGTTTACCCATGTATTACAACCACAGCTGTCACAGCCCTGTATTGTGAAAGAATTTCACAGCATTTCAACTCAGACTTGCAAGCAAGAGTCAAAAAACCTGACAAACAGCAACATATAATTAAATTTCACTATAATGCATAATATGTTAATTTAATAATTGTTCAATGTTATCATATTATTTTGAATATTGCTACAAAAAAAAAAAAAAAAATCTATGCACCGTCTCGAATCGGCGAGTCGTTTTGTGAATTGGTTCATTTAAATTAAGCATTTAAACGACCCGATCCACTAAAATGAATCGGATCTTTCAATGCTTCATGTGCGCCATAGTGAGTATAGAGTCATGTGAAGCTGCTGTTGCAAAGTAGTGTAGCAGAGAATAGCGTTTTAGCTGTTTGTCATGTTAAATCTCTACTAATCATAAAAAACCGGATCAGCTAGGTTTTCAGAACAGCTGAATAGGCTACTGTCGCGACTTACTGGCTACATAAGGAAAACTCACTAGGAAATTAGAAATACTTTGTTTGTAGCCTATAAACAGGAACAGAAGAAGCAGAACTGGAACAGAAATCTACAGGAAATTTCATCTGACTTGCCAAGCCCAAACCACCTACAGAGAATACAGGTAGGCTTCTGAACAGTCACCTACAATCAATACTGTAGGTGCACAGAGTTTTGTCAGGTTGCACTGACTGCTTTCTTCTTCATTTTCTTACCTAATAAAAGACATCTAGGTACAGGATAGACTAAGGCTAGTCGTCACCCTGGTAACTATTTTTCAGGGTAAGTGTATTTTTGAAAGTCTAGAAGAACATACCTAAAATATGTCCACTATTGTCCAGAAAGAAAGATACAGTTCAGTAAACATACTTTTTAACAACTTTTAAACAAGCACAAAGGCCAAAAATTTGCATTATACCACAACAAAATATAAAAGGTTCACAAAATGAGTATAATTTAAAAGGTTTTGTGTCATAGTTAAATAAAGATATGGGGCCTCATTTATAAATTCTGCACAGAAACCATCCTAAATTTGATCTTACGAACATTTCTCAGATGCATATATTATTTCTCATATATGCATACATGTGATTCATAGAATGAACGTATGCACAGAAAACGCACATACACCTCTCTTTCAGATGTGAAATCTATGAATTGCGAACGATCTTGAACTTGCACACAACTGAATGGTTTCAGCTCTCTGCCTTGTAAATGACTCCTAATTAATGTCATTAACGTAAAAGATCACCAGTCATCGTCCAAATCCTTTAATTTAGAACAACGAGCTGCAAGAACAGCTTACATTTTTAAAAACCTGCAGTACTCCGACAAGAAAAAGTGTGTACGTCTTCTCAGACCCTGATATGACGCTAAGCACTTTTCCACGTCAAAGCAGTTTTTACAAATATGAGCGTTGGCACACACACACTCTAAGATCAAATTTGTGCGTATGCACACTTTATAAATGAGGCCCATGGTGTTTGTGACAATTAGCACCTGTCTTTATTTAATCAATTAATATTGAAATTAACCATTCACTGTTGGATTAATATGGATTTCAGGTTATACTAAAGCTACAACAAACCAAAGTGATTGAAACTGTATTATAAGAGCACAGGAATGCTACGGTTTTATGCCAGTGACAAATTTTTTCCTCTTTGAAAATGTTTCATGTTTTCATACACTACATTAAAATGGTTTCAGTGGTCCTTGAAAACATCACAATCATAGGCCTATTTATTAAATTTGCCGTTTTTTATTTGAACAGCTTTCATCTCCGGTACATAATTTGTTTTATTGTTGGCAGCATGCTCAGTTTTGAACACATCAACGTAAACAGAGGCCTGGCCATTTCCTCAATGCATGTGAGTAATGAAGTACTTCTGTATGTACACCATCTCGCATGTAGTCCTCTTGTGCCATGGAAACATGACATGAACCCACATAGACCCTATTAGCCCACCAGGGAACATTTTGAAAAATTATAATTTATACTTAAATATAATTATTTTCTATATAAATTATATCTAAGAAATTCCACAGACATTCATTAGGATGAAACGTTGTCTTCAGTGCGAAGGAGACATTTACCTCAGCTATCATTTTTCATGTGTTCAAACAGAAAAGCAGCGTTGTTTTTATATTTAGAAAGCTATCGCTGCCATGTTACTGATGAGATGTGTGAATAAAATGTTAATAAAAGTATTTTTATTTGATATAAATAGAGAGATAAATAAATTAAATGGTGTTTTGCAATCTCTGCACTCGGCACTTGCAGATTGTCAGGGCGTTGTGTTCATCGTTGTTTTCTTTCTTGCAGCTGTAAAAAAAAAAAAAAAAAATATGAATGAAATTGAGTGTCATTAATGGAATGGTAAGAAATAGCCCAAACATCCCGCCATAGTTTAATATTTGCCATGAATCTTAAAAATATTCTATGCTTATAACTGAATGACAAACACTTTACTTTGATCGTGAGGTATAATTTACAGTCGGGCATTATCACAAAATAAATATAAATATAAATAAATATTTGCTCTGAAATTGTTTTATAATTTTATCTGTATATTATCTTAAGCAAAAAAACAAAGACCCAAACAATAGTACAGAAAAATTATTCCCGAAGTCCTCTGAGGTTATTTTAAATACAATTGATAAATGAGATGCAAGATGGCACCAGTTTACATTTGGTGTGACTGACCAATCAGAATTATCCTTAGTGACAAATAAATAAATAAATAACATTAAATAATATTAATATTAATAAAGAATATGTTCAGGGACAGAAAAAAAAACACTCAAAGAAACTGTAATACAAGTACTGTACTTTTCATTCAAACATCAGGCCTTATATGAGTTTTAATATCCAATATTTTTGAAAATTGTTCTACCTTCAGAAGATTTGTTGAATCATGTCACGTATGGTGTAATCTGTGTGTCCATACTTTTGGAATACATTCA
Source organism: Spinibarbus caldwelli (assembly GCA_039654775.1). Taxonomy (NCBI): domain Eukaryota; kingdom Metazoa; phylum Chordata; class Actinopteri; order Cypriniformes; family Cyprinidae; genus Spinibarbus; species Spinibarbus caldwelli. Next base: position 14,480,839 of record CM077254.1, read on the forward strand.
CATCGCTCTACATCAATCTCACAGTCCTCCTCGTTGACAGTAGACGGAGGCTCTGGTATATATATATATAAAAAAAAGTATAAATAAAATAAAAGTGTTATTGCAGATCTAATAAATGTGCAAAAAAAAAAATCATGTGGTTGTGTGTGCCCTGATGTGTTTATATTGAATAAAAGTTCCTGCAATATAGCGACTAACGTATAATAAAAAGTAACCAAGGAATTCGTTCGTTAGGCCAGAACAGGAAGTGGCAATACGTGAGTTAAAATCAATTACTCACTGACCTTGTTTACTGGAGGGGTATGTCACACATCGCTCTGCCATCCAGTCCCATATTAAACCTTTGTTGCACAGCCTCTTGTCTTCTGGCTTACGTGTAGGAGAGCAACTGCATACACACACACACACACACACACACACACATATTATTATGCCAACAAGTACTGGATATCCTACATATGGCTGCCGCTCAGCAGGCCCAATCTGTAATTTCTCCAAGAGCAACATTGTTGTATCAACGGTGAATAACACAGCATGGCACTGGAAAAATAAGGGTTGGGTCTAACATTTCAAGGAGTTTGATGTTACACAAGAAAGACCCAGCCAATTTCAGTAAAAATGCATTGCACTCAGTGTAAGTGCAGGGGAATGCTGATTGCCTCATTGATAACTTCATCCAACTCTACCTGTTTGTAATCAGTCTTGCATTTTCTAAAACTATTAACGGAAGAAACATTAGCTGTTATTGAATATTACACTGTATACCTAATATTTCATGTCAAGGTTACACCCAGTTTCACACAAACCTATTCATTTACTAACCTCTTCTTGTGCTTCTCACGAACATGTCTGCGGATCAGCGAATGTTCCTGGCACATACACTCAGTGTGATTGGCTATTTTCACCAGCACGGGCTCTGGTCCTGTTTTATATGGAGCCAGACTCACACTCAAAATCTGTGAGGAAGAGGATGTCTTTTACAAACAGTTAAGTGGAACAGAATGTACACATTAACATGTTTAAGGAGATAGTTCAGCCAAAAATGGTTGTTCTCCCTCATGTTGTTCCAAACCTCTTTTTTTCTGTAGAACACAAAAGGAGAAATTTTGAAGAATGATTCTTTTTTTCCATTCATTTATAATCGACAGGTGCCAAGGCTTTAAAACTTAAAAAGTGGCCAGTATGAGGGTAAATAAAGGAAGTAATTGATGACAGATATATTTTTTTTAATTTCTGGTTGAACTGTCCCTTTAAGACTGTGTTTTGATTGTATATTGAATGAACTGCACATAATTTCCATATAAATGAGCAAACAAATTGTATCGGACATTAATTTTTATGTAATACCCACGCAATGCAATGAGTAGTGCTCACAGTTTTATTGACATAAGTCACGCTTGTATTACGGCAGGTAACTCCCTCTTTGTTGCAGCAGCCGCCACACCTGAAGACAGAGACGCACGGGGGCTTAAAGAACACAGCCGTATTGGTGCCCAGCTCTTTTGCCACATCTACACACGTCTCTCTGGGCATACACTGTGTTTTCTGCCATTCGTCATCAATATCTGAAAAAAGGTACTTTTTAGGTACACAAATCTACGTACAGTACATAGACATCACATGTTCGCAATTATGTTTGCAAGAGGGTCTCAACCTTTTAGCATCTCTGGGCTGAACGATGCGGCCGCATAGCGAGTTGACCTGCGGTTCTCAGGTGGAGTGGTGTATTCAAAGTGCTTCAGCTTGAGCCTGCATCTCCACAGCTTCCAGTCCGGGTACTCGGTCAACATCAGAAGCTCATCCAGACTCCCAGCTTCCCTTAATTCCTGTTCCCACTTCTCCTGGTTTATGTCCTATGGAGAAATTCAATCTTGAATGTGAAAGAATGAGGGCTGCTGATTGTAATATGGAGTTGAAACATTTTTAGAAGAATAAGTTTTATAAGAATATGAGGCATGCTGAGCAAAATTCAGCCAAAAGTATGGAACGGCACAGCAGGAGTTAGATAAATAGAAGGATCAAAAAAGAATGCCCACAAATTAGAAACACCTTCTTTCTCAACTTTACAACTTTCTACAAAGACTTGCATCATACAAACGCCCTGCTGTCTGAGAGGTATGTGAAGTCTTGCCATGATAAAAGGCTAACCAGTGGGATATAACCAACAACACATTACTAGATAGATAGCACACAGCTACTAAATTCTTTACTGGTAGGCTACAGCTTCTTAAAAAGAAAAAAATCTTAATGCAGTCAATGCACATTAAAAGGATCGTTTTCTTTCTATCCACTAGAGGGCAGTAGTTATAATCAAAATAGGATTTTCTCAGCATTTTTTGTCTGTGTAAAGAATCAGTGTTACACTAGGGAAAGGATGCAGCTGTTCATCATGTAGTTCTGCCACCAATGAATGTGCAGTGTTGCATCAGACCGAACAGATCCTTAGTTTTACAACCTCAATATAATCCACAGAGTTTTCCCTTACAACTTGTTGAAGATATATATTAAACATTGACATGACTGTGCAACCTTCAGCATGGGTAAATGGAGCCTTGAATCATCATAAGTAGTCTGCTGACTGGACAATTGCACACTGATTTTTTGAGACCTAAGTGCTGCATTTTTCTAGATTTCTCAATCTCTAAAATTTATCTAGAGCTCTAGAGCTTCATGCTCAGTCTTGTCAGGCCATAAAGTTCAAATTTTTCTCTCAAACCAGCTTGTATAGCCAAACACATGGAACACCCTCTGGCAGAGGCCCACTCTAAACAACTGGAACATACGCTCTATTTGCTCAGTATGGACCACCTGTTTAGAAGCTCAGTGAAGACACAGATCCCAGGGATTGGAGTTTGGGACGTATGCCACCAATATGAACAGAACATCATGGCTGTTTCGCAAAACATGGATTGAATAACTACTAAGTGCCTAGTGGCAGCTGCAGAATAACCTTGACAAAGTCACAAGTGGTCACACTTTCAGTGGCCACTGGCCAGTGGCGATATTGATAACTAGAGAGCAGGGTAAATAACGAGCAGTATAATGCCAATATGATGTACATTACATGGTTTCTTATTAGTCAATCGTGGCATGTCGCGGTCTGATATTTCCTAATATTCTCGCTGTATATCAGTGTACTCATCTGGCTGCTTTTTAGTATCTCTTGTGTAACAATGCGAATTCATGCTCTTGTTTCATACAGACACAATAGGCACTGTCTTGTGACTCATCTATTGATTGTAGTGAAAGGAGAATGTCATTATTGTTAGTAATATAATATTTTTTTTTTTCTTGCTGCTAGGCAGATTTTATGCTGTGCAATGCATTTTATTTTCTTAAAGGGATAGTTCACCCAAATATGAAAATTCTACCATTAATTACTCACCCTCATGTCGTTTCAAATCTTTAAGACCTTCATTCATCTCTGGAACACAAATTAAGATATTTTTGATGCATTTCGTGAGTTCTCTGACCCTCCATAGACAGCAAGTATCCTTACACAATCAAGGCTCAGAAACATAGCAAGGAAATCGTTAAAATTATCCATGTGACATCAGTGGTTCAACCGTAATTTTACTAAGCTATGAGAATAATTTTTGTGCGCAAAGAAAACAAATATAACGACTTTATTCAACAACTCGTCTGCTCCGCGTCACCCTATAGTGCCATTTTGGAGAGTATCACATATGTAAACAATGTATGCAACATTTGTGAGCGGATACATTGTTTACGTTCAGATCAAAGTGTAAACAACATAAACAGCGTATCCGCGTACGATGCTGCTGACACAGAACAGCATACGTTGTTTACGTATGTGATACTCTCCAAAATGGCGCTATTCGGTGACGCGGAGGAGACGAATAGTTGAATAAAGTCGTTATTTTTGTTTTCTTTGCACACAAAAAGTATTCTTGTAGCTTCGTAAAATTACGGTTGAACCACTGGTGTCATTTTAACGATGTCCTTGCTATGTTTCTGAGCCTTGATCGTGTTAGGACACTTGCTGTCTATGGGAGGGTCAGAGATCTTTCAGAAATCATCAAAAATATCTTAAATGTGTGTTCTGAAGATGAACGAAGGACTTACAGGTTTGGAATGACATGAGGGTGAGTAATTAACAACAGAATTTTCATTTTTGGGTGAACTATCCCTTTAACAGAAGCAGAAAAATAATTGAATGATAGCATATGTGCGTAAATCTTGTAATCAAAGTATTAAATGAGCATTTACTTTACACAATATTTGCTTAAAACTTAACCCAAACTGTATCAGTACTTATTTCATTAACCAGCTGATATTATTTGGCTAAATGGGTACTTTTTAGTCAGCCTGGGGTGCATTTCCCAAGCTTTTTTAGCCAACTATGGTTGTGAGTTCCGCTGAACTTAAGACCATAGTTACTTTTGGGAAATGCACCCTTGGTCAATACATTGGTCACTAGTTTACCCTTCATTCATGAAGAGCAAGAGTTTATGGAGTAGATCACACACATGGGAAGGAGTGCACATACAAACCCTGATGTCCACCACCTCTCATTCAATATTGAGAATATTGAGTCAAGAGGGCAAAAACCAGCACTGGCTTGGTTTTGTTTACTACACACCGGGTGTGTCCCACAAAAAGGGTGAATAAAAAATGGCAATGGGGCCGAAGGACTTCCAATAATGCTTTTATGAGACGGGAAAGCCACAAAGCGGGTGGAAAGTAAAACAGTCGAGGCTGGGATGGAGAGGGCTGGCACGCAATATGGAAGTCATCACAAGAGAAGTCTCACATCCTGCTGTCGTGTTAGTGACATGATCTTCTATGATCTCTTCAATATGTTAGGGTGGAGCCGTCTGCATTCACTTACCCATGCAAACAATGCAATAAACAGTGAGAAAGAGCGAGAGTATGAGGAGGGGTTTAAAAGGAAGTAAGAATATGAGTTACAACTGTGCAAAATTATTAAATAAAATTAATGAGGTGGAGCCCCCTACAAGGAAGAAGAAATGAGACAGATGAGAACATTCAGAGCTCGAACATATAAAAGACCCTACAGTGCCTCAGGTTGCATTTGGATACCAGGCTACATGCCACACACACACATATGCTAACACAGCCTCTTTTTGGAGTGTATCTGTAAAAACTAATAGGATATTATGCTATTGCACCACTGCTTGGAACCCATAACCTTTCTTACATAACCTACCATTGATATACGCACACAGAAAAACAGATGAATGGCCTTAGCAGCTTGTCTTTGGAAATTCTCACTAGTAGCCACTGAGTTCCCAAGTGTGCTTCCAGAGGAACCATCTATCTTACTTCGATGACTGCAATTTTGAACATTGTCATTTACTGATTCAAGCCTTACTTCACACAGTAACATACAGGAACATGATGAAATTTGCTATTAAGTGACCTTAAGGTCACAGCAGGAGGCCCCATCCGGCCCTGCTTAGCTTGCCACAGGTACCTGCTCAGTGAATCAGCACAAAATGATGATAAATCCTCTTGGAACAGCCATTTTAAAGTAATATCCCCCCACCCACCCAAAAAAAAAAAAAAGATATTTTAAAAAATGTCAGTGAGGTCTAATGCTGTTTTATGGACATTCTTTAGAATTATTTTTTTGTCTTCCTTACAAGAATGAATCTCATACAGGTTTAGAATGACATAAGGGTGAGTACGCTCTTAAAAATAAAGGTTCTTTATTGCATCTATGGTTCCATGAAGATCCTATAACATTCCCATTCCACAAAAGGTTCTTTACAGTGGATAAATGTTCTTTACATTTTTTAAATGCTCTAAGAACTAAGAACTTTGGTTCTTCTTTTGCATCATTTCAAAACCTTATTTTGCAACCCTTATTTTTAAGAGCGTAACAGGACAGACACTGCATTTTAAAGACCTCACAACTTAATATGTATAACAATTGAAAACCTATAAAAATGAAAACTATTTTCAACTAAACCTCAGTATCATTCAAAATTGACTGTGAACAAACAAAATGTCCTGAGGTTTTGGCTGCACATGGTGTTCTACATGTCTGCTGAGGGATGCCATACTTACTCTCTGGGGTCTGAAGGCGTCCACGGCCAGCATCAGTCTGACATACAGGAGTAACAACATGTGAAGTCCAGCACATTTCTGTGTCTTCATCCTGCTACTGACTCTCCAGGATACCGTCCAGCGACTGAGCAGCGAGGGAGGCCAGTCTGCGTATACACTCACACACGCACCCTCACAAATCACGAAACAGGTTTCTCACACTAGACCACACAGGCACACCAATAGAGACCTGTCACGATGAGCTTTTCGGAGCCAAATGGGCTCTCGTCTTTAAAAAAAAAAAAAAAAAAAAAAAAAAAGAGGAGGAGAATGAGACATCAATCAGTGCTAGTCTAGGACTTAGCAGTTTTTCCTTTTTTTCTGTGATTTTCTCTGATCAGAACAACCCCTAGATGCTATCATCCGTCTTGGGCCGGCCAGATTTGGCCCAGTGTCTCCACGGATCCAGATGTGTCAAACTATATGTGTTTGCAAAATCCGCCACGGGCTCACATCCAGTCTTCTCCAGCCACCAGTGTGTGCAAGGCTGTCTGGGAGGCGTGCATGTCTGTCCTGTCGCTTTGCGCTCCAGTCCCACTCTGCTGTCACCACGTTTCCTGCTTGCCGACTTCCAGGCTCAGTTGCTTGCACACAGGAACATGTGGTTTTAAATGTGATCCAGAACTCTACAGAGGGTAAGGAGTGAAAGAGGGGGAGGAGGAGGAAGAGGAGGAGGGAAGGGGGAACGGAGGGATGAAGGGAGGAGAGAGAGAGAGCACGTGGAGAAGAGAGACTGAATCTAGCCAATATCCCATTAAATGCAGCAAAGTGGCAGGATGAAAAAGGAGTGGAGCTAAGCCGACATGCCCTTTCTCTCGTTATCTGTGTGTGTGCGTCACTCTCAGGCAGACCCAACAATGAGCTTGTAATACGAGTCTGGAATTAGAGGGAGCTTTAATGCAGCGTAATGGGCTGTGAGTACCGTTCTCTGCACCCACACTCTACAAGCTCTATCGGATCATCTGAATGCTTTTACTTTAAAAGCTTCAAAAGAATCTACTATCAGCAGTCCAAAGAATCTATTACCAGATTGTTTGTGTAGATTCTCAACTTCACTTTAAACAAATGTGGATAAATTGTGTGGTCAAATGTAGATCTAAAAAGACACAGATATTGAATAAAGGAAATCATGTTGTGATTGGATACAATGTGAACAGCCAGAGCCAAATTCAAATATAAAAAGTAACACTTTATTTTGATAGTCCACTTTAGACATTCTACTAACAGTAAGTAACTTTGCAACTACATGTCGACTAGTCATTAGAGTATTAGTAGACTGTCTGCTTAATATCTTCTAACACTTTATTTTGATGGGTCCACAACATACAACATACTGCCTATGAGAAAATTTGCATGTCAATTTACTAACCCTAAACCTAACCTAACAGTCTATTCTGAGAGTTAGTTGACATGTAGTTGCAAAGTTACTTATATTTAGTAGAATGTCTAAAGTGGACTATCAAAATAAAGTATAAGCAACAAAAACAGAAATAAATAGATTCCAATAAAAGGTCATTATTTAAAAACATTACAAGAAATACACAGATTAAAAGTAATATATGTCTTTGTAACAATCAGAAATAATTGGAGTAACATTTTGCATATGTGGCCCCAAAAATATTTGTACCCTTAAGTTACACTTAAAAATATGAATGTCAGTGTATTACATGAAATTATCTGCAAACAAATGATGTTAGAGCTTGTCTTTAACTTCACTTTTCTGAGCTTTTTTGTAATTTCTTTTAACAACTGATCCCAAGGTGATTTTTAGTGGATGTATAAAGTCAGTTTCCCTCAAGTTCACACAGTTGTACTAGCATATGTATTACGACTTTTTTTATTTCAAACGAAAGAAATATAATCAGAGTTCTATTAAAAATGTCCTGGCTCTTCCAAGCTTTATAACAGCAGAGAATGGCTGTTGAGATTTTGAAGTCCAATAAAGTACATCCATCCATTATAAAAAGTGCTCCACGTGGCTCCAGGGGTGAACAGGCCTTCAGGCCTTCTGAAGAAAATTGATGCGTTTGTGTGAGAAAAATATCCATATTTAAAACTTTATAAACCGTAATCTCTAACTTTTGCTAACTGTCGTACATGCATTCACAAGTGGCATCCAGCGGATGACGTAGGATGTAAGTGTAACGCAAGCTCCGGTGACAATATACTAATCTCATCAGAACCAAGTTTTGTTTACAGCAAAAAAAAAAAAAAAAAAAAAAACAGTCTCCTCCAACATTTTTTTTACAAATCCTTATTTTGTACAAATTTGTGACCAGTGTTTTGATTTGCTCTCTCCTCTGTGCTACCGTGTTCGTCATTCTCACCAGAGCTTATGCTGCGCCTACATCATCTGCTAGAAGTCCACTCTAGACTTCAAAATCTCAACAGCCATTCACTGCCATTATAAAGCTTGGAAGAGCCAGGACATTTATATATATATATATATATATATATATATATATATATATATATATATATATATATATATATATATAAATCCAACTGTATTTGTCTGAAAGAAGACAGAAGTTATATACAACTAGGATGGCTTCAGGGTGAGTAAATCATGGGGTGCGTTTCAGTTTTGTGTGAGCTATCCCTTTAACCATGAACATAAAGTCATCCAGAAAGTGTCCATACTTCATTTAAAACCTCTTTTTGCTGGATGTTTTAAGCACTATAACTTACTATCTTGATTTTAAATAAATGAAACAAGGTTTTATTTACACATTTTATATATTTCATACATTTTTAAGTGTGATTTAACTATCCAAATACTTCTTGGGGCCGCTGAATATTAAGTTAAAAGTACAAAAAATAAACAAAGCACATATTCCCATAGAGAAGGATCTTCAGGAAAAATTTTGAGCTTTTGACCGATCTTTGATCGCCAAACCTTTGCCCTCAAATCCATTAGTGGCTGATCTGTAGTCTGAGATAGCTTGATCAATCTCTTCTTGTGTGTTCATCACAAAAGGCCCTGAAACAATTAAATAAATCCTCTGGTTTCAAAAAAATATATATATTTTGGATAACATAGAAATACAGAATGTTTATAATATAACAAATATAAATATATTCATATGCAATATTTAAATATTCAAATTAGCACTGTCAATTTAACGTTAATCCAGTGCAAATAACTATAAAGACTACAAAATATCAAAATCTTGCCCCCTTATCTATATGTAAATCACGTTTGACACAACAATGTGATGTATTTTCTCAGCAAATATTTATATATGCAGTACATTTATTTTGACTAATGAATAGTCAAGTCATGTAATCATACCCCTAATTCATAAAAACTTGTTCAAAAAAAAAGTAAAATATTACCTATTCCATTATGACTTACCATGCTGAACCACAGGTTCATTAATGGGTTCACCAGCAATTAACACAAAGTGAGACTCTTTAGCTGCCTAGAAATAATAATGAAGGGAATAAAGAGACTGAATTTACAGTAAACCTGAATTCATACAAAAACTACCAGAGTAGCTCCATAGAAATAGTAGGAGGGGGGAAAAAAACCTTGTTTTCCACTCTGACGCATTCACCATCTTCCAAAACCACTGTGTGGTGTGGCTCAATTGTTCGCAGATCATCGTCTGGGCCTGAGGGAAATTCAAATAGCCAGAATTTTACAATCCTATACAAATTATGTTATAAATGTAGACATACACCATTGATCATTTTACATAACTAGACCTGGCTAACAAACCAAGGCTGATTCAAGGTTGGTGAAGACCAGATACCCCACAAACCAGATTAAATGAGGGAAAATGTCAGCAAGAGATATGTTTTGTGAGGCAAAGATGGTCCCACATATTATTCCACCCACTTTTGGAATAATTTCCCAAAAAAGTCTGGTTCTCAACAGTTGCTCAGTTTATACTAAACGTATTCCAAAGAACAACAGCAATATATGATTCATTTAGAAACTCCTTTGAAGACACAAGTGGAATATTTACTGTTAATGAATGTATGTTTAATGTACTACAACCTGGAAATCATCAAAATCAACCTGATAAATCAACATATCAAACACTGCTTTGGCAATCTCATTTCTCAACGTGAGAGTTTAGAGTTGGCATTGGCACAAGATCATAGGAATAGTCTAAATGTCTGTCAGATGTCCAAGAGAGAGAGAGAGAGAGAGAGAGAGAGAGAGAGGAAGTGAAAAATAATCATAAAGCACCTGCTCGTATTTCAAAAACAGAAAGCTGCTGGTGGATTTGCCTGCAGGAAGACAAAGTTTCTTTTTATTGAGTCTTCATTTGAACTCACCAGTGCATAAAGAACCTGCGAGGGTGTAGATGAAAGCTGTCCAACCTGAGAAAGGAATACTACCATTAAAACATTGGAACCATAATTATAAAATAATAATAATTGTAGGGTTAACGCAGCTAAATTGGGCCTCATCTTGAGACCACCCTTAAAGCATGACATTTAAACTCCCATTTATACCTGTAATAAAACTGGAAGATGTAAGATTTTGATTTTTTTAAGCAAAAAAAAAAAATATATATATAAATAATGCTTATTCAATTACAGAACATTATACCATATTATATAATATTAATATACTGCATTAATTTTAAATAATGAAATAAGCAAGAGATTTCAGGAAGTCATACTGCAACCTCACTGTGATTTAAATGATAACCAATCAAACATTTTCTTATCTTGATGTGATTGTATTGGCCATTCTGAGGCTGCATTTGCACAGAACCAGGACCAAAAAGCCTGACTCAGCTGCTCTAATCTGCGGTCAGTTTCTGATATTGATGTACAAAAAGCTTAATACTCATGCCAAAAGGCTTCAGTATACCTTTAAGAGCACTTTAAAACTCTATACCATTTATACAAGTATACTTCATGGGGACTGATTTTTTTTTTTTTAAATATCTTACATTTGAAACCTCTCAAGGTGAGCCAAAAGAAGAGACACTGTTGTAGTGACTCAAAGAATGAACTATGATTTAATTCCTATTGGAGTTAAAATAACACAGTACTGTCTTTTCCCAGAATTTTGTGTAAGGTATGATGTTTCACAATCATGCATTTTATGAGGAAAATAAAGACTAAATTTGTTTGCCTTAACTAGGAAAAACGCCGGATAAACCATGTTTATAATGTTTGTAATTAACTTTGGGATTAGTGGAAAATAATAATAATTAAATAACCAGCAAGACATCTGATAATAATTTTTTTACCTATAGGAATAGGCTCCACATGCTTTGCACCTTCCTTCAGCACAAAGTCGAGGTACATGGTTGGAGTTCTCGTGTAAATCTTTGACTGAAAACAGAAAAGGCATGTAAGGACCACAACAAAATATCTTGAAAAAATTATGATTAACAGCGGAAGACTACTGTGACAACAAGATTTTATGTTCTTTATTCATAATATATCCATTTTTACTAGATTTTGTTATTGCTGCAAAACAAAAAAAGAGAAATTGTACAATATTGTTTAAATTATGAGCTCAAACAGATGTAAAAACATTGTGTGTGAGTTCCATTGCATATCTGGTTCCAGTAAGCCCAAGTATTTGGCTGACCCACATTTAACTTTAACGCTGCATCCACCCCTCTGACCTAGAGAAACCCTCCATAACCACATTTTTCATTTAAAACATTTTACAAAAACCACTTCCATTGAAGCCTGCTCCGAATTTCCTGCTGTTGTCTGAGAGAGGGGGCAGAGGATGCCCTTGCAGCAGCAATTAGCCTGACGGACTCCAGTATCGGATTGTAAATCGGACATTCAGATTGGATGGAACATTTACAAAGAAGTCGGCCGTTTGGATCAAACATTCAGTTATAGCTGCTCACCATGACTCTAGGATTTTGTATTTTGTATTTCTCGTAAATCATAGATGGAAAAGAGACAGACAGAAGCGTGGGTAATAGTCGTAATGTGGTGATAAATGGATGCACAAATGAACATGTTTGCGAAATTACAGACGATAAACAGATGCAAGTGTCAGGCAAATGGAGGCGTACTGACTACTTTTTTTTCACTCAGTGGTTTGGTTCAAAGAGTTTAGAATAATTATGAGGAGCATGTTTTCTATCACCTGATAAACATGAAGGCCTTCTGACTGGTAAAATCATCCATACTTCATATTAATGCTTTAGTATATCTGAAAACTATTAAGAGACATTTTAAATCCAATAAACATTTTAAATAGTTTTTGAAGGTTTTGGCATGCTTATTGATGAAAAAAGGGATATGAATGGAAACTATGAGGAAAAGAAGGAGAAACTGGGCTCCCAAACAAGCACCTTTGCACTGTGAAGCACTTGTGCTAACTATGTTAGGCTAGAAACGACTTTACTCCAAGGCTCCCACATGTTTTAAACAAAGAATTTCCATTTCTTATACAATTGTTTATTATTACTGGATAAGTATTTTTAAAGTATTTCCATTCAAATTCAGATATATCTGCTTATGAATAATTCCAATTTGTTAACCTTCTTTGTGACTCATTGAAAACAACTAATCAAATGAACTGTTCATTCACAAATCAGTTTTTCTACATTCACACAACTTTGATGATTTCCTGATTTATTTCTATTGAACCATTTATATTACACTAATGGTCAAAAGTTTGGATTTTTAAATGTTTTCAAAACAAGCCTTTTATGCTCGTCAAGCCTGCTTGTTTTTCTCTTTTTATTAAAATTAAAGTTATATTGTGAAATTTTGTTACAGTTTAAAAGAACAGTTTTATTATTAATAATTACATATCATCAATAATTGATAATAATTGAATAATCTGCATATTATAATGATTTCTGAAGAATCGTGGATTGAAGACTGTTGGAATAAATTACAATACATTAAAATCGAAGAATATATAAGAATATATTTAAATTTATTTAAAGTTATTTTAAATTGTATCATAGCAAATTGTAATAATACCTCACAGTATTACCTTTTACTGGTGAGCATAATAGACTTCCCTCAACAATCCCAATATCCTGTATATATATATATATATATATATTCCCAGATATTTCCCAGTTTTCCATGAAAATTAAAACAAAATACAAAACTTCTCTCAGATCAGTAGCTTGTGCTATAACACCTACCTTTACTCCAACAGCTTCCCCTGAGATGATGTTCACAGTGACTCCATCTTTGCTGGGTTTGGGAATCTCTTTGCTCTTCAGCTCCTGGTACTGAGGCTCTACCATCTTATGAAGTTCACCCAAAGCTGAAGGCCATGAATGCGACCGTCCGACACAGGAATCTCAGCATGAATTACCCCACGACCTGCCGTCATCCACTAACATAACAGAAAGCAAAGAACAAGAAGTGAGAACAAATACTAAAGTTTTATTCCATTCTATTCCTAATGATAGACCTATCTGGTAGTTATACTGCCAATAAACAGACTAACCGCTTGGTTCAGGGGCTTTGCGCACTGGTTAATGTCATCTTCATGTGGAGCATGAGAGATCTTTATGAGCTTTTATTTCAACGTAAAAATGAACCACTCCAGTTTTACAACAACAGCTTAATATGCCTAATGGAGCACTTTTCTTTCACCTCTTCCTTTTTCGCTCTCTCTTAGTGGAAATTTCCATTCGTTCTGAGGTTTAGCAGCCCCTCTCAGGGAGCCACTGGGCACTAGGTGGTTTGAGTTATGGAGTGAAACACTCAGCAGCTTTTTCTTTCTATGTGCTACTGGTATTATCAGGGAGTCCCTGAGTGTTTGATGGTGAGGCAGTAGCCCGGTAGCTGGAGGTTAGGTGCGAGCTGTAGTTAAAGTAGTGAGGCCTACAGGCATATTAAAGGCCCATTAAAACATTCCCTCACTGACCCAAGAGAAATTGAGACAGCTTTATGACACAGAAAAACACAGGAAGTGCCCTACGGGTGTAAAAGTCCATTTGATGAGTGTGTGTATGTGCGGATATAACATCCTATTAAATGTAAATACATTTTATTATAGCTTAATTTTAAATTATTTTAATTTGCAACCATTTTTACAGTTAGTATATAAAATTTCTATCTATAATAAATTCTATCTATAATAGACTTGCGTAAGTGTACATATTTCTGATGTGTTACTTTTGGCTCACTTTTTTAAGTAAAAGGTGCAGTCCCACTTTATATTAGGTGGCCTTAACTACTATGTACGTACATTTAAATTAATCATTTGATACAATAATACAGGGGCAATCGTGGCCTAATGGATAGAGAGTCGGACTTGTAACCCGAAGGTCGCGAGTCTCAGGTCCGGCAGGAATTGTTGGTGGGGGGAGTAAATAACCAGCACTCTCTTCCACCTTCAATACCACGACTGAGGTGAGACCCTTGAGCAAGGCACCAAACCCCCAACTGCTCCCTGGGAGCCGCAGCAATATGGCTGCCCACCGCTCTGGGTGTCATGAATCCGGCCTATAAACTTCCGTTTACCCACCACCAGAGGTCACTCGCTCACCACATTGACTCTTGTACTACACTACTGTTGCACGTCACCCCCAGGACTTCAATTCCCATCATCCATTGCACTGACAACTCACACCCAGCAGCCATCTCCCTAATCACAGGCTCACACCTGAGACTCATTACATTATCACACACACTACATAAGCCATGGACTTCCTCAGTGTCACTGCCGAGTATTGATCTGCGTTTAGCACTCTTCTAGCGCTATCTGTCTTACCGTGCTATTCCGTGTTTCTGTTCAGTTCTAGTATTGTCCTGCGTTTTTCACTCCCCTAGTGTTAGCTGCGATACGGAACCTGTTTCTTGTTTTGTAGTCTGTGTTCCTTGTGTTTACCCCTGTCTCACTGTTCGGACTCCTTTGGATATTGTTCGCATCTTGCCTGGATTATTGCTCACGTTTCGGATTACCTCTCTTGTCTAGCCCTCTATGTACCTGTTTGCCAGTTGTTCGACCCTGCCTGTATTTTTGACTTATACCTTGTTTCTTAATAAAGCTTGCACTTGGATCTGCACGTCTCACATCTCATCAGCCTCGTTACTCTGGGTGTGTGTTCATGGTGTGTGTGTGTGTCTGTGTGTGTGTTCTCACTACTGTGTGTGTGCACTTGGATGGGTTAAATGCAGAGCACAAATTCCGAGTATGGGTCAACATACTTGGCCACACTTCACTTTCACTTTTCACTTTCAGTGCACTTATTGTGTACATGTTTTTAAATTGTACTTATATTTAAAAAAAAAAATACCTGCATGTAATTACATCTGTAATTAATTTCTGTAATTACATAATTACAATGTTGACCAATCCCTACACCGTAGCCCACCCTTAATTGTACCCATGCCACCAAACCTGTCCCAAACCTTACCTGTATCCCACCTCAATAGCAGCAAAAGTGTTTTGCAATACAATATGTACACAATAAGTACATTGTACTTATTTTTTTTTAGCAAAGTACATAGTAGTTAAGGCCACCTAATATAAAGTGGGACCAAAAGTCGTTTTAAAATGATATTAGACATGTAGTCTTTAACATAACAGTTCTTCTCCATTGGCAAAATCTCACATGAAAAAAAGTTCAGTGTTGATTAAATTACTACAAGGTGTTCTACCTGAAGATCCCCAGGTTCTAACCTCCTGCTGTGACCACAGGAGTCTTCATGGGCTGTTACTCCACTCAACAAGTATGTTACCTGTGCAAAAAGCGAAACATATTTAACCACGTACAGCATAATGAAAGAAAAGTCCCACATGTGAAGCCATTTGAAACACAGGGATGAGATGTAAGACTGTAGTTTTCTGATTGAAAACGAAGCCATTTCTTGGGGAAATATTCACACGAAAGACAGTATGGAAAAGTAATCAACTTGATTTATAGGAAAATAAACATGTCAAAAATCATACAGGTGAAAGGTGAAACATATTTCAAGGGCTGCGTTTCCAGAGTAGATGCAAAAAGTTTATGTTTGAGGGATTTTGGTAAAACCCTGATGGACTATAAAGCTAAATGCCATAAGCAGATACATCCTAGTCTGTGAGATGGAAAATAAAAAGTGTTAGCGGGTGATGAACTAATGAACATTTGATCAGTAAATAATTCTGACACAAATACGATTACACATATTTTTCGAATGTCTAGTAAAGGTCTTTTATGCACCATAAAAAACATAGTCCTTCCAGGCCAAGACAGAGCTAGAGGCTAGATGCTAATGTGCCATAATCAAAATTTGCATATATTAAATAAACATCTTTCCAATTAACAAAATCTGCCCGCAGCTGTTTCCCATTTGTCCACTGAAAAAGCAAAAATGAATGTACATGGTCAGCTGAGGTGGTCCAACATACAGCGTGGATGGATTGCATGCCATCTCCCACACAGACTACGCTGCTCTCAACAGGATACGGGAGGCGGGGTAAGAGGTCAACATCTGACCCCTCGGAGGCTTGCTTGGCCCGTGGCCGCAGGCAGCCTGTGATCTGCAAGCACAGCTGTGATCTGACGGTCACGTGACTGTTCGCGAGCAAACACACCTGCATGTTTCAGGCAACATAGAGGTCCAATTCGACTAATAATGCTCATAGTAGGAAAATTAAACCTCTAGAACTTACAAAGAGAGCCTAAACTCGACGAGCAGACTGGACATTTATCCTTCACAGCCTTGTTTTAATTTGCATGTATCCTGACTAAATCCATTGTATATTGTTTGTCTGTGTTATATACTGTATGCCTGCAGAACAAATTACCACTCTAAAGGGAATAAATATTTAGCCAGAATTTGGCTTTAGAGTGCTCTCATAATGAGTCACTTTCCAGCAAATCTCTGAATACAAATATTACAAGAAAAATCCATTCATGAAGGAAGATCACACATAGTCAGACTCATTCTCTAAAGTGAATGAGATGAGAGTATATATGTGCAGATGGCGATAGATGACACCAAACTGTTTAAGGAAACAAGTCTAAATGATTTCCACAGCCGCACAGACCCACTTTCCATAGGAACAGTTTATGCCAGACACATTGCCAAACTGAGTAAACAAATGAGTACATCAGATGTTGTAAATAAATAAGGAGACAAGAAGGCTGAGTGAGTTGGTCAGCTTTTCTTTAGTCAAGTTTCAGAAAATACTCTCAGGACCAGTTGTGGCCAAAATACTGACATTTTAAAGGAAGCGTTTTTAATGACCATACATTCTCTCACAATTGAGTGAACAGTTTTTGTGTACTTTAACTGCCAAAAACAATGGGAGTGGTTTACTGGACAATCTTTATATGCTCGGCAGCTTTGTTAAAATTGCCTTTTTTCTCTTTGGACATGACATATTGAAGGACTCCTTAAAAAGAAAAAGAAATTGAGAAAGAAAACCCAATAGGCTTCAGTTACATCACAGCAACAAACCAGAATTTGCTACTTTCTTGGTTGCGTTTGTTTGCGGGGAAGTGGCATTATCATTCTAGAGTGCATCTGATTGGATAAAAATGTTTGTAGTACAGGATGAGTCATCAATATTTATTATCAGTTTTTTTTTCCTCCAGAAAAAGACTGCACATTTTAAATGTGTAGGCTATGTGCTAAAAGTGTATTTTGTCAATGTATACTAACATACAGTACAGACGACCTCAAAGCGAAAATGAACTAAAGCCAGTATGCTAAAAGGTTAAGAACCTGTGAGCCCTCTAGTGGTCAAAGATGTGTCTCTAATCCACCTTCTCCTTTTTTAACTCTTTTCATAGTGTATTTTTAATTCAGTGAATGTTAACGATTCTCATTGTCATTATTTAGTTGAAAAAAATATAATAGCCTGCCGTAGTTTATTATTCAGACGACTGTAGAAGCATCATTCAGAAATATGTTGTCACGTTGTGCTTGTTACTTTTCTCAGCGATGTTTTGGGTGGACTAATCACAGCCGCTTGTTATTGCAGGATAAGAGTTCTATCTAGATGTTTCACAGAAAACAGATTTACATTTGTTTGTCAGAAAATGTTTAGATATTTAATAGAATTAAACAACTACGCATTTAAGTGTACAATAAAACAGTAAAATTGCTGAAATTGGAGACATCTCAATACGATATATGTCTTTTGAGCCGCCACGTGCCTCCTGGCGGAAGACTGGTTAATGTTTTCCTGATCAGAACCAACAGCCATTCAATTAGTGATGGGAAGTTCGGATCATTTTACCGACTCGGACCTTTGAGTCTCGTTCTGCAAAATGAACGAATCTTTTTTCGCGTCATTTCGTTAATTTCGTTAATTTTAGCAAAACATAATTAAAATGTTAGGTGTTACTTCCCTAACACATCTACTACTTATGCAAACGTTGATCACATTGCAAACAATACAAAACTTTAATGCTATAAAAAACAGTAAAGATTAATTTATTGTGTGCCTGGGTCTTTAGTCTATGATTAGCTCACCTCACCTCTTATCTGACAAGTCTTCGGGTTTGAGTCGTTCGTTCATCACGTGACAGTCCCATATACTTAACCAATGCAGTCTGAGCCGGAAAGAGAATTGATTAGTTCATCTCCCGAGTCTTTTATTATTATTATTATTAATGACAAGGTACCAAAGATACAAGTACAAAACAATATCAACTTTACGTACAAAGAGGTGACATTACATTCAAAGCACCATTTATATACGTATGTAACAATAAATTAGCAATACAAAACGAATGCTTTAACAGAATAAATTAAAAAGATGAAATAAATTAACTGTTTTAAGAGCTTTAAGATTCTTGGAAGATGAACTAGTTTGGATATACCGTTGAACCTCTTTTTTAAAAACAATAAATAAAGGATTTTGATGAGAGAATTTACTGAATATGAAATTTTGCAAGAAATAACAATAGGTTAATAATAAAATATTCATTAAATGTATCTTTTTGTATATTAAAGAAGCCAAACAGTACATCCTTAAAAAGCAAAGAGAAACCCTGGAGCACATTGCGATTGATAACATAATTCAATCCAAAATAGCTGTGTGTGAGGACAATCCCAGAAAATATGCTTATCAGTTTCATTAGTGTCACCACAAAAAGAATAGCTTGTATCTATGTCTGATTTAAACCTTTTCAGAAACACTTTAGCTGGGTAAAATCTGTCTAACAATTTGAATGAGATTTCTCTGACCTTGTTAGTTATTATGTATTTCGAAGACAGAGTCCATGCTTTTTTCCAATCAATATGATCAACAACATTCTTCCAATAAGACACCACATAGGGAGTTCTTACAAGCTCCTTTTGAAAGAGCGATCTAATCTTATAGTTACGTGATGAAGGATGTGACAAAAAGCACAGTTTTCCTACTGGGATTTCAAATGGGTCCAAAGAAATAGGTAAAGTACTGGGTGATCTAACAGAGTCCCTTAAAAGCATGACAGCTCCTTTAGGAATAGTGTCCATGACAATGAAGAATTATTTGGGAGTTGCTGGAAAATCAAATTTACATAAGAATTCTTCACAACTTAAAATAAGACCTTCTGAGTTAAATAACTGGGAAACAATCAAAATGTTTTTTTCTCAAACCAATTACTAAAAAACAAAGATTTTCTCTTATATATAATGTCTTGATTGTTCCAAATGAAGTACCGGTGAGGGGAGAAATTGTGCTTAAAGATTAATGACCATGCAAGTAATGACTGTTCATGAAATTTAGATAAATTGTAAGGGATTATGTCAATATTATAATTACAAAATAATAAGAAAGGGAGACCACCTAATTTGGAAAAGAAGTAATTGGGGATAAAATTCCAGATTGAGTTTGGATTACACAAAAACTGCCTAATCCAATTAATTATGAAAGTGTTATTCAAAGAAGAGAAATCAAGGAAATCCAACCCGTGTCCCGTGTCCCGGCGTGATGACACAAAACAATAAAACCCATTACAAATTACGCATTTGTTGCATCCAGTGGGGACATAATTATTGATTATAATGACTTATACTGTCTTTTTACGCGTCGTGTTGCATCGCGCCGCGTAAACACTACCATGTCTGCATTTGTGACCGGAGAAACGACAAACAACAAGCACTATTCTACACTGCTCAAAACTCACGTTTGAATCAGTGGCAGAAACATACTTACAGGCTGTGAGTCAGAAGCATCAGACTGTCCTTGCAAAGTTGGAATAGCCCCACTTTATAGAAAGTGCAAGAACCTTTGTGCAAGTCAGCATTGTAATCTACTCTTCCAGGTTCAGGAAATAGTCCTCCGTAAAATGCACTGCACACAGTCTAATATTTGGGTTCAACTGTTCTGGAACAGTGTTGTAACAACTTAATGTTGTAACACAACTTAATCACTGATTTCTAGTTGTGTCCTCTTTTGGAAGCCCAAACAAAGTACTTTAGCTTTTACAAGGAAACATACAGCTTCTCCAGGACATGGCGTCGGCAACAACAACACTATTGCGAGAATATAAGTCCCGCCCTCTTTCTTTGCATATACATTTGGGCGGTGTTATGCAAATCTTCCTACACCGTGACGTAGACATGTGGGGGTGTGTTTAAATGAGCCATTTTAGGGGGGTGTGGCAGAACTTCTTAACTTTATAAAGAATATCTCTTTGGTTTTGAGACTTTAGTCTTTGCAACTTCAGGGATCTTATCTAAACAGCTTGTAACACTCCAAAGAGAAAGGAAAACTTGAAATCGCATCATATGACCCCTTTAAAGGCGCCGTGCAAGTCACAATGACAATGCAATATGTTGAGCCACAAAGAGTGACTATGCATTTACACATTACTGTTAGTTTAAATGAGCCCCAAAACAAAAGTTAGGTCATTTATTTATTAGTCAGCTTCATAGACAGTGCAGCATCTTAAAATGTCATTTAACAGCTGTTCTCAGAATTTCCCCCTGTAAATTATTCTCTTGTGCTGTCAGTTTGACACCTGAGACTGCTGACCTGGTTCCCTCTCTTTTTGCAGGTGTTTGTATGTAGATGTTACAACCATATGAGGCCGTGCATATGTGATATGTACTCTTCAGTGCGGGTCTTCTCCATCCTTTCTGATGTACTCTCATCCAGTCCACTGTGTTGAGTTATGATGTCTTTGAAAATGCGTATACTCGCAGCTTGACCCCCTGCAATGTTCACTGAATGAGGCCCAACCTGTGGATATTTCATATATTTATTACCTGTACCAGTAGTAATGTTATCTGCAGCCTAAATCATAGTTAGCGGGCAGGTGTTATCTAGAAATGACTGAGTGATGACTCATAGTACGATGACTCACTCACATGTTTTCACCTCATACCGCACATCATAATACATAACAAGAACATAACAGCACCTGAAGTGCTGCATATTGTCCCATCAGGTAGAGGGGGCATCCTGCTGTCCACTGTTCATCACGAACATCATATGACCCCTTTAAAAAAAATTGTGCAAATGTTAATATTTGCATGTAAAACTGATAATATTACATTTAGCTGACTACATCTTTGCATTTTTAACTATATTTTTTTATTGCAGGGTTTCACACTCATTTTATGGTATAACAGGGATGTCCAACCCTGCTCCTGGAAGGCCACCATCCTGCAGCATTTAGCGCCTTGATCAAATACATCTGAAAAATCTAAAAAAAAAAAAAATTATATAAAGGATTTATAAAAAATTATATGTTGTTACATAAATTACATTATATGATTGTTTAGGGATGGAGCCATGCAGGAGAGTGGACCTCAAGGGGTGGACTTGCCCACCCCTGAGGATGAAGACGAGACAGTTAAAAAATTTAAAAATACAAGAAATGTCTATTCCTCAATTTTAGGACACTTACAGATGTCATATATGCAGCATATTTTTTGAAAATTAATGTTACATGTTTGCATCAAATAAATCACAGAATTATTGATGGCTGTTTTTAACCCTTAATAGGGCAACGTATCCTGGGAGATACAACTCATAAAATCCAAAATATATCAAATATTACAAAAATTCCTTTAAATATGTTTTACTTAAATCCAGATTATGTGACATGAAATTATTTTTTGCAGATCATTTTCCACTCTTGTCTGTTTTAATACCAGTAGTGCTGTTAAAGCAACTGTAGTTTTGTGTATTTTTGCGACTTTGGAGCCCCCTACAGTTAAGTGTATGGAATTCACTGTTGTAAATATACAACTGCATTGTTGCTGCCGTAAAGCAATCCGCCCTTTTATATAATTTCGTACCCGCTCAACAATCTTGGCTGTACAACAGCAGCTGTTTGTGATGCAGAGTGAGAAAGAAGCCAAAGGAAGCCATTCGCCTTATTAGAAATCAGTGTACCATCAGAATGATTTCCAGTTTGATTGATTATACTTCAAGGTTAAAAAACAAAACAAAACAAACAAAACAAAAAAAACCTAAACTTACATTCAGTTGCTTTAAAACCAAGCATTTCACAGTCAGTTTATTAATTATTGTTAGTCAGGCATTCTCTTGCGTGATGCTCAGACCTGCTCCTGGAAGAAGTCTATACTGAGCTGTGTTCCTGGAAGACTAAAATACAGGTTTTTCTGTAGGCCGTTTGTTGTGCTAAGAAGCTTTTTGTCCTTCTTTCCCAGGCGACTGTCGTTAAAAAAAGGCATTCTCGTCCTGAATATGAATTTTCTCAGGTAAACAGTGCAGCTCATCCTCCCGAGTTCGCTCCAGCACAAAGTCCTGCAAGGCCTTCTGAGATTGTACACAGATACACAAACTATTAGCCCTTTTGATAGACAACATCATTGTAATGTTTATTTCTTGGTTTGCATTATTGTTTGCGTCTTACAATCTGTTCATCTGTTGTATTTTCTTACAACAAAGTACTAACATTTTTTATGCTTTAAATCAGGGATTCCCAAACTTTTTTTTTTGCCAGCCGATATTTTTTGAGCTAAAATATTTACTTCGTTTTCTTTTGAAGTTTTCCTTTTTCCTTGAAGATTTTAAGTTAACATTTCAATAGTTGAATAACATGCTGTTCGCGGTTCTCTGATGTTAGTTAATTGTCATAATTGTCAAATTATGTTTAGGTAAACAAACGAAATATTTGAGCATTTTAGTAAATGTTTTATTTGAATTGTTTCTCATTTAAATTATTTATTTAGTTTATTTTTCCATTCTTATCAAATTATTTAGCTTCTCATAAACTTACGAACCCTCAGTTTGGAAATCATGCTTGAACTTTTTCGAAGAGTAGAGTATTTCAAAAGCACACGTTATCAAAATGGAGATGCAGATGTCAACACATGCTCTCCAGTGCTAAATTACCTTGTTAAATGGATTGGTGTGAACCAGCGTGTGTGATGGAAGGGATGTTCAGGGCGGTAAACTGACTTTCCCACAATGATGCCCATTTTCCATAAGAATCCACCACTTTGAAATGCTGCGGAGGACTTGGCAGACATTTGGCTTCATTCTCTGTGTCAAACACTGGCCCTGTTGGAAAGAAGATCTAAATCAGTCTGTGATTAAAGCATACATGCATGGAAAAAATAACCATAACCAATCTGTTGTCCTTTTCACAAACTGCTCGACTCACTGATGATCACTGATGATAATTTAGTTTTGCTCAGCTGAATTCCCTGAAGGACGGCAGCGCTTGATTAGCAGAGAGGTTTTTCAGGGTTTGAGAGCAGAGTAGCGAGGGCTAAAGCATGAGGACCTCCTCTAATTATTAAAACAACCAACATCCCTAAAGACAGAGAGATGGAGGGAAGAGCTAATGAAAGCAAGCAAGAGAAAAAAGCAAAGGAGAACTAATTTTTGCATGTCACCTCCAGTTGAATGATCTTACTGTTACTAAAGTTACAAAAATAATAATCTTGTACTTGCTTATGAGGTCTGTTTCCTCAAGATGAAGAGCAGTTGGTTGACAAAGTGACCTGTTGAACAAACAGTTTTTGGTTTGGGAATAGTGTGGCACTTGTTCCGCTGCCCACTCTGAGTCTGTAGATACTTTGGCTCATGATTGGCGGTGTCGGTCTCAGAATAATAGCTCTGTCCTAGAGCAGAGAGGCTTAATTTTAGCTCACACTCATCACTGTTATCTAAACAAGAAAGAACTTTAAATACTGGACATCTCCAAAATATAAAAATACCATTTAACATAAAATATTGTTGGATTGGATATTCTAGATTGTCAATATACAGACGCATTTATTATTATTACAAGAACTCTGAAGAATATTTCATGCTACAAGTTTGTTGTTTGCTATATGACTAGAAATCAGAGTTGTTGTTGTTATTATTAATTACTAGCAAACATTAAATATATGATCCAGAAATGCCAGATATGGACATATTTGTTTGTTTTGTATAGATGTGGTCTGTTGTAGGAGCTACATGATTGATTCAGGGAGGAACCTCTATTTTGATGTGCCAAACTGCTTGAGTGAGTATGTTTGTATGAGTGTCAGCCTCAAAAATGTGGCTCTTAAGGTTTTTCTGAAGGTTTTGAGGATGTTTATGAACATTTTACATTGTGGTTTGAATCAGAGCACCATGTAGTTCCTCTGGTATAATTTTGGCAATCATGCATGCATTGGTTGGTGTGTGTGCTGGTGGAATGGCGTAATGTCTGGTGACTTGTTGGCAGGAATCCACAGTATCAAAATATCATATGTATGAACCATGT
Source organism: Spinibarbus caldwelli (assembly GCA_039654775.1). NCBI lineage: Eukaryota > Metazoa > Chordata > Actinopteri > Cypriniformes > Cyprinidae > Spinibarbus > Spinibarbus caldwelli. The sequence goes on from CM077254.1 coordinate 14,505,510, forward strand.
TAGCAAAGCTGTCAATGTAAAATGAAATATTTATTTCAAAAATAGTATTCCTCTCCAGTGCGCTGCCACTTTGAACTGTCATATGGGAAAATAGCTAAATAAAAATTATTCAAAGAATGTCCACTAGAGGGAGACATGGCCCTGTCGTGTCCAACTTTGTCACTGTGTTTTGGGGGTTGTTAGGCCAGTCTGTTGTTTTTATTTTATTTTTGTTGTTCTATTTTTATTTTTATTTTTATTTTATTTTATTTCTCCATTCTCATTAAATCTTCACCTGCTAACCATTTCTTACCTCTTTCTGTTCAAATTTTGAAACTACCTTCTTTCTCCCACAATTCATTAATATAAAAAGGATATACCATTTTTTTTTTTTTTTTCTGTTACTTTTTAGCCTAAGGCTGAGCTCCATGTTACAGAAAATGTAGTCTTGCTCAGCATCACGTTTAGGAACGCGAAGATGTAAAATTGATGTCCTTGTTTTTGTATGTAAATGGTGGTTGATCTGTGCATATTTCTTTCCTGATTCAGAAGAGATTATCTTGATGGATTTCACAAGACATTATTTGCTGGACTGCAGTCATGTGGATTACTTGTGGATTATTGTGATGTTTTTAATAGCTGTTTGGACTCTCATTCTGGTGGCACCCATTCACTGCAGAGGATCCATTGATGAGCAAGTGATTTAATGGTAAACTTCTCTAAATCTCTTCTGATGAAGAAGCAGTCTACATTTTGGAAAACCTGAGCGTAAATACATTTTCAGCAAATTATGATTTTTGGAGTGAACTATTTCTCCCACTGAGATATATATATATATATATATATATATATATATATATATATATATATATATATATATATATATATTTTTTTTTTTTTTTTTTTTTTTTTTTTTTTTTTTTTTTTTTCCTTGTTTTAGTTTGAGCAGGCATACATCACATTACATCACCTTCCTGCTCACCCCAAAAGCATGATGATGATTAACACTGAGACTGAAGGAGAGAGCATAGTATAACCTCAGAACTGTGAACACTGACAGAAAGGCGCTTTGTGGTAGGTTTGTTTACTCCTTCATCTGTTTCATAGTCATATTCTCTATTGTTTTTACTCACTCAGAAACACCCGCACACTATTTCAAACACACATACTGATGCTTTTAGTAACAGAAACTAATAATTCATTGCATTCAACCGTCACAGGAACTTTATTTTGTATAAAATAAAAGTTAAATCTGCTGGGTGATACTCATTCTGTGGGTGACTTTGACCTCTTTATTAAAAGGTTTGCTCTTATGAGGACATTCCAATTTGTGTAAGTGCTTATAAACTAAAATATTTTTTATTGTATTGTATATATACATTTAAATTGTGTATCTGATGTGTTTTTTGTTTCTTTTGCCTCTCCATAAATAGTTCAGCAGTGGGCAGTTTGGCAGGATGCTCATAGCTTTGTAGAGGGACAAACAGGAAATGTTTGTACAAATCAGGGTGGTAGAAGCTCGTCAATTGTTTTCTCATTCAGTGCAACTAAAAAAAAAAAAAAAATAGCTTCAGTTTCAAATATGGGACTGGAGTTGTCATTAGATAAGCATGCAGTTAATAAAAATAGCCTATATCATATAGAAACATTGCTTATAAAATTACTCAGTACATAAAGTCAGCACGTGTTGTTTTATTATTAAATGCCATGATGACTCTCAGAATTGCTGAAAGACTCTGAAGGTGTAGATATATTTGTTTGTTTGGTATAGATGTGGTCTGAGAGGTCAGAAAGCACCCTCTGTTTTGATGTGTCAAACAGTTTGAGTAAGTTTCTGTACGAGTGTTAACCTCAAATTAGGGCTGGGGGATAAATCGATTTTATCGATTAACTCGAATGTGTAGTTTACATCGATTTGTTTGAATGAAAATCGGTTTTCTCTTTAACATCCGCCGACGCTCCCCTCTGGGCTCCCGGATCTACCGGGGTGGCAACTGCCACCCTAAGAAAAAGCTGTGCCACCCCACCTGCCACCCCAGAATTATCACAGAATAAAATATAAATGTAAGCAGTGTTTCATGTGCTACTTTTCAGCTGCGGCGATGACAGCGTAACGGAAAATAATGGGGAAAAAAACAAGTCTTTCACTAAACTGTGCACGATGGTTGCACGCGCACGCAGCGCGCCCAGTGTAGTCGGATTCATTAACAAATGACTCTTATGAACCGGTTCTTTTTGAGTTGATCAGAATCTCTGCATCCTAACAACGGAGAGAGGAGAGAGCTGAACAAATAATATACATGGGTTTTATACTTACACATTCAGTATAATTACAGTACAGTAACAGTACATTAGATGATGGAAATTTCACTATTCTATATGTACAGTAAACTGTAGCATATGTTGTACACCTTCAAACCTGAGACTGTCAAATTTTGTTTGTAACAATTTTTTATGAATACTGCATGTTTGCACAACAGAGAAATGACTGCCTAGAGACATAGTCTTGTGTCAGGAGACCAGGAAACTGCTATAGTACTGTATACCGTAATGAAATTTGACCAAATGTACAGAGGATGCTGAATTTACCGTTTTTTTAATTTTTTTATTTTAATTTTTTTACTGTACTATATTGTGGTGCATACAAGTTCATATACAATTCTTTGGTATTTGAACTTTTCTAGTGTTTTTCATCTACTGCAAGATTACTTTACAGTAGTAAAATGAAAAATTATCTGTTCCCAAAAGTTCATTGCGGAATTATTATTATTATTATCTGTAATTTAATTTATGTTGTATACTGTAATAGACACTGAGCTGCAAAAATAATTCCTGAATCCTAATAAGAGTTTTTTGTTAAGTGTTATTGATCTCATGAGTTTTCACTGAGCAGGAAAGTCGTCTGTGTATTTGAATTGTGTGTAAGCATTTAAGAATACCTGTAATATCTAGATTGAAAAGTTTGAAAGACAAATTTATGCTGGCTTGTCTTAAAGTCTTGTTGGTAGCACTTTATAATACTGTTCCTTCATTAATGAATAACTACAGGAACAAGTGACTAATGCACTATTAACACTGTGTAACTACTATTACCTAACAAGAAATTCTGATTAATGATTTAGTATGTAATAGCGCTCAGTTGAAACTGGTAGTTCACTATTATCTAATCAATAACTACTATATATATATATATATATATATATATATATATATATATCCTGGAGAACTACTAAGAACTACTGTATACAAGTCCTTTATTAATGTGAATTATGCATGATGTACAATTAATTCTAAAATGAAGATCATGGTAACCCACTAGTAATGACTCAAGAATTACCAAATCCTTCTAAAGGAACTACTAATTACTTGGATCAGTATTCTAAAGTGAAAAGCATCATAACTTCCTAATACTGACTGACGTCCTTGTAAGCTTTTGAGGTATATGTAAGGTTTTGGATAGTAATGACTCAAGTGTTACTACATCCTTCTGAAGAAATTACTAATTATTTGGATCAGTATTCTAAAGTGAAGATCACGGTAACCCACTAGTAATGATTTAAGTGTTACCAATTCTAACAAAATGGATTACCAACCAAAACCTTACAAAAACCTCAAAAGTTTACAATGACTTCAGTAATTACTAGGGAGTTATCACAATCTTCACTTTAGAATACTGATCCAAAAAATGAGTAATTCCTTTAGAAGGATGTAATACCACCTGTATAGTTACTATCCAATACTTTACAAAACTCTCAAAAGCTTACAATGATTTCAGTCATTACTAGGGAGTTATCATGATCTTCATTTTAAAATACTGATCCACAAAATTAGTAATTCCTTCTGAGGAATTTCATAATACTTGAGTCATTACTAGTGGGTTACCATGACCTTTACTTTAGAAGTAATTGTACATTATGTATTATTCATATTAATTATGAACCTGTATACAGTAGTTCTTAGGGAGGTATGAAAAAATAATAGTTACTAGTTGTTACTAGAGTGCTAATATTGCGTTACTCGTGTTTTTGTGTAGTTATTCATTAATGATGGAACAGTATTCTAAAGTGTTACCGTCTTGTTTAAGAAACATAAATAGTTTGGTCAGTTAGATGTTCTAGATGTTTGCTAAAGTGTTTCTAGTTGGTTGCTAGGATATTCTGGGTGGTTGCTAGGATCTTGCTATGCAGTTGCTGGGGTGTTGCTAGACTATTGATAGTGTGTTCTGGGTGATTACAGACATTCCCACCACTGGTAATAACAGAAAATGAAACATTGTTTTCAAAACTGATCCAGTTTCAATACTTTGATATTATTGTATTTCTTTCTAATGTAAATTCAAAAGTGTTACTCTTAAACTTGCTCTTAAACTTGCACTAAAACGTGATTTATACCATCTAAGTAGCCTATGTAATATTAATAGAACCGCATTTCTTCTTTAATGATACAAGCTCAGAAACATTTATAACCTGTTGAAGTTTTTTATATAGTATTGACTTGGTGCCATGATGGAGATTGAAATGTTGTTATTTATTTATTTATTTTATTTGTTATTATAACAGTATGGATGATTACTTAATGGTAAGGCAATATTTGTGAACACAACTGTGCATGTCAGACAATAAATCCCCAAAAACTATGCATGGGGGCTTGTTTTGGTGTTGCCACCCCTCGTAGACCCCATGCCACCCCTTTGCCACCCTAAAAATTATTTTCTAGATCCGCCCCTGCACGTTATGAATGAATGCACAGACGCGCTGTTTCGTTTACTACACACATACTGAAGCGCGCAGTGTTTTCAGCGTCGGCCATAAATACATGAACAATAGTCAGTGTCTGCTCTATTACAAATATATATATATATATATATATATATATATATATATATATATATATATATATATATATATATATATATATATATCCCCCCGCAATCCGCCGCATCCCAACGTGTTCGGAAAGAAAAAAAATATATTTTTTTTATATTATATATATATATAACATTATATATATATATATATATATATATATATATATATATATATATATATTTTTTTTTTTTTTTTTTTTTAAATACCCAAAACAGCGGGATTACACGATGGAAATATAGACTAGAAAGATATTTAAGCTTGCTCTGCCCTTACGTCCATGACATTGACTAACTGCGGAGAATAAATACCAGATGGGAGGAAAATGTATATTTCTTTCCCTCTCAGTTTTATTATTGGGTGATCATCATACTGTATATAAAATTACGGGAATCAGGGAACCGCTATTATGCATTGCAACTGCTTTTGAATGCACGATCGCTTTTTAGTTTCACTTTCACTTTCGAGATTGACCATCGCATGTCCGTGTTTATACTATGGAGCAGCAGTACTTACCACACATTTTACAAGATTAGATGTTTGTCAGTTTTGCTCATGATCTGCAAATCATTTGTCATCGTCCTGAGTCATCTCTCCTTACTCTGTTTATGTGGTAAGTGAAATTTTATGTACTGTAATGTAACTGTAACAGGCAATCGTTAGCAATCATTATTTGTTTTCCGTGCCTTTCTGAATATGCTTCGGGCACACCCCCTAACCCCCATGATGTCATCGTCCATCTAGAACTACCTCCTATCTACTGAATAGCAAGATGTTAAACTTGTGTTTAAAGAAAACTTATCAAAAAGGGTCACATAATTTTATGTTTTATTTTGCATTTTATGTTATATGTTATGTTACATTTTCACTGTTTACAACGGCAGGGCCTGCCATCTTGTCTCTTTGGCTTGTTGTTTCTGATTGCACTTTAACCTCAAGGTGGAAATCCAGATCAAATCCCAGAAGGGAAAATCAAAACAAAATAAAGTTAAAACTTGTTTTGAACAATTTCTTTGTCATCTGCAGATTGATTTTAAGTAGGGGGGGAAAAAATTTATTTAAATCGTAAATCGGATTTTTTTGTGAAAAAATCTGGGATTTTTTTTTTAGGCCATATCGCCCAGCCCTACCTCAAATGTGGCTGTAGGCTCCTCTGATGTGTCGTGTTTGTGTAAACATGTCTAAATTTATTTATCTTAATATTAATTATCTGAAAGTGAAAAAAGTGAAAGTGAAAGTCGTGACGTATTGTCAAGTATGGTGACCCATACTCGAAATTGGTGCTCTGCATTTAACCCATCCAAGTGCACACACACAGCAGTGAATAGTGAACAAACACGCACACACACACCGTGAACACACACCCGGAGCAGTGGGCAGCTATTGCTCCAGCGCCCGGGGAGCAATTGGGGGTTCGGTGCCTTGCTCAAGGGCACCTCAGTCATGGTATCGAAGGCAGAGAGAGTGCTGTTCATTTACAATCCCCACCTTCAATTCCTGCCGGTGTGAGAATCGAACCGGCAACCTTCAGGTTACAAGCCCAACTCTCTAACCATTAGGCCACGACTTCCCCCGACTCTATTAATTATCTATTAATATTAATTTATCTATTTAATAAATGCATTAACAAATTTAATTAATATATTTGATAAATGCAAATAAATGCTATTCATTAAACTGTTCATCAAAAAATCCTGAAAAATAAAGTGTATCACCATTTCCACACAAAATATGAAGCAGCAAAATTGTTTTCAACATTGATAATAATCAGAAATGTTTCTTGAGAGTTAAATAAATTCTAATGATTTATAAAAGATCATGCGACACTGAAAACTAGAGTAATGATGAAGAAAATTCTGCTTTGCATCACAGGAATAACATTACATTTTATAATATATTCAAATTTAAAACTTTTTTTTTTTAATTTGTAATTATATTTCACAATATTGCTGTTTTGTTTTTGTTTTTTTGTTTTTTTCGCTTTGTTTTTGTTTTTAATTTAATCAAATAAATTCAGCCTTGATGAGCAGAATATATTTATTTCAGAATCATTAATTGTAATGTTTCCAAACTTTTGGCAGGTACTTTAATAATAATAACAATTCTATATACTATATACTTTACTATAATATATAATAGTACTTTATTATAATATATTATATTGTTATCATGATTATTAATTGCTGCTTTTTATTTTTTACAGGACAATAATATGTATTCTTACAGTATAAGATATATCTTTTAATGTGCTAAAATATATATTTTTAATAAGTGTTGGGGGCGTGGCTTGTGGGCGTGACTTGGGGCGTGGTCAGATTTTCTTCTTTTTTGTCTCTAGCTGATCACATGTCTGCTACTATAAAACTAAATCATACACCTTAGCTTTGTGTGAGGATGTTAAATACCATATTAAATAAAAGTACTTTTTCCTTGGAAATGTACTATGTCTATATACTGTTTGTGTGTGGATGGATGTGTTTATGAATGCCTTGCTATTGACAAAGTCAAAAAAAAAAATAAAAATTTGAGGTTAACATTTGTACACTCATCCACACAAAGTGCTTCTTCCCCTGCAGCCAGTTTCCTCTTCTTTTGTTAATATTACCTTACATGAGGAAGTACTGTATACGATCATGTTTCGGGAGTGTAAACGTGTTCTGCATGTGTAACCTCATTTTCTTATTTCCTCAAAGTATTAATTATGTCTATTTAGGTCACTTTCAGTTTGCTGTGAAATAGGTTGTGTGCCCTGCAAGGTGAAAAGAAACAATAAAACTTTGTGGTGATTCTGACAGGAAGGCTGGTGTTTTCACACCTAGTTCGTTTGAGCCCTCCAAATGCTCTCAGTTAAGACAGAGGTGTAAATTTCGGGTGGGACATGTCTCCACGCCTTTTTGTCAAAGTTGATTCTGTCCCCACCACTTTTTGAAAGCCGATGAAAAAATATAACATGCAGAAAGATACCATCTTTATAATTTAATTCATTCATGTAACACAAAACACATTTGCGCCCATCAGACAGGCCTGATCTATAAACCTTGTCATGAACATATCAGAATTCATAAACAGTAAATGGCGTAATTATGTGTGCAGCATCGAACACTCTGGACCGCATGCACTCTACTGTGTGACAGCGATGAAGTTAACAGAATGCTTTATATTTACACATTTAGATCAAATATGCCACTCTCATAAATTAAGCACACAAATTACATTATGTAATTATCCAGAAGTTAAATTATTGGAAGTTAAAAATCACCCCAGTTTATAATAGACAGCTACTGTAGGCTATATTATGACAGTGAGACAGGTCTGGTTCCAGAATCAAATCACTAAGGGTGCTTCTGAAAACAGTGAGAGCTCTAACCTTAATGCTAATATATTTTGACATATATTTTGCCAAAATACATCCATTGCTATGGTGCATAGAGTGCTCCCTATATAATTACTTCTGTACACTACACAATGAATCTCTTATTTACATTGTATTTAGACTTTGTTGTAATGAGAGGATTCACTAGTGCACAATACTCAGCACTGGACAAAAACAGTAAGTGGATTTTTAACTTTTAACGCCTCTGATTGGTCATTGCATTCATGAAATCAACAGATATGTCTGTGATTGGTTATATTAAATGTTATTATTAAAGCTTCAATTTAGGGTGCTTACCACCTAAAAGCACCTCCATAAAACCAGGCTTGCAGCGAGGATTGCTTGACTGTGAAATGCTGTGATAAGATCAATTTTATCTGAATGCATGAATTATGTGATTGATTTGAATTAATTATCGAGAGAGAGAGAGGGATGAAAGTTGCATGTGTAAATTGCATCTATGTGTCACTCTGCAAACAGTGAAGCTGTGAGTTTAGTTACTTTAAAAATAGCAATTTTACCTCCAAGAGAAATATAATGTAGTGATTAAGTATAGTATCAAAGCTATTATATTAATAAAAAGGGCAGTGTTGACAGCATGTTTCTGTGCTCCTGAATGTTTTTATGTGTGCACTGCACGATCTCCGATCTCTGTGTGCGAGTGATGCACATAAGAGCATGTGTGTCAATGAAAGCAGCGCATTAATATGGAACAGTGATTAAACTGACTTGGAACTATCTGTGCATTAAATGGTTTTAATGCATACCTGCCAGGAGCAAAGAAACATTTTAATACCCTTAATCTTAGCTGAGGAAAAAAGGAAGCTGAATTAACTTTATACATAATGCTCCCTTTTAATTGAAATGAAATGCATTGATAAAGCTCTTTCAAATTTTCCAGCAGGTCAGACTCCAGCATTCAAATGCTGCACAGAAAGTTCTTATGAATGTGTGGTGTGAACAAGAAAGGGTCTCAGATCACTTCCATGCTGAAGAGGACCAAGAACCAGGTTATCTTTTGAGTACAATATTTTGTGAACACCAAAAAGAACTGAGTTCACTTTCAGCTGGTTTGCTTTCTGGTTCACTTTAAGTGAACTGGGTTTGGTTCTTTTAAATCAAACTATATGTGAAAACACCCTTAAATAGGTATACATTAAAAGATCAGTTCACCAACCTAAATAAAGAGAAAGTTTCCTGTCAAAAGGTCAGCTTTGTGCCCCGGTTTGCAGACAATGGTTTGCCTTTCAGACTCAAGAGAGATAAGCAGCACGTGCAGTGTGGTCATATTGTGTGGCACAGACAATCTCACTGAGAGCCATCAGTTTAGAATTACTTGCTGAATTATTTTACTATCTTTTCCCATCTTTGTGATTACAGTTTTATGTCCTTCCCCTACAACCCTATGCTTCTCCTTTTCCAACCAACGCTGACACTGGTTTAGTGACATCAAAAGTATAGCTTCCTCTTCCTACTGCATCATCAGGTCTACTGACTTTCAAAAGGCAGCGTTTTAGAGTCTGGACACAAACATCCTCATAATCGGCACCGAGATCATCATGGCAGCTGAGGTATGCAGTGTTTCGGTCTATAGTAGATCAACATCTATGTTAATTGATAAATGTATCCAGTTGAAAACATTTTATGTGTGATGTCTTACAGGGAAATCCTGTTTGTGGTGGTGTTATGTTGCTCCACACTGAGCTTGAAGGGAAACACTTGTATGAAGTGAATGGCTTTTTTAACTATAACAAAGGAAAATTTGCAAGGTGAGAGTATCTATCTATCTATCTATCTATCTATCTATCTATCTATCTATCTATCTATCTATCTATCTATCTATCTATCTATCTATCTATCTATCAACTGTGTAACTATCTGGCTGTCTGTTCATTCATCTATATCTTATTTTTTTCAGCAAGGGAGATAAAGTTATAATGATAAACAACAAAGATGTGGAGGATTTGACTCCACAAGCATTTGCTGAGCTGCTGGTTGAAGGGTCCCCCTTACTTGTGAGTTTTGTATTTATTGACACACAGTAATGCACTCCTATATGAACTTTCTCAGTTCATTGAAATGTAAGTGAGAAGTGAAACTGAAGTTTTCACAGGGGCTTTTTTTGCCTAGTCAGGAAACTTTGATTGATCACATGGACATGTGTGTGGGTGTTTAAAACATTAAATTCCAGGGATTACATCATCATGGTTTATTTTTCATTAACTGCTTGAGGAGTAAAACACCTGTCTGAGCTAGTGTGATTTGATTTACATCATCTGTTCTGAGGTCTTAAATCTCCTCTCTTAGACTATACATCATTCGCCCAAAAGGAAAACCGAAGAGTGTGAATCTGAAGAAATCAATGTGCGTAAAAAGGAGCCAACAGTCATGAGATTCAGCATGATGATGGTAAGAGAGGAAGAACTGGAATCCACTGGAATTCAACCATCGCCAGAGTGGGAAGACAAGGACATTGAGGATGACTGTTTCAGTAAAGACAATCTTCTGCTTGTCTCCATGGCTGAGACCAGCTTCAGTGTGGTCGTTGCTCGGGGCTGTGATCCTGACAGCCCTTGCAACAGCTGTGGAGGGATGAATTGCCAATTTAATGAAGTTGTTGTCCTGCCTGCGACAGCTGAGATTACCTTTAGTAAGAAACAAATGTTGCATTCGTTGACAATACAATTTAAGTTCTTAAATGTTATAACTGATGTCCATAAAACTTATTTTTCCTCTGTTTTGTCAGATTCTTCAAGGATTTTGATGCGGATTAGAGAGCAAAATAATGTGTTCATTAAGAGTTTCTTGATGGAAAAGTATGTCACCCCAGAGAAGCAGCATATGTTTTTGAAAGACACCATGTCAGGTTGGTAATAAATATAAAATCTAACAAAGTTTATATATGTATATTAATTATATAATAATATAATTTTGTAAATACTTTTTGCAATCAAATTAAAAGTTTATTTAGAAGTAAAATAAATAACTGAACTATCATTCTTTGTTTTGATTTGATTCAAGTATATTTTGAAATATATTTTGCAATACTTTTTGTTTCAGCAAAAATCACCCTCTACTATTATACTATCACCATGGACTGTGAAGGTGTTCCTGTTGTTCTGAACTTCAGTGGCACAGAAAACTTCTTCTGCTGTACCACCAAGCAAGGTGAAGATAAGAAGATTTTGAAAGTCATGGTAAGTTTATATGAATTTTATTTTATTTGTTTGTTTTTTGTTATTATTAGGATGTAATACATGTTTAAGAATTTGTTATGCATCTTATCACCTAAATTTAAAGGAATGTACTTTTTATACATTTTTTGGAACACATTTTTTAATGTTTTTTTGTTTTGTTTTTTGTTTTTTATCAAGTCAAATGAAAATCAGTGAGGACAATATATTGAGGAGAATATTGTTTGGAAAGTCATTTAAAAGTAGACAATTTTAATTTTTTATGATTAAAGTATGATTTATGCACTGTATTCTTATGGGTGAACTGTTCCTTTAAGCTGAAACTAGACTTGTTTTGTTTGTTTGCAGAGCCATAATAAAAAGGACCTGAAAAGAATCTGTCCTGATGACCAAGAAAAATGGTCCCTTGTATTTTACATGTCTTGTGGGCCAGACAATCTCCGGCGTTTTGAGTCAGCTCTTTACAGAGGATGGTTTATCTATACACAAAGTGTAGATAATAGAGAAGTGGACATGCATAAAGAAGATCAGTTTGACAGTAAACAAGGCAGTGCCTTCTCAATCATAATTCTGAGTGAGAATGGGTCATGTTAGAATTCAAGGTCTTGATATGGACATCACAGCATTGAGAAGACTTTGTATAGTAGTGGTAAATTATCATTTATTATATTAGAAGTTATTACAAACTATTTTAAGTATCAGTTTTATATATCACACTTAAGACATTTTATAACTGGGAATTGTTCTCAAATTAACTTATAATTCAAAATACTGATGATTCAAGCCCAACTCTAACATAATGAACTTTTCTTACTGATTCAAGCTACATGACCATCCCTACTGAAGCCTAGTGCTTCATTAAAAATGTCAATAAATTCTTTGGACTGGCTTCTTGGAAAGAAGCAAATTGGTCAGATTAGTTTGTTAAGAGAATGTGCTGGAGACTGTTTAGAAGCACATGTTTTGGATGAGTTTAATTATTAAGGTTGTCTTAAAGGAAGCAGCCTCTTCCAAAGAATGGTGTGTTTTACTGCCATCGCAGTAGTGAGTAGATATTTATCATACTATGAGCTGACGTTGTTGTTGGTGGTGGTATATCTTTTTTATATTCAGCTACTTTTAAACTGATGTTTGTAAACCAACACATGTAATTCATATTTATTTTATTGCTAACTGCTCATAGTTACTTTTTGTGCTGAAATATTATACTTTTACAAAAATTTTGAAATCTTTTTTAAACAATGTGTGTATTTCCTGTATTTATGTCATCAGCAATTATTTACATTTTTTAGCATAAGATAAAAGCTACTAACAACTTTCTTTTGCTGCATAAATGTATAATTTACCATATTAACGTGTGTTTATGTATTATGTTTCTTCTATAAAATTGCAACAAAAACGTTATGAATCAGTGTTCTCATGTTATCAAGTTCAGTGCTTCAGTAATTGTTTCAGATTCATCCTACAACACAGTTCCAGTGGTACTGTAGTTATGGTTATACTTCATAGTGTGATGTTTCTTATGTCACTTATTAACAGATGTTTTATTAAGAGTTACTAAGTTATAGTGATTTTAGTGCTGTCAAACGATTAATTGCAATTAATCACATCCAAAATAAAAGTTTTTGTTTACATAATATATGTGTGTGTACTGGGTATATTTATTATGTATATATAAATACACACACATACCGTATATATTTTGAAAATATTTACATGTATATACATTTATATATTTCTATTCTTATATGTTATATATATAAATATATTTAATATATAAACATAACATATTTTTCTTAAATATATACATGCATGTGTTTGTATTTATATATACATAATAAATATATACAGTACACATACATATATTATGTAAACAAAAACTTTTAATTTGGATTAATTCGCGATTAATCGTTTGACAGCATTAGTAATGTTTTGAAGATCTTGTAATTTCGCTTATATGTACTGTTGCCATCTAATTGGTGGTATAAGGTTCCAAGAATTAATTGAATTAGACCAAGCTGTATTAAAGCTGAATAAGTTACACAAAATTAAATTTGTACCAGAGCTTTTAAAAGGTTTTTTTTTTTTTTTTTTTTTTTTTTTTTGTCTGAATTGTAATAATGTTTTGGAATTGTGAGTGAACCTGCTGTAAGGCAAGACAAATTTCAGTTATATCATGTCTTATCATATTATATTTATTCTTTTGTGATATGAAATTCATTGGTAAACTGCAACATGCATAACACAGGCCTACAGTTCGATTTCATATACAGTGGAAATAAAAATAAGAGAGCAATTTATGAGCACTTGATTTTTTCAGATATAATGTAATCTTCATTGTTCAAAGGAATCATTGTTTGAAGGAATTTTAGTTGTGGCTATACCATGGGACAGTGTTTTACAAAATAACCAAGACACATTTTATTTTGTGGAAAACACAGTGATCAAAATTAGAGAACAGCAATGACTAGCACGAAGAAAGATTACAAATAAAATTTCTGAAGGTCAAAAATTAGTGCGAAGTTTACAGCCCCTTGCTTATAATGACTTCAGCACATCTGCACCCACAGGACATCACTAGTTTCTCACACTGCTCTGGTTTTCTTAGACATAAATGTGTTGATTTTCCAGAGATTTTCAATCGGGTTTAGATCAAGACACTGGGCTGGCCATTTCATTATTTCAATGTTTTTAGCTTCAAGGAACTGCTTTACCAGTTTTGCAGTGTGACAGGAGTATTGTCTTGAAAGAAAATTGCTGACTGATTGGGAGATGCTTACAGGAAAGGTACCACATGTTGCTGAAGGAGGTTCTGAGAAACATTTGCATTAACTTACGATGTAGCTGTATTCTAGGAACTATAGTCAGCAGGGTTGTTCCTAGAGAACCAATTTCTCTCTCATTTTCCTGTTTGCATTTGCACCAACAGCAGCAACGTCTTTGTGGTAAATGCCGATATTGCCGTTTTCCATGTTCGTGGAGAAAATATATATTTTTTGCATGACATTTTTCAAAATGCAGAGTAGCCGGTGTTTCGTTTGCATACACTTGACATCACTGATAGTTCAAATAGACGGACCTGAAGTAGGTAGGTAGTAGGTAGTACTCTGTAGGAGCTAATTTAGTTCCCCCAAACGGAGTTCCTAGAACTAAAACCATTCCTAGTTCCTGCGGTGCAAACACAACAAAAAGAGGGTACTTCCACCAATGGTTCTAGGAACTACAAAAGGTTCCTCCGGAGCGAAAGCTGCTTAAACTCCTGCTGCAGAAAACATCCTCAAACCATGACAATTCCTCCTCCACCTTTCATTGACTTCTTTTCATACTTTGGGTTCAGTCTTTCTCCAGTTTGATGATGAACATACAGGTGCATCTCAATAAATTAGAATGTCGTGGAAAAGTTCATTTATTTCAGTAATTCAACTCAAATTGTGAAACTCGTGTATTAAATAAATTCAATGCACACAGACTGAAGTAGTTTAAGTCTTTGGTTCTTTTAATTGTGATGATTTTGGTTCACATTTAACAAAAACCCACCAATTCACTATCTCAACAAATTAGAATATGGTGACATGCCAATCAGCTAATCAACTCAAAACACATGCAAAGGTTTCCTGAGCCTTCAAAGTGGTCTCTCAGTTTGGTTCACTAGGCTACACAATCATGGGGAAGACTGCTGATCTGACAGTTGTCCAGAAGACAATCATTGACACCCTTCACAAGGAGGGTAAGCCACAAACATTCCTTGCCAAAGAAGCTGGCTGTTCACAGATTGCTGTATCCAAGCATGTTAACAGAAAGTTGAGTGGAAGGAAAAAGTGTGGAAGAAAAAGATGCACAACCAACCGAGAGAATCGCAGCCTTATGAGGATTGTCAAGCAAAATCAATTCAAGAATTTGGGTGAACTTCACAAGGAATGGACTGAGGCTGGGGTCAAGGCATCAAGAGCCACCACACACAGACGTGTCAAGGAATTTGGCTACAGTTGTCGTATTCCTCTTGTTAAGCCACTCCTGAACCACAGACAACGTCAGAGGCGTCTTACCTGGGCTAAGGAGAAGAAGAACTGGACTGTTGCCCAGTGGTCCAAAGTCCTCTTTTCAGATGAGAGCAAGTTTTGTATTTCATTTGGAAACCAAGGTCCTAGAGTCTGGAGGAAGGGTGGAGAAGCTCATAGCCCAAGTTTCCACAGTCTGTGATGATTTGGGGTGCAATGTCATCTGCTGGTGTTGGTCCATTGTGTTTTTTGAAAACCAAAGTCACTGCACCCATTTAACAAGACATTTTGGAGCACTTAATGCTTCCTTCTGCTGACCAGCTTTTTAAAGATGCTGATTTCATTTTCCAGCAGGATTTGGCACCTGCCCACACTGCCAAAAGCACCAAAAGTTGGTTAAATGACCATGGTGTTGGTGTGCTTGACTGGCCAGCAAACTCACCAGACCTGAACCCCATAGAGAATCTATGGGGTATTGTCAAGAGGAAAATGAGAAATAAGAGACCAAAAAATGCAGATGAGCTGAAGGCCACTGTCAAAGAAACCTGGCTTCCATACCACCTCAGCAGTGCCACAAACTGATCACCTCCATGCCACGTCGAATTGAGGCAGTAATTAAAGCAAAAGGAGCCCCTACCACATATTAAGTACATATACAGTAAATGAACATACTTTCCAGAAGGCCAATAATTCACTAAAAAAGGTTTTTTTTTTTTTTTTTTTTTTTTATTGGTCTTATGAAGTATTCTAATTTGTTGAGATAGTGAATTGGTGGGTTTTTGTTAAATGTGAGCCAAAATCATCACAATTAAAAGAACCAAAGACTTAAACTACTTCAGTCTGTGTGCACTGAATTTATTTAATACACGAGTTTCACAATTTGAGTTTAATTACTGAAATAAATGAACTTATCCATGACATTCTAATTTACTGAGATGCACCTGTGATGTTTCCCATTGGATCAAATTAAATTAAACTTGCTTTCATCACTGAAGTGAACTTTGGAACAGTTTTCCTCTGTCCACACAACATGCTCCTCTAGTCTAGCCTTTTAATTCTTTCTGCTGATGAGAGGTTTGTTCACTACAGACGAGTGTACTTTCAGTCTAAATTCTCTTAAAGGGGTCCTACTGTGCTTTTTTTTTATTTGAATCCTTTTTGAATTTTAGTCAGTGTGTAGTGTGTATGTTTGGGCATAAAAAAGATCTACAAAGTTACAAATCTCAAAGTCCACTCCAAATGGAGATATTTCGTTTTTAAAAAATCAAGAACTACAACGAATGGCTTGTTTGGACTACAAAATTCCTGTATTTGTGACATCACAAAGCGGTCAATTAGAATATAATTAAAATAAATCCCGCCTCCGGAAATTCGAATGGTTGGCCGGTGGGGAGAATGCTTGGTTGAGCACTGCACGTTTCAAAATCGAAACCCGGTGCGGTTGTTTTATATCACTGTATTTCTGAAGGAAACCAACTGTCTTCAGAAAATTTTGGATGTCATTTTCATTTCATCTTGCATGTAATAAAAGAGTATAGAAGACCAAGAGGCCAAACTCTGTAGAACGTTCCGTTGCAGCAGCAGCCTGCGCTTCTGCCGTTCTGGAGTGAAAGCGACTCGACGCTCCACTAGATTCTAGCTGTCGCTATGTCAAATATCAGCTGATTTGTTTAAAAAAAAACTGTGCATTAAAGCTGAAATACAGCCTAAACGATGACAACAATAACGTACAATCACTACACTAGTGATCATCAAATCCTTTTAACAGTTTATTTTACAAACTTTATTTTAAAGTCTTCCCTTTTTTTCACAAAACCTTTTGCTCTCTAGAAACCATGTCAGTTTCGGCTGAAAATATTTCAAGTTCAAGTGTTAGCATTATAAACACTGAATTAATACCAGCATATGAAATTAATTAATGACAGAAAAATTAGGAATGTTGGACAATAAATATATAACAGGAATATAACAGCTTGACAGTAAACTGTTTTTGCAGTATTGTCATATATTAATGTCTGTTAAAGGAAGACTAAAAAAAAAAAAAAAACCACATGTACAGCCACTTTCTCCAAAATTGTTTAATTATTTAATTATGACAGACACAGCAATGCATCATGTTCTAGATCATCATGTTTGTAGTGTGCTCCAGGGGATTAAAACGTACAATATATATTTCAGACCTAGTGGAGTAATAGTAAATAATAATATAGTAAGTAATTGTAAATGTGTAAAGTTGCATAAGCTCATTATAACTTAGTGTCATCCATATAAATCATTATGTTTTCTATGGCTAGGACCTGCAGTTCCTAAAAGGATTTAAGTTTACTACTAGACTAAAAACAGTTAAAGTTAGCAGGTGCATAAGACAGCGTTACGTCCCACTTCAAAACACACAATATTTTTTACACTTTTGTGAATATTCACCTGTCAGGTTCTTTGAAAAAATGTTGAAAGGCAAGATTTTTACTGTCACACTGATAGTTTTTCCAGTGGATTGCCCAACATTGCGTTCTTTTATTCCACTTTGACCTCTCTTTCGTTGTTGTTTGGTCTATTTCTGTATATTTGTAATGTTCTCCAGTTGGAATTTTCACCCTAAAATGGCGGCCGCGCGACCGAAGCGCCAACTAGTGGCTGTTACCCGAAACGCATCAGAAGCCGCTTTTCCACTATCGGGTCGAACGGTTCTAAGAACGGTCAGGTACGGTTCCAGTTGTTTTTCCACATGAGCCCGGTACGGCGCGGCACGATTACAAGCCGTTCTCGGCCCGGAATTCTCAGAAGGATTAGACAACCGTGCTGAGAGTGCGTCTGCGTGACGTCGCCATTCTGTTGCCTGGCTACCAGTTTCTGCTGGCTAAGTGGAAGCGCGCTATTTGATCAAACAGCCAAGTAAACAGCTAATTTACGCTACGTTCAATATAAAAAAGAAAAAAAAATGTCTGAGACAGTTTGGTCTGTGAAGGAAACATTGGCGATCTTGATATTTGGGCAGACCCAGCAGGCACCAGACGTCTATGTAACGTCAGGTTGACGTTGGACATGACGTCGGACAGACGTTGCATTTTGGTTGAAAATGAAAATCGGGTTGACGTCAATATTTGACGTCAATTTGACGTTGACTTAACGTTGGATTTTGGTTGCACAACCTAAAAACAACAAAATCTCAACGTCAGCTGACGTCGGTATTGGACATCAATTTAACATTGACATTAGACGTTGAATTTACGTTGAATGTTGGTCACCTGACGTCGCAACCAAAATTTAACCAAATATCAACGTCATATGACGTTGTGTGCCTGTTTTGTGCCTGCTGGGGAGAGAAAAATTCAGCAGCAGCTGGAGGGTACAAAGAGAAATGAAAAAGTTTTTTAAATCATAGCGCAGTCTCTAGAAGAGAAGGGCATTTAAAAAAGCTCCAAACAGTGCCGGGGAAAAAAACAAAAAGCTTAAACATACATATCTCATTCAAAAGGACAATAATAGCAGAAGCGGGGCTGCCAAAAAAAAAAAAAAAAACGGACAGATATTACGATGTTTTGGACAGAGTTTTAGGATGCCGCCCAACCATGCGAAATGACGGTGTGCTTGACTCCCTGTCAGCTTTACAGCTGTTGGAATCGATCGTGGAGGCAGGGGCGGATCTAGAAAATAATTTTTAGGGTGGCAAAGGGGTGGCATGGGGTCTACGAGGGGTGGCAACACCAAAACAAGCCCCCATGCATAGTTTTTGGGGATTTATTGTCTGACATGCACAGTTGTGTTCACAAATATTGCCTTACCATTAAGTAATCATCCATACTGTTATAATAAAAAATAAAATAAATAAATAAATAACAACATTTCAATATCCATCATGGCACCAAGTCAATACTATATAAAAAACTTCAACAGGCTATAAATGTTTCTGAGCTTGTATCATTAAAGAAGACATGCGGTTCTATTAATATTAGATAGGCTACTTAGATGGTATAAATCACGTTTTAGTGCAAGTTTAAGAGCAAGTTTAAGAGTAACACTTTTGAATTTACATTAGAAAGAAATACAATAATATCAAAGTATTGAAACTGGATCAGTTTTGAAAACAATGTTTCATTTTCTGTTATTACCAGTGGTGGGAATGTCTGTAATCACCCAGAACACACTATCAATAGTCTAGCAACCCCCAGCAACTGCATAGCAAGATCCTAGCAACCACCCAGAATATCCTAGCAACCAACTAGAAACACTTTAGCAAACATCTAGAACATCTAACTGACCAAACTATTTATGTTTCTTAAACAAGACGGTTACACTTTAGAATACTGTTCCATCATTAATGAATAACTACACATGAACACATGAGTAACGCAATATTAGCACTCTAGTAACAACTAGTAACTATTATTTTTTCATACCTCCCTAAGAGGTATTTATTTTAATTTTTTTTACTGTGCTATATTGTGGTGCATACAAGTTCATATACAATTCTTTGGTATTTGAACTTTTCTAGTGTTTTTCATCTACTGCAAGATTACTTTACAGTAGTAAAATGAAAAATTATCTGTTCCCAAAAGTTCATTGCGGAATTATTATTATTATTATCTGTAATTTAATTTATGTTGTATACTGTAATAGACACTGAGCTGCAAAAATAATTCCTGAATCCTAATAAGAGTTTTTTGTTAAGTGTTATTGATCTCATGAGTTTTCACTGAGCAGGAAAGTCGTCTGTGTATTTGAATTGTGTGTAAGCATTTAAGAATACCTGTAATATCTAGATTGAAAAGTTTGAAAGACAAATTTATGCTGGCTTGTCTTAAAGTCTTGTTGGTAGCACTTTATAATACTGTTCCTTCATTAATGAATAACTACAGGAACAAGTGACTAATGCACTATTAACACTGTGTAACTACTATTACCTAACAAGAAATTCTGATTAATGATTTAGTATGTAATAGCTCTCAGTTGAAACTGGTAGTTCACTATTATCTAATCAATAACTACTATATATATATATATATATATATATATATATATATATATATATATATATATATATATATATATATCCTGGAGAACTACTAAGAACTACTGTATACAAGTCCTTTATTAATGTGAATTATGCATGATGTACAATTAATTCTAAAATGAAGATCATGGTAACCCACTAGTAATGACTCAAGAATTACCAAATCCTTCTAAAGGAACTACTAATTACTTGGATCAGTATTCTAAAGTGAAAAGCATCATAACTTCCTAATACTGACTGACGTCCTTGTAAGCTTTTGAGGTATATGTAAGGTTTTGGATAGTAATGACTCAAGTGTTACTACATCCTTCTGAAGAAATTACTAATTATTTGGATCAGTATTCTAAAGTGAAGATCACGGTAACCCACTAGTAATGATTTAAGTGTTACCAATTCTAACAAAATGGATTACCAACCAAAACCTTACAAAAACCTCAAAAGTTTACAATCACTTCAGTAATTACTAGGGAGTTATCACGATCTTCACTTTAGAATACTGATCCAAAAAATGAGTAATTCCTTTAGAAGGATGTAATACCACCTGTATAGTTACTATCCAATACTTTACAAAACTCTCAAAAGCTTGCAATGATTTCAGTCATTACTAGGGAGTTATCATGATCTTCATTTTAGAATACTGATCCACAAAATTAGTAATTCCTTCTGAGGAATTTCATAATACTTGAGTCATTACTAGTAGGTTACCATGACCTTTACTTTAGAAGTAATTGTACATTACGTATTATTCATATTAATTATGAACCTGTATATAGTAGTTCTTAGGGAGGTATGAAAAAATAATAGTTACTAGTTGTTACTAGAGTGCTAATATTGCGTTACTCATGTGTTCATGTGTAGTTATTCATTAATGATGGAACAGTATTCTAAAGTGTTACCGTCTTGTTTAAGAAACATAAATAGTTTGGTCAGTTAGATGTTCTAGATGTTTGCTAAAGTGTTTCTAGTTGGTTGCTAGGATATTCTGGGTGGTTGCTAGGATCTTGCTATGCAGTTGCTGGGGTGTTGCTAGACTATTGATAGTGTGTTCTGGGTGATTACAGACATTCCCACCACTGGTAATAACAGAAAATGAAACATTGTTTTCAAAACTGATCCAGTTTCAATACTTTGTTATTATTGTATTTCTTTCTAATGTAAATTCAAAAGTGTTACTCTTAAACTTGCTCTTAAACTTGCACTAAAACGTGATTTATACCATCTAAGTAGCCTATGTAATATTAATAGAACCGCATGTCTTCTTTAATGATACAAGCTCAGAAACATTTATAACCTGTTGAAGTTTTTTTATATAGTATTGACTTGGTGCCATGATGGATATTGAAATGTTGTTATTTATTTATTTATTTTATTTTTTATTATAACAGTATGGATGATTACTTAATGGTAAGGCAATATTTGTGAACACAACTGTGCATGTCAGACAATAAATCCCCAAAAACTATGCATGGGGGCTTGTTTTGGTGTTGCCACCCCTCGTAGACCCCATGCCACCCCTTTGCCACCCTAAAAATTATTTTCTAGATCCGCCCCTGGTTGCCATACTGTATTAAAGCTTTAGTCATGATAAAACCGTATATTAAAAGCTAACGTAAGCAGTAGCATAATAACAGCGTATCTAAAAGTATGAGACAACAACAAACAAACAACTTGCACGTTCTGTGCGATCCTCTTCACTAATATCCTCTGCGTCTCAATCGGGCTCAAATTGATAAGCAATATAGACGATGCCGTTGTTTACAATACAACCAGAGCACATGCCGCTGCATGTAGTGATCGCTGCAGCCCGGAGTCCTGCGAGTGGGAGGAGCTTACACCAAGAACAGCAAGTGGGAGGAGCTTATGCCGCAAGTAGGCTGGATTTCATCGTAGTTTAAAATGATATAGTAGTTTAAACAGAAATTCTTAGTTTTGTCATTATTGTGTGTATCCAATACCATTCACTCTCAACACTGAAATCATGTCTTTACACCTTTTGCCATGCTTCGTGATGGTGTCATTTTAAATCCTTTAACTGTAATAATTTAAGCATATTTCTGGATATTACATTTTATTTCTACAATTCTTCTACAGTAGCCTACCAAGGAACATTAAAGTGAGATGCAATTGCACTTAGGAGGTAAATGTGTGATACATAAAGAATATGTTGAGTACTGTTAAGAAAATGTAGTTACCATTTGCCTGTACTGCACATTTTTTATTTATTTATTTATTTTTTTTGTTTGTTTGTTTTTTGTTTTTTTATCTCAAATTACAGCAAATGACAGACTAATGTTCTTCAGAACATGTTACACAAATCAATGTATTAATTTGAAATCTCAGGGTGGGTAAATGATTTTATTTCTGATGAATCAAATTATGTACAATCATTCATTCAGCACAATAGACTTGCATGCAGTGGACACTGCAAAATTCCGGATGCATTGCTTCCGAGTAAATTCCACGGAGCTCACCTCGCTTGCCCTTCCCAACATTAACTGGTGGGAACACAACAAACACAAGAAGCACTAGGGTTGACCCAAATTTAAAACACTCTATATCCAAGATATGCATGACTATATTTCTCTTGTTGAACATGTACAAACATTTCAAGAATAATTTCTCAGTTCTGTAGGTCTATGCTGTGCAAGTAAATGGTGTCCAGAAAGTTTAAGGGACGACATTAGGCCAAGTAAATTACACTTTATTACTATTTTTAAACAAAGTATTCCTTTTAAAAACCACTAGACAAAACGCTAGTTTATTCACCATTAATTTACACAAAACTGATTATTGATTATTATTAATATTAAATAATAATAATAAAAAAAGTTATTTAAACCATGTTTTAATTATGTTACATTGTGGATTAGGAGGTTAGGAGATGTGTTCTAATACTTTTGAAAATCTACCTTATTCTTTAGAAAATTACACTGTAAAAAGTGAACAGTTGGATCAACTTTTAAAAAATACTTCAAATGGTAACACCTAAAAAAAAATATTTTAAATATTCTAAAAAAAAAAGTATTACCTTTATCAGTAATAAATTAAGTTGAAAAAAAAAAATAAACATTTTAGGTGTTACCAATTGAAGTATTTTTTTAAGAGTTGATCCAACTGTTCACTTTTTACAGTATATCTATCATAGACTGTATAAAAACAGGTATCTATTTACAAACGTTTAAGACATTTACACTTTATAAATCAGTGCAGTCCAAAATGTAAAAAAAAAAAAAAATACGGTAACACTTTCTATGAAGCCCATATTTATAATACATTATAAGGATAATCTTAAGGCATTATAATGAATGCATTATAAAAAACCTTATATGTTATATCATCTTATAAATAATCATAACAATTATAATACATTATAATGCTTATGCATTTGTGCTTATAACTTTTAAGATTACGATTATTTATAACACAATGAACACCATATTAAATCTACTTTTACATTGATAATGGGACTATATATCTTGACATTATTTAAGATCTGCAGAGTATCTTACTACAGTACATCTTGTAAGTGGTTAGGTGTAGAGTGTTATTTGAGTGTTCCCTGTGAGGCTAATATTAATTTTGATGTGAGCTAGTTAATAATTTCAACTGAAAGAAAAAAAACAAAAAAAAAAACAATGTTTATATGTTAGGTTACATTTTATTTTGATGGCCCCCTTAGTCTATTGACTATAAGCCACTTTGCAACTACATGTCAACTAACTCTCATTAGAGTATTAGTAGGCTTAGATTAAGGTTAGGATAGGTAGAATGTTGACGTACTTGCAAATGTTGCTTATAGTCAGTTTGTCTGTTGGGGAACCATCAAAATAAAGTGTTAGCATATATTTATCAGACATACTACTAATACTCTAATGACTGCTAGTTGACATGTAGTTGCAGAGGTACTTATTAACAGCTGTCTAAAGGGTACCATCAAAATAATCAAACTGATATTAAAATAAAAATAGTTCAAAGCAATCTGATCTGATATCTGATCTTATGGCTGTTTGAGAGAAAAAAAATATTATTATTATTATTAGTATACTTATGAGTGGTCATTGATGGCTTTAAGTAAAGTAGCATAAAAAGGTGGCAAGATATGAGACTTATAATACATTATAACTATGAGAAATATAATCCATTGGAATTTAAGCGGATGCAACGTGTTCACTGTGTGTTATAAATCATTATACTCTTAAAAGCTATAACCACTAATAAGTAAATATTATAATACCTTAAAACTGTTCTTATGAATATTCATAAGATGATATAACATATTATAAGTTTTTTTTATAATGCATTATGCATTCATTATAATTTCTTAAAAATACCCTTATAATGTATTATAAATATGGGCTTCATAGAAAGTGTTACCAAAATTACAATGCCATGCAATTACATTACCTGCTTATGGCCTTCGGTATCCATAACCTAGAGAGCAAATTAGTTGTTTGTAGAAAAAAATAAATAAATAAGATATTGTCAGGCACATTACAGATTGTAAGCTGTGTGTGGTACTAAACGTTGTACAAAAGCCACCAAGAAAACGCACTTTTCACAGCTTGTAATACTTTTTACAAAACAAAACAAACAAAAATTGTACATCACGCTTACCTCTTCCACTCTATCGTGCCGCCGCTAAAAGTCGTCTTCTTCATTTTTTTGACGGATCGCAAAAAATTCGCCCACTACCCCCATTAAGAGCGTGAACCGATACTACAACCCACATGACATTAAACAATCCAGTCAGCTCAGCTCAAAATTTACACAAAAAAATCAAAGACAACCACTTAATGTTTGCATTCATATGAAAAAGAAGTTTATATTTAAAGATTTTTTTTAAAAGCTTTCCATTGTTTTTCTCACCATTAACATGAAGACCCCACAGTCAACAGAGCTGGTCAACTGTTGTGGAACATTCTAAAACAATGAAATATATCATTACGTTATCCCTGGAAAGGATGTGACAAATATATAACAACACACAATCTATATAAGTTTGTTTTCCTGAAAGCCTAATAAAACTAACCTTGTTTTTGATTAGCTTCCATGGTCCTGGAGCGATTCTGCTTGTCAATTTACTGCATCAAAATTAAACAAAATTAAACATCATGCAGAGAACGAACAAAGCAATGAACAGCGAACTTTGGAACAGTGAGCCTTGGAACAGCAAATTTTAAATTATGAAATCTGAACTGTGAACACAATTTATATTTGTAAGTGCAACCTGAAGAAAGTCACATATTGTGCATCACCAATCCCATAGGGATGATTTGAATCAAGAAAATACATAGTGTTGTTTTTAGGCTTCAGTACCTGTGAAATACAGTTGTTAATATATTGAATCATATCACTTTAAGTTTAATCTTAATCAGTGTAAATTAGAAATTAATGCAATTTGTGGAAAGCAATGCAGCATTGTATTTATAAAAAAAAAAATTAAGTGAACATACACATAGCATCCAGTGCCCTGGCTTCCAAGCAGGGAACAGAATGTAATCTTTTGATGCAATGTTATCCTGGGGGGAACACAAAATTAAGTCATTTATTTTAACTGCATTTATAACAGTTGCAGTTTTAGATAAAATACAGCTTTATTGAATTACTGGAAATGATAAAAACGGGTCCAAATCAAGCGGTGGTAGACAGGTAACTACAACATATGAATCCACTGCCAACACCTCCTTTCCCTAAGCATAGCATTCAATTAAACATTCATTACAAAAGACAATTATGCCTCCAGGTGATCATAAGAAATTGCTTTAGGTAAAAATACCTTTTCCTTAGCCACCATGAAGACTACATCAAGACAGCTGTTGGCTATCTGTTTTTTTTTTTTTTTAAGAATTTATAAGTTGTACAGTCGATTTTTCTATTTTTGAAATCATTGTGTGTCTACTTACTGTTGCCTCAACCTCTGCATTTACACCCAATGTCCAGAAATCTTTTCGCTGAAGTGTAATGTAATTTTTCCAACTTGAGCCATTGCCTCATCTGGGTCATTTTTACTCAAAACCCTGTCAAGCTTTACCACAGATAATGACAAAGACAACAAAATTACATTCAGAATACATAAAATGTGTCATGAAAATTGGTATAAAAACAAACACAATTACCAGTGCCAACTGCCTATCACTTGGCCGGACATCCCAACAACTTCTACTAGCAGACAAGTGTTTAATGTCACAAACCATACGATGTCCTGTTGCAGTGTAGACATTTTGAAAATTAATTATACACCATACAGAATAAAAATACACCATAAAAGTTCAAGGGGTTACTAACATTTAACCCTACCTCACCCTAAACCAGCGTTTCCCAATCCCAGTCCTCCCGCCCCCCCGCACTGCATATTTCGTATGTGACTCTTATCACGTACGACGTTTGTTCTATTCGACCATAAGTGCCCTGCGAAGTGGACATCACCGGATATTCCGCCATGATTCCAGTTTGAAACAAGTGTACAGAGTGTACATACAGAGTGTATATGTTCCATTCAAAGGGTATTTAAGTGTGTGAGACGTGAATTTAAATTGTATTAATTTACAAAGTCATATGATGTCACTCTTGTCTGTGTGTAAACTCGTCTGTGTGAGAAGACGCTGCAGGCAGCAGCGCAGCGCAAATCCATGAATGAATACTCCGAAGTGAAGAAAACTTAAAGAAATAAAGGATTTCCCCTGTTCAGGGAGTAGGAAGTAATGAACAATGAACACTGTGTAGGGATCATATCAATCTGAACACAGTTCATGCACGTAGCTCTCTTCTAACAAGCTGGTTATCTGAATCAGGTGTATTAACTAAGAGAGACATGCAAAATGTGCAAAGCGGGGGGGCGTGAGGACTAGGTTTGGGAACCTCACCAACAGTGATAAACATTGTTGCAGTCAGTGTACGATTGTCCATCAGAACCTCAGTACCACCTGGCTCATCAGGGGAGAAACACGCATTACCTGTTTATAGAGAACTTAAACGGGTACTGAACTGAAGTCATCAGTGGTTGTTTAAAAACACACCATAGGACTTCAACCATGTGTTATGGTCACAGAACAGAAGGAGACCACAAAGAGAGTAACAGGCAAGTGAAATGGTATTTATTAAAAAATAGGAATCGTTTGCAGAGGTGCGGGGAGTCAGCAGGTAAGTATCTACTTTACTGGTCTGGTGATATAGTCAGCTTAGCTTGGGGAGCTAACAGGCTCTTTCTCCTTTTCACAGGTATCCTAGGACGAGGCTGGCAGAAGATGAAGGAGATCGGGATCAGTAGGTTAGAATAGAGTCAGGTAAGTCTGTGGTAGAGATTTCAAGACCACACAAAGGTTGTGAGGAGTGAAAGTGGCTTTGTACTGGTCCTTATTTTTGATATGGCGCAGACTGAGCAACCCTTGACGAATTGGGAGACATCCTGTGCAATGTTTGGCCACCAGTACCTGCTTTGGAGAAGCGAGAGGGTTCACTCGCTACCTGGGTGTCCAGAGCCCGGAGACAATTGGAGCAAGCCCAGAAGGGTAAGGCGCATGGCGCTTTTCCCTTCTGGACCTCCCGGCAGAGTAGGTTCCGTGAGCGTGGCTTGTCGAGGATTCAGATGTTTCGCATCTCGCAGGTTCTCTAGATTCCAGTGGTCAGTAATGACCTGGAAAGGATGGATGGCTCCCTCCAGCCAGTGTCTCCACTCCTCTAGGGCAAGCTTGATAGCCAACAACTCATGGTTTCCGATGTAGTAGTTTTGCTCCACCAGGGATAGCTTGCGGGAGAAGTATGCACAGGAATGTAACTTAGGAGGCTCTCCGCTAGATTAAGACAGCACCACTTTGACATCCACGGTCGATGCGTCAACCTCCACGATGAACGGCTTCTGAGGATTGGGATGTATCAGAGTGGGAGTGGTGCAGAAGGCTTCTCGCAGCTGGTCAAAGCTTCTTCGGGCCTCCGGAGGCCAGGACAGAGTCTTAGGTTTATTGCAGAGCATGGAGGTGAGTGGTGCTGTTATCATACTGAAGGATCGGATAAAACGGCGATAGAAGTTGGCGATACCCAGAAATCACTGTAATTCTTTCACTGATGAAGGTAAGGGCCAGTCACAAATGACTTGGAGCTTGTTGTTGTCCATCTGCACTCCTTGAGGAGAGATGACATACCCGAGGGACTGGATGGTATTCCGGTTGAACTCACACTTCTCCAACTTGAGGTATAGGTGGTATTCTCTCAGCTTCTGAAGGACCTGCTCTATGTGGCGGCAATGTTCAGCCAGGTTCCGGGAGTAGATGTTGCCAATGTAGACAATGACGAATCGGTGGAGAAACTCCCGGAACACCTCATTCATGAATCACTGGAAGACAGACGGTGAGTTGGCTACGGCATCACCCGATACTCATAGCGGCCAGTAGGTGTGATGAAGGCCGTCTTCCACTTGTCTCCCGGGCAGATTCAAATGAGGTTGTAGGCACTTTGCAGATCCAGTTTGGAGAAGATGCGAGCTCCATGGAGTTCCTCGAGGAAAGCTGGAACCAGGGGTAATGGATAAGGGTACTTGACATTCTGTGAATTCAGGGTCCAGTAGTCGATGTATGATTGTAAGCCTCCATCCTTTTTGCTGACAAAGAAGAAGCTTGACGCAGCTGGTGAGGTAGAAGTACGGATGAAACCTAAACTTGACGGACAGCCTCCTTGATCTATTCCTCCATAGCAGCTTGCTCTGGGATGGACAGTGGGTGCACACTACCTTTCGGGAGTTTCGCTCCAGGCAGCAGGTCAATTGCACAGTCCCATGGCCTATGTGGTGGTAACTTGGTGGCGGCCCATTTACTGAAGACGTCCTGGAACGCCCGGTACTCTGGCGGAATGGTGATTTTCTCTACTGGCTCAGGGCTCTCCACACTGGTAGAATAATTCGGGATCTGAGAACTGGTAGATGGAGAGATTCGGGGCAGGCAATTTTGGAGACAGTACTCACTCCACCGTAGGAGAAAGACCTTGTTGCTCTTCCAATCGCCTGACGAATCACAATGAATTGCAGACAAATCGCCTTCGATTATGACCGCGATATTGCCTAGCTTGTCGTGAACTACGGCTCTGTGGAGTAAATGCCGCTCCATCTGAAAACAGGTGATGGCGATTTACTACTAATCACGGAACCGCCTTTACTTATGAGATGCGCATGATAATCAAATTCGATTAATTGCACAGCCCTACCACGGGCGTCCCAGGACCACATCTGTGGTGGATTGCTCCAGCACCAGAAATGAGAGGACTTCCTCGTGCAGACACCTGACATGGAGTGTGATGTTGGGGGAGCTGTACCTAACCTTGCCCCGGCCCAGTAGTTTTCTGGTACTCACTGCTGGACGGGGCGGACGAATGGAACAGGTATGGAGAAGATGACCGCCCCTCCCACAATACAGACAGAGGCCAGAGTTTATTCTATCATGCTCTGTGCAGGTTAGGTGGTTTGAATCGAGCTGCCAGAAAGCAGAGCGCGGTCAGCCCTTAAGGAGAGCAGTCTCATTCCAACCACTCGAGGCCACGAATGTGCAAAATTGAACAGAATACACCCACACCGAGGCAAAGCCGGAATAATCGATCCTGAACAGACACCGCTTGAACAAAGACCTCCTTAAAATGATTCGTGAAAGCATCGAGTGTTTGTGTTACGGGGCTGTTGGCATTCCAGAGGCACTCCGCCCATTGCAGTGCGCGTCCTGTCAGGAGTATAATCATGAAGGCGATCTAGATCGTTCAGTAGGGAAGGCTCGGGACTGCATTCCAAAAAACAGCAAACACTGCAATAAAAAGCCACTACAATCCATTGCCTCTTCAGAGAAAATAGCAAGCCGGGCCATGGGACTGGCGGAGGCAGATGCAGTGGTAGTGAGAGGTGCAAATGCGGCATTGATGGCTTGAACAAAGTCCTTGAGGGTGAGAGGGTTTGGCGGCTGTGGATCTATGCCACAGAAATCTTCTCTAGGTCTGGTCTTCTGTCACAGAACAGAAGGAGACCACAAAGCAAGTAACAGCTAAGTGAAATGGTATTTATTAAACAATAGGAATCGTTTGCAGAAGTGCGGAGAGTCAGCAGGTAAGTATCTACTTTACTGGTGATATATTCAACTTAGCTTGGGGAGCTAACAGGCTCCTTCTCCTTTTCACAGGTATCCTAGGACGAGGTTGGCAGAAGATGAAGGAGATCAGGATCAGCAGATTAGTATCCAATGGTAGGAAAGTCAGGTAAGTCTGACTTCAAGACCGCACAAAGGTTGTGAGGAGTGAAAGTGGCTTTTTACTGGTCCTGACTGCAGAGTGACAGGTGCGGGGAATTACAACGCAGGTTATTGTGATCGTGCAGGATGAGTGCTGGGACCTGACAAAGCTGATGTTCCCCCTGACAGTTACCAACATTTAACCCCACCCCCTCATCCACCCAACCCAACACTCACCACCAATTGTAACCATTGTTGGAGTCAGAGTAACATCGTCCATCAGAACCTCATTGCCACGTGGCTCATCAGGGGAGAAACACGCATTACCTGTTTACAGAGAGTTCAGACGGGCACCGTATTGAAGTCATCAGTGGTTGTTTAAAAACACAACATAGAACTTCAACAATGTGTTATCAACATTTAACCCCACCCCCTCATCCACCCCACCCAACACTCATCACCAGTTGTAACCATTGCTGCAGTCAGAGTACCATCGTCCATCGGAACCTCAGTGCCACCTGGCTCATCAGGGGAGAACCATGCATTACCTGTTTACAGAGAATTTTAATGGGTACTGAATTGAAGTCATCAGTGGTTGTTTAAAAAAACTGTTTAAAAACACACCAAAGAACTTCAACAATGTGTTACCAACAACATAGTACCCAACCCAACACTCACCACAAGTTGTAACCATTGTTGGAGTCAGAGTAACATCGTCCACCGGAACCTCAGTGCCACCTGGCTCATCAGGGGAGAAACACGTATTACCTGTTTATAGAGAGTTCAGACGGGCACCGAATTGAAGTCATCAGTGGTTGTTACAAACACACCATAGAACTTCAACAATGTGTTACCAACATTTAACCCCACCCCCTCATCCACCCCACCCAACATTCACCACCAGTTGTAACCACTGTTGGAGTCAGGGTACCATCGTCCATTGGAACCTCAGTGCCACCTGGCTCATCAGGGGAGTAACATGGATTGTCTGTTTTCAAGAGTTTAACAGGTATTGAACTGAACTGTACTGAATTGAAGTCATCAGTGGTTAGTGGATTATTAACAATATTATAAGAGAGGATTTTTAAATGTCTTTCTCCAGTTGTTGATAGAACTAATATGATATAAAAAACAAGGTAAATTTACCAAACACAGCTTGTTCATACACATTTGTCACCATCTTGGCCCCAAAAGTCTTCCTCAATCTTTCCAGCACTTTTTTGTTTTGCTTTTCATTGTAGTGATGAATTATGTTTCTCATTTGAAAGAGATGAGTTGATGGAAAAGACATGTTCAAAAAATAATTGTTTTTCTTCATCTTTGTGAACAGTTGCTCTGCAACCTGGCTATTCACTTTCCCTGACAACTGAGGTACTAGAGTCAGCTTCCTCAACACATTGTTGCTGTTTTTTGTATTGGCTTCATGAAATCGATCATACAGCACGTAGTGATCTGATGAACCCGTCACTGGGTGACCATTAGGGTCTGGCATTGTCTTTTTAATGTTCAGCCAAGGTAGTGATACTTTCAGCTGTCCACATTTGGCCAATTCTATGTTGGATTGAGTGGGTTCAGCTAAGCGACCTTCAAATAGAGAGATACCTTTTCTGAAGCCCTTAAATTCAAGTGTATTGCAAGACCCCTTGCAAAGTCATAAATTATGACATTTGGCATGTGTTTCCAGGATAACAGTAAGTCTGCAAAGTCTCGGGGGCTCTCAGCTCGCAGATTGCATTCGAGACTGTAAACAATCCCGCATGGGCACATTATCACTCCCCAGACTCCTAAAAGACAAGATATTAATCACATCTAATGAGTAAATCAAAGTACAATTTTGTTTGTTTTGTTTCTAAATGTACCTTAACTAGACTTCAATGAAAAAATTATTGATTACATTAAAACAAGTCAATTTAAGCTTACCAGAGGCCCCCGAGATTTTGTCAAAAGTTTTGTCATAGGTTTGTCTGGACTTCATTTCTTTTGACAGCCTCAGAAGAAGGTCACTGCAGGATCCATTGGAGTCCAAACCACATTCTTTACATAACTTTCTAATGACAGCAACCTAACAAAAATATAGTCTTGTTAACAAGGTAATTAAAAACAGAGCTGTGTGTTTTTGATTAACAAACCCTACCTTTTGTTTGAATAGTTCTTCCCTGAGTCTGTCCTCTGTAACTGTAATTTCAGAAATTTCAGATACAGACTTTGTGCTGTGTGCTTCCCTGTCCAAGGAGCCCAAAAATGGTAGGTTGGCGATACAGCACATGGATTATGTCTACCACCTGGAGAAGAAAAACAAACAAACATTGTATTATGTTGCATTTTGACACGCTTTCCCGTGTACAAAGCACTGTGTTCATACTTGCAACAAATCCACGACCAATCATGTCACAGGACATGGCCTCCCAAAATTTTTCCACGTTGACCTCCCCATTAAAATTCTCTGAAGGACGCTGGATGTCACTTACTAAAGAGTAAAAAAATAATGCATTATGACAAGAACAAAATGAGAAAAGAAAAAAAATATATTACAATGAACAGATAAAACTTGTAATTTAAGTCACTTTAAATAAAAGCATCTGCCAAATACATAAATAATGAAAACACAATAAGCAAGTGGAGTATCACAGTAGCCATACCTGATAAATGGAAAACACCTTTTCTGTGTAAATCCATGATCAATACAGGGGGGCGATCACCACAAGTAATGCAGGAAAAGTTATACTCATGATCTGTAAGGGCCTCAAAGTGCAAGTACGCATGTAGCACCGTGTCTGCTGGTGGAAACTTCACACCTGTCATATCCTGTAAAAACTCTACTGCTCTGCTCACAGCAGTATGGGCCTGGAAAAAAAAGATTTAAAAAAAATCAATGTACACACTTGGATAAATTGAAAAGTACTGTTCTTACTAAACACATTCATAGACTGAAGGCTACCTGTAGAAGGTTTCTTAAGGTTAAGCAAAAATTTATGTCAAGGATGATGTGGTCGTTAAAGTTGTGGAGTTGGTCTTTCCACTCTTGGTACCGATAAAATGATTCCACACAGTGGGCACTGCTTACAGTAGGTTGATACATCTATCATTCAAAACAAGTATTACATTAGAGGACAGTGTAATTGCATAGCACATATACATATTAATAACACCATCCTACCTTCTACAATGCACCAGTTGGAGAGTATTTTAGCCCTCTTTGTAATTAAAATAGGGTCACTAAGAGGGACAACACCTGGGCATCTTTGATGGACAAAGATATTTTGGGTTTTCTTTGCCTAGTGATGGTGCACGTATATTGTCTGGCAGGACAGCTGGTATTTTCTTGTTCTGTAGAATGTACTGCACCATTTGTTTCAGTCCCAGATCACGAGGAGGATACAAAGCATGGTCTTCTGTGACACTGTTCTCCTCTGCATTTGTATTTGCCTTTTGGGGTGGGGATTCTTCTCTGCTGAAGACAGTGCGGAAAAGCTTGTGGTCTGTTTGAAATAGATGCCATTTCGCGATGTACTTGTGCAGACATGAACGGCGAACTTTGAAATAGGGGCAGTGCCATGTGTTTAAATTGGTGTTGTAAACATCAATGATACGCCCCAACCGGCTATAATAGGACACATTTGGCTCAAAAACTGAAATGAACTTTTTTGTTGGAGGGCTGCCAATCGAGGTTTCCACAGAAAGTGGGACACTGCTAGAAATGGCAAGCTGCTGATGGGCAAGGCATGTTTTTCTTCTCATCCCCAAACCATTTTGCTCTCATCATTTTCGTTAAAACATCTTCCTTTAGAGAGACTGCTTCAGCTGAGGATGTGCAGTAACTTACAGATCTGACATGCACTCACTAATAAGATAACAGACCACTCATCTGTGCCACTTCCATGTTTACTTTGCATTCATTTGATTCACAGCAGACTTTTGGATGTTCTCCCCTTGTTTTGTATTGGACATGAAGAGGACTACTCTGACCTCTTGCAACTTTCAGTACTGTGAATATACCATTTGATTTGTCCAAACACTGGCTTGCAAGGTGGAATCTTGCATTAATGTGCAGAATTGATTCAGTTGTGTGTTTGTGGTCAATGTGATTCTTTATATTTTTTTTTATTCATGAGGGTACCGCACACTGGGCATTTCTGTTTAATAACAGGCCGTGCACGAACCCTGTCTGGCATGTTACGTAGGGTGCTGGTGGCTGATGGGGTCCCAGGAGGTGCTTGCATTGTCAAGGTTGCAGTGGTGGTTGGTGGCATTTTGCATGATGTGGAATACTGCTTCCATTTACAAACATCTAAATGATTCTGAAAATCATCTCTTCTTAAAACTGTAGCTGTACAGTAGACACAGCGGAAATGTAGTGTTGGTCTGCAGCCCAATCCACATCTGTGAAAAGTGAAATCTAAAATATAAAGAAAAAAATAGTAAACACTTAATTCCTGTAAGTCCAGAGTGCTGCGCAGGGTAACTCCAATCCTACTCAAACGTATCCCTGTTTTGTGTGTGAAAATTTAATGGGATACGCTCAAAAAAATGAAATATCTATATACAATTCTCTCAAAAGATAAATACACAAATATATAGTCTAATTGTTTTTGTTTTGTTAAGTTAAGTGTTTGTCTATTAAACTTTTGACTTTGACCAAGACGAACTGACATTTTATGATCAAATCATGCTGAAAAGCAACTAATTCAAAGGGACTACTATTAAATATTATTTTGCCATTGTATATTAACAAATAACTCAAAATGTTCATACCTCCATGGACAACAGCCTTTTTGAAGTGGTTTTTAATGTGTGCATTCAATTTGTCCTGTCTTGTCGGTTTGAAAGTACTGCTAACACAAAAAGGGCAGTGAAAGTTTTTGCAAATTAAGCATGTGAACAACAAACACTAAGTGTTTTTTATTCATTTTACATTAATTTACAAATAAATGCATCAGAAATTGTTATGCAGGTCATATTATTTTAATAAATTAACAATTTTTAAAGATGGGCTTAAATGGTACAGTGCCACAAAACACATGCAAACTATAGCCAACACAAGCTAACCTTGAATAAAAAAAACTTGACATTTCTTAATGTGGGCACAATGAAAATGACTGTAATACATAGTCCACAGTATATTTAAGTTCCATGCATGTTTTTGTAAACATATCTTACATTTTTAAAGGAAAACATTGTCTATTTTCACCATTTCTCACTGTGGGACCATTTAAGCCCACCTTGTGTGTTTCAACATTCACTGTGGAACCATTTAAGCCCACTTCATGTTTTTCCAATGAGGAATCCCTCTAATTACAAACTTTGATCAATTTTCTGAGTGAAAATGTTTAAAACAGTTCTTTGTGTGCTTTTACCTTAACTTACTTATTATGGAGAGGCCTACAAGTTACACACTGTTTAGCACCATTATACAATATATGTCTGCTAATGTGTATCATTTCTTTTCGGTGAGAAAATGATAAAAGAGAAAAAAAAAGCTACAGCACCTGTCCAAAAATTATAGAGGCATGTTGCCTTTTCCATGAGGGCACAGTAAAAAAAAACTTGTCTATACTACCAAAACAGTTTGGAGGGATTTTAACAAATTATTTTTCTTATAAACAATGTCAATATCTATAAAACGCCCCCAGCACTTATTAAAAATATATATTTTAGCACATTAAAAGATATATCTTATATTGTAATAATACATACTATTGTCCTGTAAAAAATAAAAAGCAGCATTTAGTAATCATGATAACAATATAAAATAATATAATATATTACAATAAAGTACTATAATATATTATAGTAAAGTATATAGAATTGTCATTATTATTAAAGTAACTGCCAAGAGTTTGAAACATTACAGTTATTAATGATTTTGAAATAAATATCTTTTGTGCATCAAGGCTGAATTTATTTGATCAAAATAAAAAACAAAATAAAAAAACAGCAATACTGTGAAATATTATTACAAGTTTAAAAAAAAATAATTCAATTTTAATATATTATAAAATGTAATGTTATTTTCTTCATCATTAGTCCAGTTTTCAGTGCCACATGAACTTTTAGAAATCATTACAATTTAGTTGGCACCACGGACCCTGGGTGCAGCAGCAGCGGAAGACGCGAGCCAGGCCCCGGGCGAGGACCTCTCCCCCTCCGCCGCCTCCGGTCTTCGAGATCTCCACCCGGAACCGCTTCGCCCCCCTCCGCGAGACGGAACGCGACGCTGTGATCGTCGGAGACTCCATCGTCCGGCACGTCCGTGCTACGTTAGCTGAAGGTAAAGCACACACTCACTGTTTCCCTGGCGCTCGTGTTCTCGATGTTTCTGCGCAGATACCCGCGATCCTGAAGGACGACGAGAGCATCAGCGCGATCGTGCTGCACGCGGGGGTGAACGACACCAGGCTGCGGCAGACGGAGACACTGAAGACGGACTTCAGGAGCCTGATCGAGACGGTGCGCAGCGCATCACCCGCGGCGACGATCATCGTGTCTGGACCGCTTCCCACGTATCGACGAGGACACGAAAGGTTCAGTAGACTTTTTGCTTTAAATGAGTGGTTATTGTCATGGTGTAAAGAACAGAAACTGCTCTTTGTTAATAATTGGAATCTTTTCTGGGAGCGTCCTAGGCTTTTCCGCGCTGATGGCCTGCACCCCAGCAGAGTCGGAGCAGAACTCCTGTCGGACAACATCTCCAGGACTCTACGCTCCATCTGACTAGTAAGACCATTCACAAATAACTGCTATGATGACTTTTGTTCTACCCACTTAAATGATAGAAATACTTGTGCTGTCCAAGCTATAAAGACTGTGTCTGTTCCCCGAACAGTGAAGCCAAAATATAAATATAAATTTAATGCAGGATCTAGAAATAATATAATCGTGATTAAACCAGAAAAATGCAAAACAAATAAACAAAAGCAATTTTTAAAGCTTGGGCTCCTAAACATTAGATCACTCGCACCCAAAGCTGTTATTGTAAATGAAATGATCACAGATAATAGTTTTGATGTGCTCTGCTTGACTGAAACCTGGCTCAAACCAAATGATTATATTGGTCTAAATGAGTCTACTCCACCAAGCTACTGTTATAAGCATGAGCCCCGTCAGACTGGCCGTGGCGGCGGTGTTGCAACAATATATAGTGATATTCTCAATGTTACCCAGAAAACAGGATACAGGTTTAACTCATTTGAATTGCTTCTGCTTAATGTTACACTGTCAGATATGCAAAAGAAATCTCTCCTGTCTCTTGCTCTGGCTACTGTGTATAGACCGCCAGGGCCGTATACAGATTTCTTAAAAGAATTTGCAGATTTCCTCTCAGACCTATTGGTTACTGTTGATAAAGCGCTAATTGTTGGAGATTTTAACATTCACGTCGATAATACAAATGATGCGTTAGGACTTGCGTTTACTGACCTAATAAATTCTTTTGGAGTCAAGCAAAACGTCACTGGGCCCACTCATCGTTTTAATCATACGCTAGATTTAATTATATCACATGGAATTGATCTTACTGACATAGATATCGTACCTCAAAGTGATGATGTTACTGACCATTTCCTAGTATCGTGCATGCTGAGTATTACTGATATTAACTATATGGCTCCGCGTTATCGTCCAGGAAGAACTATTGTTCCAACCACTAAAGATAGATTCAAAAATAACCTGCCTGATTTATCTCAACTGCTCTGTGTACCCATAAATACACATGAACTAGATGAAATGACTAGCAACATGGGCACTATCTTCTCTAATACATTAGAAGTTGTTGCGCCCATCAAATTGAAAAAGGTTAGAGAAAAACGTACTGCGCCATGGTACAACAGTAATACCCATTCTCTCAAGAAAGAAACTCGTAAACTTGAGCGCAAATGGAGAAAAACTAACTTGGAAGTTTTTAGAATTGCATGGAAAAACAGTATGTCCAACTATAGACAGGCTTTAAAAGCTTCCAGGGCAGAGCATATCCGCAAACTCATAGAAAATAACCAAAACAATCCAAGGTTTTTATTTAGCACAGTGGCTAGATTAACAAATAAACAGACGCCACCCGATCTAAATATTCCCTCACAATTTAATAGTAATGACTTTATGAATTTCTTCACTGATAAGATAGATAACATCAGAAATACAATAACAAATGTAGATTCTGCAGCGTCTAGTACTTCAGCTCCATTCATTGCACCCAAAGAAAAACTGCAGTGCTTTACAACTATAGGACAGGAAGAGCTAAATAAACTTATCAATGCATCTAAACCAACAACATGCCTATTAGATCCTGTACCCACTAAATTACTGAAAGAGTTGTTACCTGTAGCAGAAGAACCGCTTCTCAATATTATTAACTCATCGATATCTTTAGGTCACGTTCCAAAATCATTCAAGCTGGCGGTTATTAAGCCTCTTATTAAAAAACCACAACTAGATCCTAATGAACTAGAAAATTACAGACCCATTTCTAATCTTCCGTTTATGTCTAAAATTTTAGAAAAAGTTGTATCTGCTCAGTTGTGCTCTTTTTTGCAAAAAAATGATCTCTATGAAGAATTTCAGTCAGGTTTCAGGCCCCACCATAGTACAGAAACTGCACTTGTTAAAATTACAAATGACTTGCTTCTTGCGTCAGACCAAGGCTGCATCTCATTGCTAGTTTTACTTGATCTTAGTGCTGCGTTCGACACTATAGATCATGACATACTCATAGATCGATTACAAAATTATACGGGTATTCAAGGGCAGGCTTTAAGATGGTTTAGATCCTACCTGTCTGATCGCTTCCACTTTGTTTATTTAAACAGGGAGTCATCTCAATTATCACCAGTAAAATATGGAGTACCACAAGGATCTGTCCTAGGTCCTCTGCTATTTTCAATATATATGTTGCCCCTTGGTAATATTATTAGAAAATACGGGATTAGTTTCCATTGTTATGCTGATGATACTCAACTATATATCTCAACAAGACCAGATGAAACTTCTAAATTATCTAAGCTAACAGAGTGTGTTAAAAATGTAAAAGATTGGATGACCAGTAATTTTCTCCTATTAAATTCAGATAAGACAGAAATATTACTTATTGGACCAAAAAACAGTACACAGAATCTCTTGGATTATAATTTGCAACTAGACAGATGTACTGTTACTTCCTCTACAGTCAAAAATCTGGGTGTTATATTAGACAGCAACTTGTCTTTTGAAAATCATATTTCCCATGTTACAAAAACAGCATTCTTCCATCTTAGAAACATTGCCAAGCTACGAAACATGTTACCTGTTTCTGATGCAGAAAAGCTAGTTCATGCATTCATGACCTCTAGACTGGACTATTGTAACGCACTGCTAGCTGGTTGTCCTGCATCTTCAATAAACAAGCTACAGGTAGTCCAAAATGCAGCGGCTAGAGTCCTTACTAGGTCAAGAAAATATGATCATATTACCCCAATTTTACAGTCTCTGCACTGGCTACCTATTAAGTTCCGCATCAGTTACAAAATATTATTACTTACCTATAAGGCCCTTAATGATTTAGCTCCTGTGTACTTAACTAGTCTTCTACCACGCTACAATCCATCACGCTCCCTAAGGTCGCAAAACTCTGGACTTTTGGTAGTACCTAGGATAGCAAAGTCAACTAAAGGAGGTAGATCCTTTTCACATTTGGCTCCCAAACTCTGGAATAGCCTTCCTGATAATGTTCGGGGTTCAGACACACTCTCTCTGTTTAAATCTAGATTAAAGACACATCTCTTTAGCCAAGCATTCACATAATGCATCTCATGATCTTGTACTGCAGTTATATCTGATCAAACACGCATTATTGTTCTTTAGCTTGGATTGAACAAATAATTGTTGCTTGGTTGGAACAGCAGCTACGCTAATTATGTCTCTATTTGTTTCTCTGTTTCTGCCACGTGATTAACATCCCGTGGTAACTAGGATTTACACAAGCTTCAGTCTGGATCCAGAACACCTGAGAAGAGATGATGCCAACCCCTCAGAGGACCTCAGATGAAGCATACCCTCAGACAACATACAGAACTACCAAATTTCGCCATAAGTTAAATATATTAAGTTTCTACAATATATAAATATATTGTAGAAACTTAATTTCCTGTAAAGCTGCTTTGCAACGATTTGTATTGTGAAAAGCGCTATACAAATAAACTTGAATTG
Source organism: Spinibarbus caldwelli (assembly GCA_039654775.1). Taxonomy (NCBI): domain Eukaryota; kingdom Metazoa; phylum Chordata; class Actinopteri; order Cypriniformes; family Cyprinidae; genus Spinibarbus; species Spinibarbus caldwelli. Next base: position 14,546,299 of record CM077254.1, read on the forward strand.
AATTGAATTGAATATATATATATATATATTTTTTTTTTTTTTTTTTTTTTTTTTTTTTTTTAGCTTTAAGTGTAATAGTTAGAAAAATTTGAAGTGTAATAGTTGTATAGATAACAGAAAAACACAAATACACGCTTTTCGTGCTTGGGTTGTCGTGCCTTGTGATCTCACATCGTAGACAGACAAGAAAGATGACCTAAAAGAGATATCATTTGTTTAGTCTTAAGCAGTGTCATGTAGAAGGACTGTCATTTAATTGATCAATAAAAATCAATTCTGTTGTTGTATTTCTTTTGAGAGTTCAACCCTGTTAACCCTAATTACAGAATAATTGGAAAATGATCAGACAAATCTGAATATAAAACACCAGATTTAATTTCTTCACTTAGAGAATTTGTCAAAGTTGTTGAATTTTGCTTAACTCTTGTAGGCTTATGAATAAGAGGAAAATAATAACTAGAATAAAGAATATTAAGAAAATCTACTGTAAGGATATCATATTTCTCAGGACCCCAAGTATGATGCTGTGGCAAAGAATAATTATTTTGTCCTCCCTCTCGATCCATCTCAGCTATCATTGAGGTTTTGTCTGTCTGTCTGTCTGTCTGTCTGTCTGTCTGTCTTTTGGGACAGGTTTTTGACTGAATGAATTGTTTTAAGGTGAGCAGAACAATCATGGTATCTTCCGATCATTCATTTTTCAATTTAATATTTAAAAAAAAGAAAAATAAGAAACAGTACGTTTTTTCGTTTTTCAGTTTTTCAAAAGAAAAATGAAAAAAACAAGAATTATGCTTGATTTTCCGTTTTTACGTTCAGGGCTAGAAAATGAATAAATGACTTGAATTTTCGATCTCTGGCTTTGCCACACAGACTTTGATATGTCAGCTCAATAAAACAGGCGATGTGCCAAAGGTGTAGGCTAGGGGGTAGCTGCGGGTGCAAATGTGAATAAATTAATATTTAGGATATGCGAAAATAATATCTTCTTTTCTCGCGCAGTTTGCCGAATTTATGCTTACACAGAAGTAAGCCCTGTCTATAGGCTCTGCCCCGGTACGGGCTATTCGTTAGCCATTTGTTAGTCTGGTTGTTTGATGAGAAAGTGATGATATATAGTTGCAATAAACGAGTTAAGAATGCATACAGTACAACTGTAGCAGCAGGACTGTTTTCTGCTGAGCAGAACTAATGACAGAACTAATTTAAGAACACGGTTTAATATTTGGTTGACCAATCAGCGGAAAGGGGCGTTTCATTCCCGCCCACAGGCAGAGATCGAAAATTCAAGTCGTTTATTCATTTTCTAGCCCTGAACGTAAAAACGGAAAATCAAGCATAATTCTTGTTTTTTCGTTTTTTTGAAAAATTGAAAAACGAAAAAAGGAACTGTTTTCTTATTTTTCTTTTTTTTTAATATTAAATTAAAAAACGAATGATCGGAAGATACCCTGATTCAGAATGCATTAGTTTTATAGCATTTGATAAATGTTTTATGTATTGAATGTATTGAAGTGTTTTTTTAACAAGTTTGAAATGTTTTAATGTTCTTGTTTAACAGTTTTATATTCAGCACTCTGTAAATAAAAACAGTTAAATGAGCACATAGTACTATTTCAATTAATTTCCATGTTGACAAACAGTACGTACTTCGCTGGTTCTTTGTGTGATTTCATAATAAAAGCATGTAAAGTGTCAACGGACTATTATCTTTTATATTAAAACTTAAAAAATGTTGTGTAAGATACGAACCAAAACATCACGTTATATGTTATCCGTCCTTTTACACATATTTTGTGTACTATCGATTCTAAGAGTGTATGGTTTATCGTGCATGCAGATTATATTGTAAAGTTGTTAAGTTAAATCAACGAGTTTATAAGACTGGTTTATTCTTTCTACACGCTTATACTTCAGACATGTAGAACATATCCGCGTTTATGTGTAGGCTACTCAATATTGGACAGATCATGACTCGTATCCAACATGAAGGATCAGTGAATGAAACCGTGACCACAAACATCATCAGGTTAAATGAACAAAAGACGCCTTCACACTGTTAACTTTATTTGAATGTTTCACTGGTATAAAATGACCCTGAGTTGTTAGAAAAGAAATGTATACTGACATCACAGTGAGATGACTTAAGGAGACAATGAACTGTGGGAAAGAATCGATTCGCAGAAATGAATCGGGCTTCACATCACTAACAGAGATCACAAAAAGGGTTTGTAACATCACAACATGGAAGGTGCGTATACTTTATAAAAAGTGTGGAAATGTGAGTCTTTTTATATAAGGCATCTGAGCGTGCGTATAATCAGAAGTCCAACGATTTAGAGCGCTGTCACGTATGAGTATTTTGGGATATGGACCCCCGGCAGCCATGTTTGAAGTCTGAGGTGTATGCTGGGTATCGTAGTTCCCCCGACCTGAAAGTCCACAATGTTTGAATGAGGTATTAGTCACACGTGTTCAATTTAACATCTTTGTAAAAACAAAAAAACAAAAAGAATTGTTAAAAATATTTAGACTAAACAAACAAATATATATATAAGAAGAACACGACATACTTATGGTAAAACAGACTTGACATGTATATGTTGTAATGGAGCATCCCGTTGTTGTTTTATTTCGTGAAAGTGCATTAGGATTTGGTTGTGTGTTCTTGAAATCAAACAATTGTCTTTATCTTAAGAAAAAAGTCAGTCAGTCCCGTCTGCAATCTAAATATTCAGTCTGTCTTCATCATGAAATTATGAACTCATCATCAGCACCATTCTGGAGAATGTGCGTTGTGTTAGACAGGTTGCTTCAGGACCCCAAGTGGGGTATGTTTGTTGTGTTCGCTACCTCTGCATGTCTTCATCTAATTGAACGTGACCTGTATTTTTAACGACTGTTAGCTCACGCCTATATTTTGTTAGTGTTATCATAAACTATAAGCAGGATTTTGTAATAATATGTTGAACATCTGATGAGTTGGTCAATCACACATCCAGAGTTATATCTAACCGCTATGCTATAATAAATTTTCTGCAATGGCTGAACTTGTTAGAATGTTGTCAAACTAGTCTTGATAAGTGATATTGTTCACATTTTTAGAGTTAAACTGGTAAATGATCTCTTTCAGCATCTATAGTTGTAATAATTCATAAAATAAATCCATTATAGGATTTCAACTGTGATAAAACAAACTTAAGAATGTTGTTGGCAGTTTGTGGGGGGTGTCTGAGAAAGCTGTGTGCGTGCATGAGAGAGTTTGAATGAAAAATGTGTTAGGTTAAAGATGTGATTAACTACAAGCATCCTAACTTAAAAACATAACCCTATATTCAACTATATTCACTATTCACTATGTTCAACAAGTTTAAAAAGTCATAAGAAAAGTTTACTGTGTTTTGAAGAGAAAGTCAGATATGGTATATAAATAAAGTCTTTTTTATTGATTAATATGAATCATGCTGAATTTACAAGTTTATGTATTTATACATTAATGGTTCATATACTCACTGGTTACTGTATACATATTCAAGAGGAATACATACACTCAATTGTTTTAATCAATCTAAAGCTTTTAGTCTGTCATTACAAATATCTTAAAGAGAAAAGTCTTTCACGCATTCTATTTTCATTTGTCTCAGGACTCTGTTACACAAAAACCACTTGAGTGTGGACATGAATCCTACATGAAAGCTAAAAAAGATTACTTTTTAAACTACTTTTTACAGATACTTAACACCTTAACATATCTGTACCAGTAAGATATTAATGTCATCACAAACCGTCAGACACATCAGGCAGGGTTGATAAGTTGGACTTATCGATTATTTGAATTATTTCTTCTGTCAATTATTTGATCAAATCTTAGTAAAAATAAAACCTATATAGACTGTAAAAAATGCTGCATTTAAACACCATGGTTAATAATACAATTAAAGTGAGAAAGTCTAATCTGTTGTAAAGATTCTGTGAGACATTTGAAGCACCTTGTTTAAGAATTACTTTTGTTGCAAACAACCTTATGACAACTAATTTTTAGTGTAATTTAGCTCTAATTCATAAAGAAAATTCATCAGAGGATCATTTGACTTGCATTCATCAGAGGATCATTTGACTGCTTCTAATTCTTGCTTTAGAGCATCATGGTTTTAGGTTTGAAAGATCTAAAAACTTATTTGTTAAAACAAAAGTTATATCATTGTTTAATCATATTGCTTTTCATCATCTTGTAGAAATACCCAGTGTGATTCTAAGAAGTTTTTTATTTGTAAAAGCTTTGTATGAGACATCATAAAAGTCTAAATGTTTAAATGTAGGGTTGTTTATGTGCATGTTTGTGTTGAGTATTTGTGTTTTTGTGTGTATATATATATATGTTTGTGTTTGTGTTTGTGTTGAGTGTTTGTGTTTATGTGTGTTTTGTGTGTTTGTGTTTGTGTTGAGTGTTTGTGTTTATGTTTGTCTGCGTGTTTGAGTGTTTGTGTGTGATTGAGTGTATATATGATTGCGTTTGTGTTGAGTGTCTGGGTTTATGTGTGTTTGTTTGTGTTTGTGTTGAGGTTTGAAAAATATATGAGTGAAAAAAGAAATAACAAAACTAAGTAAAATGAACTAAAATGAACAAAAATGAAACACTGTTTTTCCTGTAGCATAGATTGTTTAATTAAAAACAATCACCTTGACCATCCCTATTTAAGTTTTTTTTTATCAACTTCTTCTTTATCTATCATCCTGAACATCTGTTTGAAGCCGCATTCACCAGATCCACATTATAAATAGCTCATTCTCAACTTTACCTAACTTTTAACTTCACCAGATATGTGTCGTCAAAAAAAAAAAATTAATAGGCTACACATCCTTTGACCAGTCACTGAACTTTTCCCTCAACTTTTGGCAAAGTTCACACTCGCAGGTGCATGCCATAAAATAGAGATCCTTTGATCACTGAACTTTAGCCTGAACTTTTGACAAAAAGTTCACCAGGACCAGAAGACCCCGCTTCACTCGCAGGTGCATCTTATAAAAAAAAAAAGGTGCAATGGACATACTTTAGAAAAACATCTTAGAAAAAATATCTGTTTTGATCACTGAACTTTGTCTGACACAACACCACAGTTCAAATCGCCAGATCCCTCGCAAACTCACTAGATTATGGTTATAAAACAACCCCGAAAACACCCCTAGACATTTTATTTATTTATTTATTCATTACATCCTTCGTTGATCTGATATTGACGTGTCACCGGTTATTCCTCCCATCTCGTGTGATGTAAAAAAGTTTAATTATGTAGGCGACGTCTGTTTCAATTGATAGATAACACACCACAAGTGTTACGGGGGCGGAAAATCAAAGAGTACTGCTGTCTTGATTTTATCACGCAGTATGAAACAAAAACATTTGCTTTCATTCCAGTTAAATATATGTAGGCTACGCACATGTGTTTTAACCGATAGGGTAACCTACAGCACAGCGTCACAAATTCTGCAGGCCATCTTCAAACCTTCTCTCGTTTCATTGCGATGCGTGAGCCGCGATATCTTGCATTTCGTGTTATGTTGTAAAAGTTTAGACGTTGTACGTCTGTTTCAACTGATAACAAGTCTTACGGCAAGAAAATCAAAGAGAAATCCTGTCTTGATTTATTAAGCGGTATGAAGCAAAAACATTTGCTTTCATTCCAGTTAGATATTTGTACGCGTATACGTGCGTTTTAACTGCTACACCGCATCGCAAGTTTTAAGATTGATCAAAAAATAAAAAATAAATAAATAAAAAAGACCGATTAAAAGAATAACCAAATTAAGTGTGAATAACTAAATAAAATAAATAAAACAACATTGACCTGGGGCTTAGAGGTGATTTTTATAAGAAAAAGTTGTGTAACAAGTTTTAAAGTGAAAAAAGCCTGGGTTATAGGCTATAGCACGCCAGAAGTCTTAAGCTTGACCCTCATCAATCAAATTTGATGACACTTGGTGTATTACTATCTCTCTGAAAAGAGACCAGAGGCCGTTTATTTATTTATTTATTTATTATAATTTTTTTTTTATGGATGTTAATGCAGGAGAGGCTTCACTATGCTGCATAAACAGCTTTTTAGAGGAAACGGCTTATCGTTTAATGAATCGAAAGCCTATCTGCTAATCTTCAACATGTTTTACATGAAGTCACAGATTTTTTTTGCGACAGGTGTGATTCAGCTTAGGGCACTTCCCATTCATTCCTATGGTATCCATAAACGGCCAATGAGTGTCGCACATCTCTGACTGAAATCCTATGACGTCAAGGCTGTAATCTGATTGGTTATTAAGGGACATGTGATCCAAGTTGACGTTACGCTTTCTCCAATAGTAACACAAACCCTCTCATCTCGCTATATTAAGACAATCTCTGTCTGTATATGTCTATGGTTGCTACCATGTTTCTAGCATGTTTAGCAAGTTGCTAGCATGTTTGTAGCATGATTAGCAAGTTACTAGCATGTTGTTAACATGTTTCTAGCATGTTTAGCATGTTACTAGCATGTTTCTAGCATTTTTAGCATGTTTTTAGCATGATTAGCAAGTTACTAGCATGTTGTTAGCATGTTTATATGCTAATCCAGCTAAAACCAGTTGATTCAGTAAAAAAAAACAGCTGAAAACCATCTAAGACCAGCCTGACCTGCTAAAAAAGTGGCCAAAACCACTTTAAAACCAGCTAGGGAGACCCGCCAAAGCAGCCAATCAGCTTAGGCTGGTTTTTGCGTTTTTTATTTATTTATTTTTTTTCATTAGGGAGTTGTTAAGCTTTGCTATAGCAATATACAACTTAAATACACCATAAGATTCATCGTACAAAAGTTTTGACCACCTCAATGAAAGTCTATGGGATTTTAGGTGGTTTTGATAGTCTGGTTTACAAAAACCGTAAGCCGGATCAGTTAAAAAAAGATATGGCAACCCGATGCAGACCAGTCTGAAGGTCTGGGCCAAGTTTGGTGGTTGTAGCTTTAAATGTCTAGGAGGAGATACACTTTAAAATTTGGTCTCAGAACAAGAAGTTTAAATAGGATTTCAGTAAGTTGGCTTTTTCAAGCCAACTTAATTAGCTCGAGGTGCCAGATTAACACCAATAACTAGGAGGGATCTCAAAGCATTCTATAATTTTGATCAGTGTTCCTTTTTTTTTTTACAAATATCTCATTTAAGTTTTTTATACTGTGTTTCAGAATTTTTTAACTCATGAAATATTCTTAAAAACCTGCACTTTTACTCCTGTTAGGATAACTTCAAATAGGACTAAGCAGTGACCTTGAAATCTAGGAAATTATTTTGATCTCCACTGTATTTTAAAATAATATAAATCTGTTTTTTACACTTCCTAAAAGAATGTCATTGAACATATGTTAATTAAAATAACTTTATTCTTATTCGATTTCGTGTGTTAACATATTTATGATTACAAATTTTAGGTGTGATTAATCACACTTAATCTTAAGAATCCTGCGTAATTGCTTAATTACATTTACAAAAAATATATATATATACTTTAAATAATTTTACTAATTATATGAAGGAAATAACTTAATTTAGTTGTTTTTATTACAGATTTTGATTAAGAATATGAATAAAATTGTTTTGTAGGTCATAACTGTCAGTGCCCTAAAGTGCCCTATGATGCAATTCCAATATAAAATGTGCTATTGGCAAGAATTGCATCATCTTTGTCACTAAACTGGTTATAAGCCAAAAGTCTTTATTTTTACCACAAAACAATAATTCATTTCTGATGTGCTTCCCCTTCAGTAATTACTTCACTTTAAATGCCCCAGAAGATCCCCACGTTTATCACTAGTCTCATTACCAACAGCCAAACTGTGACCTTTTCTGCCGTTTACCACTTTGTCTTAGGTTGACATAGAGGGGAAGAAAAAAATAACTTTCACACTTTAACAAAACAGGTTATGTGTTATTACCTCATGCCTTTGATAGGCATAGGCTTAATAAGTGAACATTTGAAATTACTGTTAAGTATGTTTTGGTAATGATACAAAGAGCCAGTTTTGTCCACCCCCTTCGAATTATACGTATGTGTTTTCCCCACCAACACACCATCAATTTTTTTCCAGCTGAACCTCACGCTTTGTTGTAATAAGTCTCATAATTTCCTCTTCCGACCGCATAAGGGCTTTTACCACATAAAGCAGCGTTTCAGAGGCAGGGTTCACACATCCTTTTTATCAGCGCTGAGATCAACATGGAAGCAGAGGTATGTAGCAATTTCTTATTTTGTAGCTGATGTAAATATAAATACATATTTCGCAAAATCATTTTAAAAATAAATAGCAATTGCTCAATGTCTATATTAGTGAATTAGTCTCAAATTTTTCAATAAGGGAGATACACTCCAGATGATAAGTAGTGTAAAAACATAGGCATTTTCTGATTTCCTAGTTCACTTTTACTTAATACACTCTTTCACTTCTCTGTTCGTTTAACCTGTATGTTAAGAGAAAGAGAAATGAAATTGACATGTTTACTGTGACTTTTCCACCTTGTCAGGAAACTCAATGACACGTGTGACCACATTGTGTTTGGCATTTGAAACAAATACGTTCTCTTTCATTAAACTAAAGCAAATAATCTCCTCTCGTAGACTGTACATCATCCGAGCACTGAGAAAACAGAAGAGTGTCAATCGGAGGCCACCCGATGCAAAAAAAAGATGTTGAAATCCATGAGATTCAGCCTGTCGATGGAAAATACTGAGTTGGGTGCGCTTCAGGAACCATTAAATCCACAACCAGAGCGGAAAGAGAAGGACATTGAGGACGACTGTTTCATTGAGGACGACTGTTTCATTGATGACGATGTGTTTCATTCTCTGGCAAACATGAGCTTGAATCTGATGGTTGATCAAGATTCTGATGCTGACAACCCTTTCTACAACTGTGATTGGGAGCTTGATGAAAGCAAGATCACGCCCAAGCCAGCTGATATTGTCTATAGTAATTTTATTCATTTTGAAGTATCCAATGTTTCTTGTTCATAAGAAAATGAAGTTCTGGTTGTAACGTTCTGCTGCCTTTTTCAGTTTCTGCACAAATCGGGAAAGCAATTAAAGAACAAAGCAATTTGTTCCTGAAGACACTCAAAGGATGCAAGTATGTTGCATCAAAACAGAACGAGATATGTTTGGAGAACACCATGTCAGGTTTGCATCAAATAATGAAAATGATATTTTTATTATTACCTTGTAACATTACTATTTTTTCTGTTATTTTAAAATGACATTTTCCACAAATTTCAATTTTTTTCAGCAAAAATCACCATCTTTCATGGCACCTTCCTTGACATGGTCACCAGCAACAGAGAATTAGGTGCTCCTGTTGTGCTGAACTTCACAGGCACAGACAACTTCCTCTGCTGCACCAGCCACGGAGAGGAAAAGATATTAACAGTTAAAGTAAGATTTCAGTAATCTGTGTTTCTTGATTTTGCAAGGGTTGCACAGCAGTGCATTGCTCTGCAAGTTACAAAAATATGTTTATTGTGCCCAAATATAGTATTACATGGTGTTCCTGTTCAACTTCAACTGCAAACCAACTTTTTTCATGTTTATTTCAGACGTATGACAGAAAAAAGATTTCTGCAGATGATCCAGAAAAATCATCCCTTATTTTCTACATGTCTCAAAAGTTTGATGGTCTCCGGTATTTTGAGTCAGCACTCCACAGAGGATGGTTCATTCACACTGTAAATGATGATGCTGTGAAAATGAAAAGAGGCAATAATACATCCAGCAGTTGCTTTGTCTTAGAGAAAGAGTGAGACCACAAAACCCACTGAATATTAAAATCTCTTATTAAATTAAGGATTTTATTCAGAATGTTCATAGTATTTTTTAAAATACATTATGAGTACTTTATCAATATATTTATAATATTAATCTCTACATACATTTGCCTGTATAAGCTACTAGAAATTTGAGCTATCCCATTAAATTTATCATTTATCACATTATAATGTGTCCATGTATCTTTCTACACTTTAACATCAAGCATTTAAATAAACATTTGCAAGAAAAAAATCTTTTTATTCTGTTGGAAAACAAAACATTTCCCAAAGCAGGCAATGGTGTAGATGCTTTTTTCATTGCTCTCACTTCTGATGTAATTTTTGAAAGCACCTATTTCTTTATAGTCCTGTTTGTTCAATGTCTTCCTCAAAGGCTTTGTTCACTTGTCCATCATCTGAATTCTCATATGGGTTCACAGTCTCGCCAGCCTTCTTAGCTTTCCTGTTTTGAAACTAATGTAAGCAATTAAATACCACACCAGTTGTGGTAAAACCTTGTATGGATTTAATTCATATGAATTATTATTATTTTGTTTTTTGAAGCCCTTATCTTACTATTTCTATAGAAATGTAATTATTATAATGTGTAACATTTCTAACTTTGATGCTAAAAATAAAGTGATTATTGCATTATACCATTGTTTGTGTCATTTTTAATTATTGTCCACAATGCATATAGCTGTTATGATGATGCAGTTCTACCAAACATGTCAATGTTTAATATGAACAAGAATGGCATAATCTTCACCTCATCATTCTTGAGGTGTTTCAGCTGCAGTACTTACTTCTTCTTGTTTAATATCCCTGTGGTAATGAGGTAGATCCCCCCAAACACAGTTACACCCATTACGACTCCAAATACCACCAGCCAAACTGTGATTTTTTCCTCTTTGGGTGGAGCTAATGTTGCCTGCAGCCCAACAAATTCCAGAGTTTTATCATTGAGTAAAAATGCACCGTTGATGCGTTCTCTGGACAGCCTGTGAAGAGTTAAAAAGGGAAATTCAGTGGAGCTGCTTAAGTTCTCCTTAATTATGTCATGGCACCCAAACACTCTATAATTAGTTTAAAAATATTACATAGTTTTAAAATATATTTTAAAAATATAGTATATGGTATGGTTTCAAGAAATACCAGATAGCTGCCTCTACATCTGCCTTTGGAATGACTGTGTCTGGTTTGTTTGGATCCATCACAACAAAATAAAAGGAGATTCTGTCCGTTTCATTGTATGTGTTGATATTCTCTGGCCTGTGTGCAACAAATATGTTGTGCAATGTCACAATTTCACAATGGCAATGATTCAGTCACACTCTAAAATGTGCAATTAGTGAAGGATAAGAAGAGATAATACTTATCATGAAATTCATTTCTATTCCCTTTTCTTCCAAGTAGTACTGGCGCATGGCAAAGGCCATAGTAGACTTAAAGAGATACATTTCATTTGAATTCCAAGTGTACTGAAGATTAAAAATGACAGTAATTAGCAAAGGTAAATTACATTTCTATCTGTAAATCATTGTTTGTTAAAAATTAAAAGAGGCTTACTGCATCATCTCCCATGGCAGATTTTAGGCTTATTCTGACTTTGAATGCTTTTGGATCATCTTTATTTACAGAGGATGCTGTGAATGAGTAAATATACCTAATTAATTTTTTTTTTTATTTGTTTGTTTAATTTTTTTCAACACATAGTATGTGGTCATATCAATACATGCACTGATGGATGAAGATAATATAATTTAACCAATAGCGGAATTTATTATAAGAATCTAAAGAAATTTAATATTTGTGTTCAAATGAAATACTAACTTGGGTTAATATTGACATCCCAGCCAGGCACTCTGTTGTTCTTATGGTTCTCCTCCTTTAGCCAGTCCATGAGAGTGCTGAAGTAATGTAGCAGTGGCTGAGAGTCCATCCTCGTGGTTCCTGCAATATCTTCCAGAGCACGAGTCCAAGACATGGATCTGCCCAACTCAAGCATATGCCTGCGGACCAAAATATTTGTTTGTTTATAGCAGTTATGTTTATCCTAAATGAAAGAATATAGGACATACATCATTGTGCATACCTGAGTTTGTTACCAGCTTTGGTTGAGTTTGTAATGTCGCATTTGTATAGGGGACCGGTGTGGCCAGCTGCCTCACATAAGGCCTCTTGAAACTGGAACTGATATATGGTTCTAGTAAAGTACCTATTAAAGAAACAATACATGGCTATTAATATGGAATTCACAATTCATTTCAAAATAACAAGCTCTCAATTTGATTCACACTATATCTTAGCAGGGCTGCCAACTTTGACACTGTTCTCATGCTCTACGCCACACATCCATTTCTCATACAGTGCAAAGCACCCTCAAAACCTCAAGAACACCCTCAGGTTAAACTGTAATAATAAGCTATTGGCGAAAAAATTTGGCAACCTCTCCATTGCATATTAGTGTGTGTGTATTAGTTTAGCAATGGACGGGAGATAGATACACTATATGGACAAAAGTATCAGGACGCCCCCTTCTAATGAACAGGTTTGACTACTTTAGTAATTTTCATTAGTACAAATCTTAATGTTTAAACATATAATGATATTCTAGCGAGTTGTGTGCTTCTAATTTTATAGAAACAGTTTGGACAGGACCCTTTTCTATTCTAACATGACAGTGCCTCTGTGTATAAGGCAAGGTTCAAAAAGAAATGATTGATTTAGTCAGTGTGGAAGACCTCAACAGGTCTGCAGAAAGCCAAGTCCTAATCCAAGCTGAACACCTCTGGTGTGACTTTAAATGCAGACCTTGAGCCAAAACTCTTTACCAAACACCAATGACTTGTACTACACTATATGGACAGAAGTATTGGGACACCCCCTTCTTTAGAACAGAAAAAGGCACTTCCAAAACTGTGGCAACAAAGATGGAAACATAATTCATGTATTTAAAAATTGTATTTCCATCTCTGTTGCAACAGTTTTGGAAGTGTCTAAAATGGTTGTACCCTTATGTAGAAGTCACTGGTGTTTGGTGTTGAGTTTTTGGCTCAAGGTCTGCATTTAAAGTCACACCAGAGGTGAATTATTTGGTAAATCTATAGCCTACATTTCTATAAATATACTATGTTCTAGCTATAGAACTTTGCAATTTTCAATACAGATAACCAAATGCATTAGATGATAACCACTATGTTCAAAGTATATGAAAAAGTCATTTATTTCTGGAATTGGGCAACCCTGGTCAACACGTATGTTCTGACTTTTTTTTTTTTCAGGAAGCGGGCTACATTGTACGTGCTGTATGTTTTGATTCACTAGAAAGAACCAACTCAAAAGAGTCATTAGTATCGGGAGTCTGGCTACCCTAATATGTTTTAAATCAGTAAAAAGAAGCAGCTCATATTTGTTTATGAATTGGACCTCATTGGTCACATTAAATGTTTGTTCATCCATGCAGACCGTGAGAACAGCTCAATATAAAGATGATTCTTGTCATTACTTAGCGGTTTACTTTGTATTGCTTCACATTTTGAAGATACTTCAGTGTGGGAACGTTGCTGAATGCAAGATGCAGTTACAGTAAGTCTGCACCTGATAAAAGAATAATCCCCAGACACATGGAAAAGTGCAGGTGGGTCACAATAAGACTCATCCCTAGGCACAGCCTCAGCCACTCCAACTAGTTCTCTCCTGCGGTAACAAATGTTGTGATGAGCCATAGAGTCAAAGTGCAACTGAATAAGAGTTCATAATGTTTGGATTCTGATGATTTTTAATGTATGTTTTCTGTCACTCACTTCATTTGCCACCAGCGGAGCATCCACTCATCTTTGGGGATGGTCTCTTTGAAGACTTGCCACCTCCATTCCTCCAGCATGTAGGTGAAAGGCAGAGTGGCCACGATGGTGAGGGCCTGCTTCAGAAGGAAGTTAATATCTGTCTCTGTAAATACGAATAATAATATTAATGTTTTTAGGTTTTGGTAAAGAATGTTTGTATGCTGAATTCAGTTTTGGGTTATTCAGATGAAGTCAGACAGGTATGCAATTGCACTTTACCATAATCCTGTTTGAAGTCAGGAGGTAGAAGCCCCAGTGACTGCAGGTGAGAAGGAGTGGCAGCAGACAGGGACATGATCTCTCCCACGGCCTCATGGAAGCCTTCATTAGCACCATCTCTCAGCAGATATGAGTGGTGACGGTAAGCCATTTGGTACTGGTTATGACCCATCTCATGGTGAACAGTTAAGAAATCATCCATGTTCACTTTAGTGCACATTTTGATTCTGTAAAAAATAATAACAGTGTTGTTCTAAATAAGTTTGCTAATTCTTGCACAGAATGAGAACAGCAGCTAAAATTAATAATTGCTATTCTATTCAAACCACTTTGTTTCAGAATCCTGAAAAACAGCTATTTTCAATGTTAATAATATTTCACAATATTACAGCTTTTTTCTGTATTTTTGATCAAATAATTGCAGCCTTAGTGAGATAAAGTGAAGAATGTAACTTCTAACACATTAGAAACAATGAGTTATTTTCAGAAAAGCATCAAAAGGAAATATTATTTTAAATAATTAAACAGAATTCAGTTGTTTAAAATTGTATCTTATCTACTTGTTAATCATTACCAAGCATTTTGACCGAATCTAGCAAAACATTATCACCCCACCTGAAGTCCTCCCTGTTTCCCATGTCCCATGCGGTAGGATGGCACACCACGTCTCTTCCCTCAGGCTTAATAAACATTGAGTTTGTCCAGAAGTTGTCAAACATTGCAGACATGTTTACAGACATAAAGAATTTTTCTGCCTCTTTAAACAGGCGGACTTCATCCCAGCTCTGAAATGGTATCAAATAATTAGGAAATTAAAAAAAGAGCACAACTATTTACAACTCCATAATTTGTATTGCTCCTGCTAAAGAACAAAATGATTAATAGCATAGCTTTTCTGAATACGGGATCATGAGAGGATACAAGTTGGTCCAAAACCTTCCCCACATATCACCTAAATGTGAAAAGTCATAAAATGTCACCATTTGATCTTCTTGTATATGTGATTTAATATCACTATTTGGACAATGGAAATGTCCAAAAAGTGATGTTCCATATATTACCAAGCAGGTGTGCTGGAAGGCAAGCGTCAGAGGCGATGTGACCAGGATAGACATCTTGCAGTTTTGCTCTCACATAAGCATGAAGCTCTTTGTACAAAGGCAAGATCTGGAACATCATAATAAGAGTGAGTTTTCTAAATAAAAACCAAAGAAAAAGGGTTAAATATGAAGGTTCTTTATTGCCATTGATGGTTCCATGAAGAACATTTAACATCCATGTAACCACTGCACAAAAGGTTCTTGATAATGGAAAATGGTAGGTTCTTTAGATTTATAAATCTAATAAAAATGGTTCTTTTAAAAACTGTTTACTGAAAGGTTCTTTGAGGAACCAAAAATCTATAGCATCATTGCATAAAACGCCTTTTGGAACCTTTATTTTTAAGAGTGTGTGACTTCTTTTGACTTTTTTTCACCAACTTCCAGGTAAATGCGCATGGCGTCTTCCATAACTTGGTCTCGGGAGTAACTGTATTCGGGTTCATCGATGGTTTCATAATCCCCCCTCCAGTAATCTCCATGGTCTTCATAATCTTAAATAAAATGACAAGAAAAATCTTGAACATTGTCAACCACCACATCAGTTGTCCATAAAATCAAAACAGTGAAAGCAAAGGCATAATATCATTTATTATCAGGTAATATCAGGTTATTAAAAGTCTGTGTCATAAAGTTAAGAACAGAACTCTTTGGCGGCTTCATTCTTCAGGTCCACATATTTCTCATAAAGGGGTCTCATCTTCATCCCTGCGGCCACTCTCCATCCCTCCCACACATGTAGACGCTCGTCATAGTCCCTGCTGTTTGCCATGATACTCTCTAGGCCTAGTGAATGAAAAATGTATTGAAGTCAGGTAAACTGATTTAAATGCAGATGAACATTTACATGTGGCAAATGCCTTTGCTGTATGTATTCCCTGGGAACTTCACATTGCAAGCAGTGAGATCTAAAAGCACTACATATGATACACAGTTTGGTCAAGTCAAGTCAAGTGTCATTAGTCATTCAAATTTAAGAACATACACTACGGTTCAAAAGTTTGGGGTTGGTCATTTTTTTTTAAAATAATTTTAAAGTCTTTTATGCTCAGCAACACTGCATTAATTTTATATAAAAGAAAATACAGTAAAAATAGTAATATTGTAAAGATCAGCAGCCATTACTCTTCAGAAATCATTGTAAAATGCTGATTTACTGCTCAAGGAGCATTTCTTATTATTATCAATATTTAAAACATTTGTGCTGCTTAATTTTTTTTTTTTTTGGAAACTATGAAACCATTTCTTTCCAAAAATAAATCTTACTGAACCCAAATTTTTTAATGAATGAATTTATGTTTTTATTGAATCATAAGGGAATATAACACCAAATGTTTCTGGCCAATTTTACCTTTACTTCACCTTTTTTCAGATTTCATATCCTCTTTTTCAAATAAACATCCACTTTCTCATGTCTTTTAATAATGAACCTGAGAATAGAAACTCACAGTTCCCTTTTTCTTTTTTTATACGTTTATGAATGCAACAGATAATATAAACCTTACACAAATACTCTTTTATTATTGTAAATGTGGAAATAAGGTGCCTGGTTTATGATCCTGAGATTTTACTTCATCATTAGGATGGCGGTGTATGTACAGCTAACATTACCTGGCTCCAAAGTCTGACAGTCAGTGGGTTCGTCAATTTTGCACACAGCTGCTGTGTTGTAAATAGTGCTCATCTCTGACATGATACTCCTCAGCTGTGATACACAAGGCATTCAGGCCACGTTAGTTTCATCACATTTGCCATATTACCACAGGAGTAGTGAAACACTATAAACAGTACGAAAGACCATTTCAATGTCTGGGTGACATTACTGTAAAACTTCAATGTCATACTTACTTCACTAGCCTTGTCCGGTGAAAGTGCCCCTGATCCTTTATCTTGGAGCTTTTGGAGTTGAATTTTAATCAGCGGATCAGAGATTTGATGAGTGGGGTAGGCACTGGACTCCTCAGACATCTTACTGTAGTACTCACTCCAGATTGCATATGCTTCAGCCTAAAGAGAGAGTTGAAAAGAACATCCATATCCAGTCACCAGTTAATGTTTTCTCCAAAACTTTTAGTTATTTCAATATTTGAACAAGTTAAAAACTGTCTGCAGAAGATAGACAAAGACGCTCAACTCATCATGAACACCCACATCCAGTTACTACTGGTGTTGTTCAATTCCTATTTTCCCCCAAAATGTGATAGCTTATGATTTTAAGGGTTAAGGTAAAACTGTCTGCAGTTAATAGAAAAAAAGATGCTCAACTTGTCTTAAACACCTATGTCCAGTTCCTGATGTTGTTCAATTAATATTTTCCCCCAGCATTAGATATTTTATGATGTCAGCAGTTTAAAATTTGTCACAGAAGAAAGAAAAATGCTCAAAATGATGATCGCCATGAACACCCATATGTGCAGAACAAAAAAACTATCCAGTTACTACTGATGTTTTTTTATTCATATTTTGCCCCCAAATTAGATATTTTGTCATTTCAGTAGTTTAAAGGGTTACAACTAGGGTCACACTATCACATTTACCTCTTTATCTGCATTTTCCTGGGAGATATCTGTGTTGTAGGCCCAGGATGCAAGGGAATACTGGTACACGAGATTGGTCGCCTCCTCATCGAATTTCTTTAAGAATTCCCTTGCGCTTTCCTCCACGGTCTGAGAGCAGGCCACAAAGGCCATGGCCAAAAGCAGGAGCCAACGAGCAAACATCGCGACAGCACTTGTCCCACCAACACTGACACTGTTGTTTCCCCATGTGTGGTTTTATCGAAGACGCTCAATTGCTTTGCCCTTTGACCAGCATTGTGCTTGAATGCAGGTGGGATGGTTCCAGGAAGGAGACCCACTGGATGTTGCGTAACACATCTTCTGCTAAAATGACCATATTTATTATTAAATGGCCATATTATTATTATTAAAGTAACATCACACCACTTCACAAATGGTATGAAGCAAATTACACAAATCATAATATTGTTTCAGTATTACTCAGCAATTGATGAAAATGATCCACTATTATAAATTATAAACTACAATTTACAATTTTAGTTTTTCATTACTATTAATTTTTAAATGAATGTGTACTTCATATATTGGCTGTATCTGGTTTGTTCATTACTGAAAGCTAAAACAAAATACACCTAAAATACTGATTTTTGCAAAGCGCAGACCTGTGATCTTTATTTTGAGCAGTAAGTTCATTGTGCAAACATAATCTAGGCCTCTAAAATCATAAATAACAGTGCCTGTGGTGACTAAAGTAGATCTTTATCAAGATAAGCTGATGACTCAGAGAGTTTCATAGTTAAATTATACCTTAAAATATTAAATCATAAATTTGATCGAACAGAAAGATATTACAGTTGGAACATGAGAAACATAGATGACTATTTGAAATTGGATAATTCCATGAATCATTAAAATGGAATAGTTGGGAATATTTTGAAATAGTCTCACTATAATTTAGAGGCATTACACAGTTTTTAACCCCACCTTCACATTTACAATTACTAAACACGATGTCCAGATAAACGTTCAGTTTTCAGTTTCAAATTTCAGACTGTTTAATAGCTGTTTAATCTGTTTATTTGAGTTCATCCATGAATTAGAGATGTGCTTTTATCTCTCGTTTTGTTTTATGGTTTTTATGTGAGGCTTTAATGCGAGGTTGGGTTAAGGTAAGGTTATCTTTGTCAGCTCTAATAAAACGTGATTAAATGTTAACCAGTAAAAACCATGATTAATCACTACATTATCTTTCTTTCTCTCTTTATTAATTTTTTTAGTTACTCCCAATTTATAATATATATATATATATATATATATATATATCTCAATAAATTAGAGTGTCGTGGAAAAGTTCATTTATTTCATTAATTTAACTCAAATTGTGAAACTCGTGTATTAAATAAACTCAATGCACACAGACTGAAGTAGTTTAAGTCTTTGGTTCTTTTAATTGTGATGATTTTGGCTCACATTTAACAAAAACCCACCAATTCACTATCTCAACAAATTAGAATATGGTGACATGCCAATCAGCTAATCAACTCAAAACACCTGCAAAGGTTTCCTGAACCTTCAAAATGGTCTCTCAATTTGGTTCACTAGGCTACACAATCATGGGGAAGACTGCTGGTTTGACAGTTGTCCAGAAGACAATCATTGACACCCTTCACAAGGAGGGTAAGCCACAAACATTCATTGCCAAAGAAGCTGGCTGTTCACAGAGTGCTGTATCCAAGCACCAAGCATGTTAACAGAAAGTTGAGTGGAAGGAAAAAGTTTGGAAGAAAAAGATGCACAACCAACCGAAAGAACCGCAGCCTCATGAGGATTGTCAAGCAAAATCAATTCAAGAATTTGGGTGAACTTCACAAGGAATGGACTGAGGCTGGGGTCAAGGCATCAAGAGCCACCACACACAGACGTGTCAAGGAATTTGGCTACAGTTGTCATATTCCTCTTGTTAAGCCACTCCTGAACCACAAACAACGTCGGAGGCGTCTTACCTGGGCTAAGGAGAAGAAAAACTGGACTGTTGCCCAGTGGTCCAAAGTCCTCTTTTCAGATGAGAGCAAGTTTCGTATTTCATTTGGAAACCAAGGACCTAGAGTCTGGAGGAAGGGTGGAGAAGCTCATAGCCCAAGTTGCTTGAAGTCCAGTGTTAAGTTTCCACAGTCTGTGATGATTTGGGGTGCAGTGTCATCCGCTGGTGTTGGTCCATTGAGTTTTTTGAAAACCAAAGTCACTGCACCCATTTACCAAGAAATTTTGGAGCACTTCATGCTTCCTTCTGCTGACCAGCTTTTTAAAGATGCTGATTTCATTTTCCAGCAGGATTTGGCACCTGCCCACACTGCCAAAAGCACCAAAAGTTGGTTAAATGACCATGGTGTTGGTGTGCTTGACTGGCCAGCAAACTCACCAGACCTGAATCCCATAGAGAATCTATGGGGTATTGTCAAGAGGAAAATGAGAAAGAAGAGACCAAAAAATGCAGATGAGCTGAAGGCCACTGTCAAAGAAACCTGGGCTTCCATACCACCTCAGCAGTGCCACAAACTCATCACCTCCATGCCACGCCGAATTGAGACAGTAATTAAAGCAAAAGGAGCCCCTACCAAGTATTGAGTACATATACAGTAAATGAACATACTTTCCAGAAGGCCAACAATTCACTAAAAATGTTTTTTTTAATTTTTTTTTTTATTGGTCTTATGAAGTATTCTAATTTGTTGAGATAGTGAATCGGTGGGTTTTTGTTAAATGTGAGCCAAAATCATCACAATTAAAAGAACCAAAGACTTAATCTACTTCAGTCTGTGTGCACTGAATTTATTTAATACACAAGTTTCACAATTTGAGTTGAATTACTGAAATGAACTTTTCCACGACATTCTAATTTATTGAGATGCACCTGTATATACTTAAAATGTACCTGTAGAGTTCTGAAAGTATTTAAAAGAAGTGCAGCTCTAATTTGCTTTCATATTTTCATCAAATCAGCCTGAAATGTATTTTTAACTTGAAATATTTTGTGGGAGTGTACATTTTAATGAATATTAATGCATTATTAAATACACAAATACATTACAATCAGGATTTGAGTGAGAGTATAGCAGAACAAGCTCTGTTAACCAGGTTATATATTTATTTTATGTTCATAACCATAAAGTAATGCATTTTCTCGCTATATTGCATAGTCCGTGACAATTCAGTGGTAGCTGCAAAATGAGCACCAGGTGGTGATATTTCTTTATACGCTTTGAATTTTAGCTGCTGCACAGATTCCACCACGAGAGGCTGCTCTCCAATATATATGGTGCGGATCTCGTGATGGTAAAATATTCATCTTTTTAATTTAAGAACAGAGGGTAAATACTGAAAAACTCATCACAACAGCTTTCACGTCTCAGATCTATCTATACCACTATGCCAAGCATTCAGCTCAGCTTTTGTGTCGTTAAGCCCAAGCATCCCTAAGTCCTCGACAAAAGAGTGGATAAAGTTTATACAAACGGTACCCCTAACCGGAAAACCGCTGCAATGATGTAACTGCAACCTTTGCTGTTCCAAAACGGGGCACAGATACTTTACGCCGTCACCTTTGTAGCAATCACAATGGAGCATTAATGACGTAGTCAGGGCTTGTGAATGAACTTATTCATTTCAGCAGACTGAAAAGACTTAAACTGCCTATAGCTGTATATAGAGGAGACTGTGTTTTATTGTAACGCAGGGTGAGTTGTAACCAATTTTTAACTAGTTAAAAAACGAGCTCACTATCATACATCACCACCGACTTCCTGAGGTAACAGCAGACGTTGTATTATTATAGAAAATAATAATTGTGTATGTATAATAATTATTTTGAACAGTGCGTTTGATTACCTCAATAGATTTACCCATCAATAAAAAGAGTTAAAATTGTTAACACATTATTTTTCTAGATGAATTAATCAAAGCTATATAAACCTGTGTAGATATTCATCCAGCTAAGCTTTTTTTTCCCCCTTTTTAAAACCTAATACGGTTAAGGCTTTGCTTATGCATATTAATGAGGCTCCTGACTGGACGCTTGTAAGGCGACGTCATCGTGATATAATTAATATTTAAGACATATGCCTTCGCCGTAGTAGAATGCGTAGTTTTTCTCCGCTCCTGGCGCAAGTAGACCAGTCCGTGTTTTTGCAAAGTCTCTCTCTATCCAACCTCAGCCTCAAAACCCTCAAAAAACCCACTAGCCTACCAAAAGGCATTCAGGAGCAGAGGAGGAGCAGAGATTTTCACTGAGAAACCTCCATCCCCGTGTGATCTCTTCTAACGGGAGAACTGAAGTGATGGCGGGTTGCGCGGAGGATTCGTGGATTTTTGCTTGACAGGCACCAGAATCTTCAGTTGGATTAGTTGATTGGTTTATTTATGGGGGATTTGCATTTACCTACTGAAAAATGCCTTTTGCCAAACGGATCGTTGAGCCCCAGCTGCTGTGCAGACATCCCATCCCTAATGATGAAGGGTTGCTGTTCGAGGATCTGTGCTCCATCACCAATGTGGCTCTATCCCGGACCCTGCGGCAGCTCTCCGACCTGTCCAAACACGCCTGCTCCTTATTCCAGGGGCTTGAGAACGAAATAATCTCCACAAACCAACGGGTTTGGGCTTTGCAGAACAAAATAGGCAAAATCCAGCAAACCGCCAGTGCGCTGGATCCAAAACTGGAGGCTGTGCGTAAGTAGACCATTACGCGTAAATTATGGCTTGGAGATTTTATACACGGAAGTGTGATGTTTTGCAAATTATTGGAAAAGAATGAATGAATATGGTGGTTATATGTATCAGGTCACATGTACACACTGCCTCGAAGCTTTGCCGGGCAAATTATAATGTGTCACACGCCTGTATGCGTAACCAACACCTGCACCGTGACCGGTTGCGCTTTTCGCTCCGAACCGAAAAACGTCTTGCCACACAGTAACCAGCCACTGCATGTTGTTTTTTAGTCTAAATGTGTGATAGTTAAGATTTTAAGACGTTAGGAGACAGTCTGGATCGTTTTCAGCAGCTGTTTGGAGAGAGGGGCGTGTATGTGCCATGGCTATTTCAACATCACTGCTTATTAAAATGGATAAAACAGCTATCTCTGCAGGTATAACATGATTTTCATTTTATTTTTACGAGCATAGTAATAAGGAATCTGTAGTGTCTTTAAAACGCGTAATTGCATAATCACATTCGGCTGCGCTAGGATTTATTTATTTATTTATTTTAATTATTATGCTTATTTTTGCACATCCCATTATAAAGACGGTGTAACATAAAATTAAATATTTTTTCCTTATGTCATATTAAACTAGCGCCCACCTAGCTGCTCCAACAGAATTAAATGCAAGATAAAGGATAAATTTAACCTAAAGGTTATCGGTGATGTGACATTTAAACACGATGAGACATGATATCTTTTTCGCCCTCAAATAAAAATGACCAATTTATGAGAAAACTAGGCATTTTACATGAAACTTCCAGGTTGGGTGTGGAGAGAAAATAAATATGCCAGTTGCTTGGATTCAGCACTAAATGCAAAGCAACATCCACCTCATATCCATGATGAAATGTCTAATGCCCAGTGAAAAATGGTATAACATATGTGATTTAAAAACCCTGCTTCTGCTTCATTTCAACTGCATGGGCCGATGAAACCAGGCCCCTGCTTTGAAATAAAATGCTACAGCCTCAGCGCCCTTGTCAAGCCTCTGAGGAGATCATAGCCTCATGTGGATCATAGGGTGCTACTGTATAGCTTTAATTATAAGAGGATGTTAAGCTGCATTGCATGGGGATAAGTCCAGTTCATAGATACAGCGCTGACGAGATGGAGATTTCCCCCTCCACTGAGGCAAAAGAAAAACAAGCACATTTACAGACACATGCAATTAGTTCAAATAGTATCAAATCATTTCATTTTGATGCCATGTGATGTGTTTTGAACCCGGCCACGTCCAGGAATAAACTGATTTGACCCAAAAAAAGATTAAGCCATGTAGGTCAAGCTAGGACCTGCTGAAATAATCTCTTTTTCCCAGAGTGATTATTACCATCGGACCAAAACTACTTCACCCCTACAGCTCTCACAGTCGTTGCTCTGCTCCTTACAGAATCAGTGTGCAGTAGTGTGTCATTTTTGAGGACTCGTTGCTATTTGTCATGTTGAGGGGTTCATAGCATGCCATGGCCTTGTAGCTTGGCAGAATAAGATGAAATTGGCAGTGTGTCAGGATTTATTGGCGTACCTTGCTAGACTGACATCATCCCCGTCAGAAAAAGTCAGTGTTTTCTTCTTGGCAGAAATTAAAGGGCATTTGACATATGAGTTTTGCTTTGATTGATTGATGCACTTAACGTTAGATGACAAAGATGTTCCTGTTTAATATGCCATCAAAGTCCACAGTTTATAAGAGCACCAAACTTAATTTGATCATTGATGAAAATAATAGTCATTGTGTTGACCACAAGCTCTAATTCAGACTCACTTTTAGTAAAAGCCTTTATAATTAAAATAATTTAAAAATATAAAAGTAATTTTTAACAATTATAAATGAATTAAAATTTTTTCGCAAGGGTAATTAAACTTTGGAGCCCCCTACAGTTAAGTGAGTGGAATTCACTGTCGTAAATATATCACTGTGATAATTACGGAATATAGCCGCATGTGCATGTGTTGCTGCCGTAAAGCAATCCGCCCTTTTTGTGGAATTTCGTACCCGTTTACCAATCTTATATACTCCCAGAAACAACATAACCATATGTTAGTGAGCGTGAGAAAGAAACAGAAGCCATTCACCTTATTAGAAGTCAGTGTACCTTCAGAATGATCTTGAAACTGATATTTCAAGGTTTAAAAAAGGACATACAATAGCTTTAACTATTCAAGCATTTGTTTTTCTTCTGGTACTTGTTTCATGAGTTCATGATTCCCTAAATTTCTATATTAAATCAACATTAAGGTGATGATTATATTCACTTACCCTCCAAAAGGCTTGAGTTCCCCAAACATCAAACACCACGTAAAGACAGTCAGAGCTTTATGTATACTGTAGTGTGGATTTCTGAGTTGAGCCCAAAATCCTGAGATCTCCAAAAGCCTGTTCCACATCAAAAAGGTACGGTTCATCCCTGGTGTTACCCTGTAGTCTGGTTAATGTAGATAAAAGCAACTAATTGCCAAAAATGATGGAGTATGGACTATGTGTGTGTTTGTATGTCTCGTGATGAAAGGAGAACAGTGTTATGCTAAAGCCGGTTGCTGTGTCTGACTTTGCAGTCAAAATAAAGAGATTAAAAGCAAGGGGTTTTCAGTCTTAAGCTTTGAGGAGCACAAACTTATGCTAGTCTGTAATTTTTGCATTCTTTAACAGACAGAAAAATTTTGAGTTTCAAGTTTGACTCTTTCACTAAATTTAAGGAAGCTGTATTTTATGTTTGAGAATGAATTATGACAAATCAGTGAGAAAAGGTGGAAAATTAAGAAATGTGACCTTGTGTTTGATTGGAAAACACTGGTTGCAAACAGCTTTGATGGGAGTCTCCAACTGTCTCATTGTGTGGTTGAGGCGTGTGTCATAGCCCTTTATGGCTCAATTAGTGTAAACGATACTAATCCCATATTTGCAGTGTATTGTCTTGTTATTCCAGTGATGGCATGTGGTGCCAGGAACGACACCCTCCTGAATTTGAATGGACAGTTGGCCTGTAGGCAGGGCCCTCATACAACTTTATTTGTGACCTTTGCTAACTTGCCTCTTTAGATTCACTCCAGAGCAGGGTTGTTTTACTAAATCTAAACAAAAAAACTGAAATAAACTAAAAAATGTAATGCATTAAAAACTAATACTGAAATAAAACTATATAGACATTCAACTTATAAACACACAACTGTATAGACACACAACTTGTTAGAAAAGGTTTTCCCAAGGAAACATTGTTGCAAACATCAGCCTTTAGAAACACACTATGTATAGCACAGTAACTCAGTGTTACAATAAATAGACATAAGGGACAATAAACAGTCTTTATATATACAAACAATAGACAAAGTCAGCATAAAACGGCTAGTGCAACATCCTGTAACAATGACATTTTTAAGAATTGTTATTATTGTAATTGTGACAGTTTTAAAATAGCTGGAGTGAGGTGGATTGTTAAGTTGTCTAGAGCTACATATGATGCAATGTATGTGCAATACATGGGAAAGGGGTCCATAGGAGTCCTGTTGCTGTGTCATATGTGTGTAAGCTGTCAGAAAGTGTTGCTGACGGTTCTAACCACCTGAAACTGTTCGTAAGTTTTGAGGTATTTGCATAAATGCTCCTTAGACTTGGTCCTGCCCTGTTCTTTTAAAAAGGGATATTCATTCCTGAAATCTTTAAGCAGTTCATTAAAAGTGATGATAAGTACATCACATTGCATAACAGCACAGAACAGGAACAGCTACAGTACCTCACACAACATTGTGTCTAGTCTTGGATCTAATCCATTCTGGGACCGTTTTCTCTTTCTATCCTAGAAGTAAGAAGGCCTGTGATCTGGCCTCCCCAGCGAGGATGGGTAGAGATTACCTTGCCTGCCCCCGGACCTGTTTAATTAGACAAGATCTCTCCCAGAGCATACAGCCATTTGCAGGTTTTACTAATGAAGGGAAAACACCAGACTGAGGAAAGTCGATGAGAAACACTTTTGACTTGTTACGTTTAACACCCATGCCAACATGTTTGAGATTTGAACAGTCTCACCTTTATACTGTTGAAAACTGCGTCTGTAAGACATGAGGAAACCTCTGATGCTGAGTTGTTTTTATTCATAATTCTTGCAATAATTTTATGCAATTCTTGCATAAAAGAACTCGGTAAAAACATAGGCTACATGTAGCGTTATAAACATACTAGTGCTGTCTAACAATTAATCACGATTAATCACATTCAAAATAAAAGTTTTGTTTATTTAATATATGTGTGTGTACTGTGTATATTTATTATGTATATATAAATACACACACATGCATGTATATATTTAAGAAAAATATGTTATATTTGTATTTTAAATATATTTATATATAATATAAATTATATAAATATATACATGTAAATACATGTAAATATTTTCAAAATATATACTGTATGTGTGTGTATTTATATATACATTATAAATATGTACAGTACACACACATATATTACATAAAAACTTTAATTTTGGATGTGATTAATCACAATTAATAATTTGACAGCGCTAAAAAATACATACATATGTTAGGTGCTCTAATATAAAGTATTTAGATACAAATATTAATAAAATACTTTATGCATAATTTGTATTAAATTTGTGCAATGTAATAGCTCATATAATTTTTTTATTATTTTTATTTTTTATTTTTGCCATACCAGCACACAAAGGCAGAATAGTAACCTGGCCTGAAGGGGTTCTAACCTTTTAACAAAGCCCACTGCAGCATCCACTCTTTTTACTCTAAGAGCCCCTGGAGACTAATTCATTGTCCTAAAGCTTTAACAGCCCATCACCATACACAGACATACCCATAGGCCCCCCTACCCACATGCACTAGTGCACATTTACACCATCAACAGAAAAAGATTTTTGATTGTTTGTACTGATAAACATACATGCAAATGTAAGTATGCATCTAAAAGACACAGAGCACCCCAGAAAACGTGCACTCCATCTTCCATTATCTCTTTGTCTTATAATAGGTCGAAGGCTATCTTGCTTGTTTCATTTTGACAAGTTTCATACATAAAATGGTGCCGATGGTGTGGGAGGAGCTTCAACAGGGTTCACCAAGAGGGGAACTGAGAAGCAATAAGGCGCACATATCCGGTCCATAGCGGGGAATGGCGCAGCAAGCGTGATTGACACCGAGTGGGTCCGGTGTTACTGGCCACCTGAGGCAAGTACACGGGAGGACACGGGCTCTACACGGAGATTATAGAATCTCGCAAACGTGTTAGGTGTCGCCCAGCCGGCAGCTCTACAGATGTCTGCTATCGAGGCACCCTGTGCCAATGCCCAAGAAGAAGCAACGCCTCTCGTAGAGTGTGCTCTTAATCCGAGGGGGCACGGCAACCGTTGGGCCTGATAAGCTAGGACTATAGCCTCCACTATCCAGTGGGCAAGTCTTTGTTTAGAGACAGCCTTTCCCTTCTGCTGTCCGCCAAAGCAGACAGAGAGCTGGTCTGAGGTCCTGAAGCTCTGTGTGCAGTCCACGTAAATGCGTAAAGCATGGACAGGACAGAGCAGAGCAATGGCTGGGTCTGCTTCCTCCCAGGGAAGCGCTTGCAAGTTCACCACCTGATCCCTGAAAGGCGTGGTGGGAACTTTGGGCACATATCTGGGCCGGGGTCTCAGAACAATGTGAGAGTCAGCCGGTCCGAATTCTAGGCACAAATCGTCGACCGAAAATGCCTGCAGGTCCCCTACCTTCTTGACCGAAGCA
Source organism: Spinibarbus caldwelli (assembly GCA_039654775.1). Taxonomy (NCBI): domain Eukaryota; kingdom Metazoa; phylum Chordata; class Actinopteri; order Cypriniformes; family Cyprinidae; genus Spinibarbus; species Spinibarbus caldwelli. The sequence continues at coordinate 14,574,305 of CM077254.1, forward strand.
AAAGCAGTGAGGAGTACTGTCTTTAACAACAGAAACTTTAGCTCTACTGACTGCAGAGGCTCGAAGGGCTCCTCCTTCAAGGCCGTCAGGACCGAGGGGAGATCCCAAGAGGGTACCAGGTGGTTATCAGGTTCCTCAGGGGGGCGAGGAGGTTAAATCCTCCACGCCCCCCTGAGGAACCTGATGACCAAGTCGTGCTTCCCGACAGACTTACCGTCTACTGCATCGTGATGTACGGCAATAGCGGCAACATACACTTTGAGAGTGGAGGGAGACAGTCTTCGCTCAAGCCCTTCTTACAGAAAAGAGAGCACGACCGCGATCAGGCATCTACGGGGGTCTTCCCGGTGGGAAGAACACCAATCGATGAACAGGTTCCACTTCAGCCTGTAAGAGTGTCTTGTAGACGGAGCCCTGGCTGAAGTGATGGTGTTCACTACTGCTGGAGGTAGCCCACCTAGAACCTCCCTAGGACCATACGTGGAGATTCCACAGGTCTGGACGTGGGTGCCAGAGGGCGCCCCCTCTCTGAGAAAGGAGTTCCCTCCTCAAAGGAATTTGCCAAGGAGGGGCTGTCGCAAGGAGCATCAGTTCTGGGAACCAAGTCCAATTGGGCCAGTATGGCGCCACTAAGAGGACCTGCTCCTCGTCCTCCTTGACCTCGCACAGAGTCTGTGCGAGAAGGCTCATTGGGGGAAACGCATATTTGCGTAGGCCCCGAGGCCAGCTGTGTGCCAGCGAGTCCATGCCGAGGGTCCCCTCGGACAGGGAGAAAAACAGCTGGCAGTGGGACGTGTCCGGGGAGGCAAACAGGTCTACCTGAGCGCCCCCGAAGCGTCTCCAAATCAGCTGGACTCTCTCGGGGTGGAGTCGCCATTCTCCCGGAAGGGCGGGCTGACGTGAAAACTCGTCGGCTGCACGATTGAGCTCGCCTGGGACATGAACGGCATGAAGCGACCTCAGATGCTTCTGACTCCAAAGGAGGAGATGGCGGGCAAGTTGCGATGGGAGGATAGACCGCCTTGGTGGTTGATGTACGCAACGGTCGCAGTGTTGTCCGTACGGACCAGCACGTGCTTGTCGTGCCCTGTCCAGAGCCCAGACGTTGCATGCCCGTTGCACATGGCACCCCAGCCCATGGCAGAGGCATCTGTTGATACAACAACATGCCTGGACACTTGCACTAGGGGAACTCCTGCCCGAAGAAAGGCAAGGTCCGACAATGGGCTGAAGGTCTGGCGGCAAGACGGGGTGACTGGGACCCGGTAAGTGCCACGTTGCCATGCCCATCTCAGGACCCGGCCGTGAAGCCAATGCTGAAGCACTCTCATATGAAGCAGTTCGAGCAGCGTAACAGTGACTGCGGATGCCATATGCCCCAGGAGCCTCTGAAATACTTTCAGTGGAACCGCCCTCTTGCACTGGAGAGACTCCAGGCAATTCAGCATCGACTGAGCACGTTCTATTGAGAGACGTGCTGTGAGGTTGACCGAGTCCAACTCCATACCGAGAAAAGAGATCCTCTGCACAGGGGAGAGTTTGCTATTTTCCCAGTTGACCCGAAGCCCCAACTGGCTGAGGTGCCCGAGCACTGTGTCCCTGTGTTCGCATAACTGCCCTCAAGACTGGGCCAGTATGAGCCAGTCGTCGAGGTAGTTGAGAATGCGAATACCTCTTTCCTTCAATGGAACAAGGGCTGCCTCCACGACCTTGGTGAAGACACTAGGTGACAGGGACAGCCCGAAGGGGAGGACCTTGTACTGATATGCTCGCCCTTCGAACGCAAAGCGGAGAAACGGCCTGTGTCGAGGGAGGATCGAGACATGAAAGTATGCGTCCTTCAGGTCGATCACTGCGAAAGAAACGAGAGGACGGATGCATTGAAAAATTAGTCTCTGCGTCAACATCCTGAATGGGATCTTGTGAAGGGCTTCAGAAGCTTCAGAGGGTCCAAGATTGGTCGTAACCCACCGCCTTTCTTGGGTACGATGAAGTAAGGGCTGTAAAACCCTGACTTCATCTCGGCTGGAGGGATCGGCTCTATCACGTCCTTTGCCAGTAGGACCGCGATTTCTGCACGCAAGACAAGAGCATCTTTGTTCAGCACAGAGGTGAACCGAATGCCCTTGAACTTGGGAGGACGCCGGGCGAATTGAATCACATAGCCGAGTCTGATGGTTCTCGAGAGCCAGCGAGACGGTCTGGGGAACACTAGCCAGGCCCCCAGAGACCGAAAAAGCGGGACTAGGGGAACTACAGACGTACCCACAGTGAAGCAGCGAGGTGGAGCACAGGGACCCGACCCGGAAGGCAGCGCGTCCTGGAGTGAGGTCTGAGTGCATGGTGCGACACTTACCTGGCTCCACGATTGGGCAGGGGGCGAGTGAGGAGGCATAGAGTCCACGAGCCGTGCCCTACTGCCCGCTGGCGAAAGGAGTGGGGGATGGGGGGTGTCGAGGTTGTGCCTCGTGCACCGCCATCCTCGCCCTCTTGAGACCCGGAGAAAAATGAAACTGCTCTGTTTTTGAGGTTTTGGGTACCACTGGCTGGGGAGCCAGCGGCGGAGCAGAACAAAAAGGAAACAAAATATTCTCTGCCTGGCCCTCCTCTGGGGGAAGGAGTGGTGTGGTCACCATCTCCTTAAGAGCAGAATCCAGAAGCTCTGTGTCGCCCGTCTCAGGAACGCCGCTTGCCCTGGTGCTTTCTAGGCTTGGCAGGGTCGGAGACGGGCTGCGCCGCTTTCCTGTCGCCAGCTCCACGCTGCGGCCGGTGTGAAGGCTGCTGCTGAGGCCGAGCTGGAGCGGAGGTGGAGGCAGCAAGAGGGCGCCCTCAGGCAGGCGGAGGGACTGTGGCTAGCGGTGGGGTGGAGACAGCAGCAGACCGCCGGGGCAGGATGTGACGGAACGCCTCTGTCTGCTTCTGTGCGGTGTGGTCAGCATCTCCTTAAGAGCAGAATCCAGAAGCTCTGGGTCGCCCGTCTCAGGAACGCCGCTTGCCCTGGTGCTTTCCAGGCTTGGCAGGGTCGGAGACGGGCTGCGCCGCTTTCCTGTCGCCAGCTCCACGCTGCGGCCGGTGTGAAGGCTGCTGCTGAGGCCGAGCTGGAGCGGAGGTGGAGGCAGCAAGAGGGCGCCCTCAGGCAGGCGGAGGGACTGTGGCTAGCGGTGGGGTGGAGACAGCAGCAGACCGCCGGGGCAGGATGTGACGGAACGCCTCTGTCTGCTTCTGTGCGGCGGAGAACTGTTTGGCAAAGCACTTCCCCGCTTCGCTGAATAGGCCGGCCTGGGAGATAGGGGAGTCCAAGAAGCGGCCTCTCTCATATCTGCCAGGGTCAGCCATAGGTGGCGCTCCTGCACCACTAAAGTGGACATCGTCTGACCCAGGGACCGCACTGTGACTTTCGTCGCCCTAAGGGCGAGGTCCGTCGCTGTGTGCAGCTCCTGCAACACACCTGGGTCAGCACCACCCTCATGTAGCTGCTTTAACGCCTTGGCCTGGTGGACCTGCAGGAGGGCCATAGCGTCCAGGACGGAAGTGGCCTGTCCAGCAGCTCTGTAAGCCTTGGCTGCTAGAGCGGACAAGAGCTTACAGGCCCTGGACGGAAGGCGTGGATTACCACGCCAGGCGGCTCACCACCACCAGGCTGCGGCGCTTTGCGGGCAGAGCTGCATCTCAATAGCGTGCTCCACTGGGGGGGATCTCCACATACCCTTGGGCCGCTCCACCATCGAGGGTGGTGAGGACGGAGGAGCCACTAGCTCTGTTTTGGGCAGAAAAAGGTGCCTTCCAAGACCTAGTCACCTCCTCATGCACCTCCGAGAAGAATGGAACTGGAGGTGGCTGCCAGCAATCGGCCTGCGCCCCCAGGAACCAATCATCCAACCTCGAGCGTTCAGGAGAAAGAGGCGGTCTCCAGTTCAGCCCGACGCTTTCGGCGGCCCGGGAAAGCATAATGGTCAGCTCTGGATTTGACTCGGGCAACGCCAATCTTCCTGACATAGGCAGCGCAGCCGAATCATCATCTCCAGAGCCTAGCTTGTCCCCCAGTGCAGCAATCGACATCCTGTCGTCTGCTGGTGCTCCGAACAAGATGCTGGGCCCCGCCCTGTCCGGGGACCCAGCCACCTCATCCGAGAACACCAGAGGGCGCGAAGTGCTAGAGGTGTGAGAGGCCCGCGGAGACGCACTCGATGGGGTAGCTCTAACTGTTATCCTCAGATCACCCTGACCACAAGCCGAAGTAGTCCTTCGCTGCTGAGAGACGGAGGAACTAGAACGGGGCATGGCAAGGAGGACACCCCCTCGTTTCATGAGGAGGTATCTGGATCGCAACATTGCGATGGTCATATTCCCGCAAAGAGAACATGACTCATCCACGAACGCTGCTTCAGCGTGCTGATAGCCCAAGCACGAGACACAGCGTTCGTGACCGTCAGACAGAGCCAGGAAGCGACCACATCCAGAAACGCACGAGCGGAAGGCCATCTTTAAAAAGACGTCTGCGTCACTCGTGGAGCTCTTTTAGATTTTCTCTTTTAGAAAATAAAGTGTTGAAGCACCCAGGAGAGGTCGCTGCGCGACCACAGTTTGATGAGCTGCAGCACGCCGTCCAACCCGGAAGAAGCAGCAGCACTGGATCGGCAACCCCCGGTGACGCGCCGTAACGCCAACACACTGTAGACACTGTCTGTAGACACTCTCTTCGGTGATTGCACAAGCAGGAAGGCTCCGCTCCAAAGCGAAAAGCTGATGTGCGTCTGCACACGCTCTCCTTTTATACCCGTGCTGTGGGGTGGGGTGCGCGATGCAAAGCACTCACGCCAGCTGTCATTGGCTTGTTTTGTTAACACTCGAAGGTGATTGGGCTCTCTGGCAAGATCCCAATTGCGTCAGTCACTCTGACGTAACGTCGAACATGACTGACTGATAGGGAACTTGCATTATTTATTTTACATTATTTTTTTGAACTAAGGTTCACTGAATAAATAATGTTCATGTTAGAATTCCAAACGCGGTATATAATGGAACATTTAGATGCTTTGTGGAATGTGGGAAATTTGGCCTGAGAAAGACATGGAAAACATAGCTTACACTTTAATTAAAATAAATAACCCATTTTACACATAATATGTCAAGAAAAAAAAATCTATTTACTTTTACTTTGAGTGTTTAGGATGTGAAATGAAGCTCTTTTGTATGGAAGTCTGTTTCCACAATGGAATAAAAAAATAAAAAGTAATAATTTTTCTCTGAAAAAAAAAAAGTAAGATAAAAAGTCGCAATTACCTTTTTTGTTTTTGTTCAGAGGCGGAAACAGACTTCCATAGTTTTGAGTCTTTGTTCTCAATAGAGAGAATTTCTAAACAGAAGTAATACTTTATTTGCTTACTTCAACTAGTAGAGGCAGTCGCACAAAAATATATGTCAGTCATTTGCTTGACTGAAGGAGCTATTCCTTAGTGCAAATTCTGCAAAGAGTGGCAAACTTCATGTCAAGCACACGCTAGTAGGTAACTTTAAGTGCAGTAAAAGTGCTTTGTGTTTTATGTATGTGAAAAATCATATTTATGTATTCATTGATTTATCTACTGCATGTTACAACCCAAAATCGGAATTCCTGATTTTTTCATGTTATATAACAGTTTTTTACTAATGCATGGTGTAATTTGAGTTGTTCTCTAGTTCTCTTAGCCTTGGGGCTGGGCTGTCCATAACATAGAGGTTTACACAATGGAATGGTACGGAGTGTTATACCACTTCCTTTGAGGTAATTTATAATAGAGTCCAGACAAAGGGCAAGTGACACTCTCAGGTTATAATTTACTTCAAATATAAGCTCAAAATGAAGTATTAGGTATAGGTTCAAAGAAAGAGAGGAAAATATTTTTCTTGTCTATTGGGTGCTTTGGGTTAGTGTGAGGAGTTTTTATGCTGACCTGTACCTCTGGCTGCCCCAGCGGTATTTAGAATAGTTGTAGAATAGTTGAATCAAAACTCATTTTAGAATAGTTGAATCAAAATTATGTTTTGAAAATGCTTCTTAAGCACCAAATGTGCATATTACAATTATTTAAGGACCATTTAAGGACCATTTAAGGACCATAAGGACCATGTAATACCTAAAGGTGGGGTATGTAATTTTTCAAAAACACTTTAGAAAACTGAGTCGAGGCCGAGTACCAAAACAAACTTGTAGCCAATCAGCAGTAAGGGGCATGTCTACTCATGATGTGGAGGAGAGAGCGTTCAGTGAACAGCCGAGCCGAGCGACAGAAAGATAGAGATGGCGGATAAAAAACAAAAGAGGAAAACGTCTGCGGAACTATAAGGCAAGAAGTAGGACCCGTGTAAATATCGGATCAGCTTTCCAGCGCTGGAGAGAACTCAAGGAGCGGAAGGCCTGCGATCGGATGCCGAGGTTGCTTTGTTTCTTCTCGATAGGTGAATAACACCATGTCTACACCAGACGTGCCGCACCGCAACAGCTGAAGTCTGCCTACACTGGACGCAATAAAGTGACCGATGAAAATTATTTTAAATTTGTGTCAGCACGTCATAAATAGAACACGGCAGCAGTTTTCTGTCGGAGATTTGTCTCGCCGCACAGCATCCAGTGTAGACAGCATTACTTATTATAATGACTTCTATAGTATTTTGTCATGCTGCTCACATCCGGTGTAGGCACGGTGTAACGTTGGTTTTGCTTTGTTTCACAGAACTAATCATTGCCTGGGTTGTGTAGGCTACGTATGTGTGGGGCTGAGCTATCAAAATAGGGGCGAGACCCTTTTGGGGTAGGGGCGTGTTTGTTTTGGTGATTTCAAATATCAACATTGGCTTCCAGAAATCGCTTACCCCACCTTTAAGAGTGAGTAATGGCTGATGGAAATTGTAAAATATTTTAAACAAGAAAACGCTTATTTGAAATTGTGATAATATTTCATAATATTGATGATTTTACTGATGTTTTTGATCAAATAAACACCCTTGGTCAGCAAAAGACATAATTAGATATTTATTGTATAGGTGGCACCCTGTGCTGTCACTCGTTCAGACAGCTGGTTAATGGCAGAGTTTAAATCATGTCATGAATAATTAGTAAGACCAGCAGGTCCAACGTGAATTATTGTTTCTTTCATTTCCATTAAAAATTCATAAACTAAGCGTATACTTGGAGGGAAGTAGTACAGGCTACAGAGGCTACAGAGTTTGAGGGATGTATAGCAGATTCGATCTTCCAGCTTTCACTGATACTTTGTCAAGACTAAATTAAACCAATAGATTATTCAACCATCAGGACCACAGTGTTTTCATCTTAAAAAATGGCATCCACTCTCTGTCCCGACTTGTTCTGAGTGGAAGCCCCTTTTCCACATTCTACAGTACCCCCATCCTAAAAGGAAGAGCACACCGAGCACAGACACATTATGAAGTCAGAGAGCACCTATGTATATGGGTTAGAGGTGCTGCGTCTCTCTGCCAAGGAACATGACTGATTGACATGCAGCAAAGTGTCACTGTTCTTTAATATTTCAAGCTTGATTAATGTTTTGTTTGCATTTCATTCAAATCAAATGAACATAGTGAAGGACAGATAGTAGAGTCAAATAGGCTCTACTATCTACTATATTTTTTTCATTAATGAATGAAATATATTTATAATCAACATTTCTGTGCCATGATAGATTTATTTTTTACTGAGCTTGTCACAATGCAATCTGGTATTTCATTCTCTGGGTTTTCAAATAGTACAGTAGACTTATAGATTTCCTTTTATTTCTCTGTATGAAAAAAAAAATCAATTAAAATGTGACTTAATTTACAGTACATATGTAAGTATCCGGGTGAATAGAAGAGCTCAACAAGGATCATAAAGTCAAAATCTTTTTACTTTCTGCCTTCTAGCCTTCTCAGTGCACTACTTTTTCCCTTAGAGTTGGTCTACTTCTGCGTTTGACAGTACTTTTAATGTTTAATGCACTTTGATTTTCACTGGAGACACATCAAGGCTCTCTATGAGGCTTGTCTGAGAACTGTTCATCGTGATGGAGAAGAATCCGCATCCTCTTAAGACAAAGCCTCAGAAATAAAGGTTGAGCTGAGAAACAGTAAAACTGGAAGTATATTGTGAGCTATATGGACCAAAATAGTCACCATTTTGTTTAGACAGAAAGAGAGAGGCAGATTTTCTTGAGAAAACAAATTATTGTTTGTTTATGTTCTGTAGTTATGTACTGTAAGTTAAAATGAAAAAAAAGGTAAAATACTAGATGATAAATGATGCAGTAACATTATTATCAGGCATAATCTAAATCTGTAATATCTGCAACACTGTTTTTATTTTTGGGTTCAGTACACCAAGTTGCACCAGTCACCATGTCTGAAGATCCCTAGTGAATCTCTAGGGATATTTGGCACAGTGAGCAGTTATCATACAGTTTCCCCAAATAATTCCATGTGAGGTTCATTCCTCGGCCTAAATGCTTTTAGTCTTGGTGAAAGAAATGTGTCCTGTGATAAAATATAAATGGACAGAACCATTTCTCAGTTGGGAATTGTCACCATACCTCAACTTTAAGACTTTTTGTGGCAGTTTTGAGTTGCTTTCTGAAGAAATTACAGCAGTAAATTCGTTTTACATTTAAGGCCACATCCCATTTTTAACTGGGCAACTGAGATGGGAAGTGGCAGCTTAAACTGCAGGGTGATGGTTTGGTCAGTTTGCCGCTGCTGGAAGATTCTGTAATTTACCATTCTGGAAGCAAAACTAATCTTCCTTCACTGATGTTTGTCATTTTCATCTCCTTTTTTTTTTTTGTTTGTTTGTTTGTGAACAAGTGGGCCTTGCTGAAAATAAACCACAGTATGTGGACACCCCCACATAGAAAAAAAAAAGATTCATAAGTCATATTAAAAAAGTTGTATTTTTGGAGTAATTATTTAGTATATTAGGTTAGTCTTTAGTAGAGCCCGACCGATATATCGGTTTGCCCATTTTATTGGCCAATATGAGCCTGTCGCAGATATATTGGTATTGGCAAATATGCCGCCAATATGCCACCGATATGAAATTTTTTTTACAGAACATAAAACGCAGATAAAATGCTTGTATATGGTGTAATTACATAGTTTGTCCAGCATTGTTTCCTACTGGCGACCTGGATGAAACGCTTTAAAGCTTAAGTGTATGGAATACCATTGAAACTTTGAACGGCCATATCTCTGTAACAGCGCGGCGGATCTGCATCAAATTCGGGGGATCCCTTCAGCTCAAGGAACCCTCTCGAACGCTGAATCGAGTGTACATCTTGAGGCCCCCTTTCGAATGAGACCACCCCCGCATCGATAGCCCCCGGGGTCCGGGAGTCACGGGCGGTTAAATTCGCGGCCGGCATTGACCGATCTAGCGATCCCGGGGGGCTACCGAGGCGCGGAGGGTGGCGTTCGAGAGGGCTCCTCGAGCTGAAGGGATCCCCCGAATTTGGTGGAGATCCACCACCGCGTTCGCGAGATAATGACATCAGCCAACACTTTAACTTCAGTAAAGAGGTCTCTTGTTCAGGCTGCAGCATTCAAGCGTTGTCTTATTCGACCGTAAGTGCCCTGCGAAGTGGACTTCACATGATATTCCACCATGATTCCAGTTCCAAGGGAACGTACACGCTACATTCAAAGGGCATTAAAGTGCGCGAGATATGAATTTAAATTGTATTTATTTACAGTGGTATATTGTCACACTTCACACTTCTCTTGTAAGTCTCGTCTGTGTGAAGACAGTAGCGCAAATCCGTGAATGAATTTTCTGAAGTGAAATAAACTTCAACGGAATAAAGTTGAATGGAATTGAATTGAAATAAAGTTAAATAAACTTCACCTTTACTGTTCAGTGCACTGATGTCAGACTCATTTTGGAAAATAAAGTTTATTGTTAAATTGTTAAATGCCCTGCCTCCATTACATATCTTTGTCACGTCATTATAAGTGTTTGATCACCACATTTGAGTGATCATTGCAATAAATGTGTTTATGTATATATATTCTGTTTATGTATATATATATACTATAGTATTCTATATATAGTACCAGTCAAAAGTATGGAAACAGGAATGGGAAAGTGTCCAAACTTTTGACTGGTACTGTACTATAATATACACAAAGAATATCGGCCGATATATCGTTATCGGCATTCTTTTTTTACACCCTAATATCGTTATCGATATCGGCCCCCAAAAAACCCATATCGGTCGGGCTCTAGTCTTTAGTAATCCTAAATAGCTCATATTAAGAACAACAGACAATGTGAAGTCCCAACAAGGATATAAATACCTCTGAGATTTAGCTAGAAGTGATGCATTAACTGGTTTTAATTATCCCACAACCTTTAACCAATCACCAGCTAAAAAAGTTAAAAGTCACTGTTAAAATATCACATAATTGTCATCACTGAACTGACAGTGAATGAAATCTCTTTAACCATGTTGAGGGCACCGATTTACATAACCGAATCTCATGGATCCTATCACAAACCTAAAAACATTTTCTGGCAAGGAACTTTACCTTATACCGTCATGAGAAACGTTCTTCTTGACAACATTTCATTGGATTTTAGGCTAAATTGTGTGTCCACATTTTCTTTTTACAGATGAGAATTAGAACTAGATTGATTTTCGAATGAATTGTTCTTTTAAGTCGATTCTTTTCAAAGAATCAGTCATACGGACAGAAATGAATTGACTGTTTAGAATCAGAATTACTTATGCTCAATTTGCAATAGAGGATATGCACGTGACGTCACCGTCAGCTGGAGTGAGTGAGGCTCCGCCCACTGAGTGGCAAAAAGACTGAGTGTACAAATAGATTTGACAAGAAATATGAGGAATATTTTTACAGAATGCCGAAAGCTACAGAAGAGAGAAGCAAATTAATCGCCGCTGCAGTTCACAAACAAATGGACTCCAGGCAGTGAAACACAGATTTTCAGTTATCATATAATGTCAATATGTTGAATTTGTGATAAAGTCATAGCCTATATATTGTATTGTTTTATATTGTATTGACAACTCCTCATTTAAATATTTACCAACTTATATTCTGCATAACTGGATGTTTTTAAATAAACACTGACAAACACTATATAAGTCTTTGGACTGGACGGTATTACAATATATATATATATATATATATATATATATATATATATATATATATATATATATATATATATATATATATATATGTATATATATATATATATATATATATATATATATAGTTCAAGTTAAAGTTCAACTTTATTGGTCACATACACAATCATACACAGTACGACATGTAGTGAAATACTTGGCACGACTCTCCACACAGAATGCAATAGACTATATATTAAAATAGAAATATTATAAAAAGAATAATGAATAAAAATTACAAATTACTATAAAGAAGAAATTAAACTAAGAAATTACAATAATTATAAAATTATAAATCAAAAAGAACATACAAGTTACTAAAATTTACAGCAATTAAGTAATAATTTAAACAAGTAGAGAGATAGAAAATGGTAGCAGCAACAGTCTTGACAGTATGTGTATGTGCAGTAAAGTGTAATTGTGCTTGTGCAGTCTACAATAATGTAAAAAAGTATAGTGTTAATATGTTGTTGTATAGTGCCCTAAATCTTGTTGACATTGTCCTGGTTCAGGACACGGATAGCCTGTGCAAAGAAGCTTTTCCTCATTCTCTCAGTTTTAGTCAACAAGGAGCAAAAGCATTTCCCTGACCTCAACAGAGAAAAAAGACCATTATTAGGATGGCTAAGGTCCTTCATGATCTTCCTGGTTTTGGTACAGCATCATTTGCTGTAGATGGATTCCACATTCCAGGTCAGGAAGTTCAATGCGAATGATGCACTCAGCTGATCCACCCTCTGTAGGGCCCATCTGTCCTGCTTTGTGCTGTTTCCGAACCAGGCTATGATCTTTCCTGTCAGGATATTCTCAATGGTGCAGGTGTAGAAGTTTTTTAGCCCTTTGGTGGGCAGTTTAAAGTCTTTTAAGCGCCTAAGGTGGTAAAGACGTTGACGGGCTTTCTTCACCAAGGTAGTAATATGATTTGACCATGACAGGTTGTGTGAGATGTGGACTCCAAGGTAGCAAAAGCTATCTACTCTCTCCACTAAAGCCCCATTGATCATAGTGGGGTGGCTCCTCACCTGTTTTGTGCTGAAATCCACTGTCAGCTCCTTTGTCTTGCTCCACCAGTTCTCCAGTCTTTTAATCTACTGCAGATAAGCTTTCTCATCATTATCATCCGCAAACTTGACGATGGTAGTGGAGTCTGAGGTGACAACACAGTCATATGTGTACATCGAGTGCAGCAGAGGGCTTAAATATATATATATATATATATATATATATATATATATATATATTCTACTCCGGATTTAGACCAACCTATTTTGTATTTAAATAAAGCATTCACAGGCAAATTTGCTTTATGTATTTCCCCGGTGTCAAAATCAGGCACATATAAATGTCAGGAAACACGATTCCTGGCTGCATATTAATATCCATGGACCACTGGATATTTGGTAAGTTGTAAAGAACACTATATGGAGTTCAACAACCTTTAGTTTAAACTGATAATCGTTTGTTTTACTCAGGGCCGTTTCTAGCCATTTTGAAGCCCTAGGCGAAATCCCTAGCTCAAATAACAACATTGATACATTTACAAATTATATTTGTATGTAGGTTATATATATATATATATAATTTCTTTTTCAGACATCAGTTTCTTGTCACATTCAAATTGGTTGTCATAGTAACGACACTAATTTGTGGAAATTCAGGGCATTGTGAGTTCCACAAATCTGAACGCATTAGGGCCTATGCCTAGAAATGGTACTGGTTTTACTCACGTTTGCGCAGTTTCCCTATTACATCCATTCATGCAGCAGGCTCTTTTGCCACTCAATCCAGCTGAGGGGGCGTGTTCCTGCGGGAAAGTGACGTCAATGCATACCTTCTATTGAACCACTATTTGGAGTCAGTTCTTTACAATGAATCTGTCAAACGTGTTCAAGAAATCTGAATTGATTCTCATTTCAGTCTCAGAATCGTTTGAAGTGTTTCCCACTCAGTAAACAGAAAACATTACCCTGTTTTTTTTGTTCAACATGTTCCTTGGTTTACTATGTAAATACCATGATATCAATCATTTATACCATGGTATCAAAGTTAATTTGTTTATGTTTATTTCTGTTATTGGTATAGCCAGTTTATGAATTCATAGCATGCACTTTGCATTTCTGCTGTTAATGTCTATGGTGACAATGCGTTTTAGGCCTTTTTTCCGTACAGTTTTTTTGGCGTGTGAGTGAATCTCACTGAAGTATATATGTACCTCTGGATTTCAAAACAGCATGATCTTCACAATGAACTCCATGATAAGATATCTTGTTAGTTCAGACAGAGGGGAAGCTTCTGGCACTCTTGGGTTTTTCTCGCCTGTGTTTACATTCAGACTATAATCAAGTCTTCTGCCTGTGTGCTGCCAGTAATCTCAGCATACCTTTGATCACACCTCTATGATGATGAAACAAGTGGAATTCATATATGTCAACTGGATGAGCTATGCTTCAGTCATTTTTTTTTCTCCCTCTCTCCTTGTAGATACACAGCTGGAGAGAGACAGAATTATGTTGATATGTCCATATATTCACTCTTTGATGATGTTCTGTCAGATTATTCTGGAATGTCTGACGCCATTCTCAATAAATTTATTTTTATGGAATATAGAAATGCTCAAGAATTTGGGTAATTTTTATACCTCAAAAGGACACCTTGGGAAATCATTAACCACCTCCCTCGATGCACTGGATGTATGGATGGGTTAAACTGCAGTTCGACTCAAGTTGGCGATCTGCCCAGATTAAGCAACTATGCTCCACAGACAGTGAGAGACTTGTCTGTCGTGACTTCTGAATTCTGTCTATGACTTTTAGTCGTAAAGATCTAATAAAACCACAAAGGGGCTTCCAGATCTGCAGAATAGGTGGCTAAAGAGGAGCTGAAGCTAAGGCCACAAATTCAACTATTTCTGCTATTTTACATTCATTATGGTCATTGAACACTAACTGTGATCAAACATTAAAAGTGAAATCTATAATAATAATAAAAAAAGTTCAAATAAAGTCAAATACTGTAACATCTGATAGCTTTATTGTTAAGATTATGGATATTTTCAACCCTAAGAGACAACAGAATGAGATGTGTAACTCAAGATATGGGTAAAATACCTGTGAAAAATCAATACAAATACTTTAATTATTCATTTATTTAGACATTGGGCCAATTTTAGACTACGCCAATAGCATAAATTTGTAACTATAACAAGCTGTTTACTGGGGACTAGTTTGTCTTCACAATGGAAGACTGAGAGGTCAGTGGGAAGCCTAATAAAAGTGTGTGGGAGACCTGTTAGATAACAATTACTTTTTGCAATTCCATTGGTGCTGCTAGTGGCATAGAAATGACAAAAATCAGTGGGAATCCTCACCCTCTCAGTGACTGAAGGAAACTCTTTTCTGTGTCAGAGGAACAGAAGGAGTAGTGTTTATTTGGCTGCTTGTGCTGCAAAAGAGCGGTCGGTCTCTGAGAGAGAGAGAGTGAGGGAAAACAGAGAGGAAAAACTTGGCTGATTGAATCACAACAGAGGGAATAGCCGTAATTAAGACAGACAGACAGAGGGAGAGAAATGAGAGAGGGCTGTGATGATGACAGTGTATCAAAGCTGCAACAGTAAACAGAGCTGTTGTATTTGAGCTGTCTTTAATCTACACTGATTCAATCAGTGGGAGTCAGTGTGCAGTAACTCTATTGCATTGTATGGACAACTTTAATTTGAATCTGAATTTTAATCTTAATCTTAATTTGAATCTTTAATCTGAATTTTATTTTTAAATTAGGTTTTAATAATCTTTAAACATTACATTGATATATTTTAATTAGTATTTTGATTATTATGACTTTTAATATTATGATTATTATAATCATTATAATTGATTATTATTTATATTAATTATAAAGGACAATTTAATGCTTTCTTAAATTAAATTAAATTAAATTAAATTAAATTAAATATTAAATAAAAAATAAAATATTTATAAATAGATGCAAGCTGTGTCTAAAAAACCTTTAGAAATTAATTTAGAAATTTAGAAATAAATATTTATGGTTTTTTTTTAATGACACTAACTTTTAATGACACTAATGCTGGCTCAAAATAAAATCTAATCAAATATGTAAGCTGTGTTAAAATAAAATATTAATATTTAAATTGCCATTCATTTACAATAGATTGTATGGACAGCTAATGGCTTATTTAATGAAGAAATTCATATTTTAGTGTGATGATTTTTAATGCTGGCTTAAATTATAAATTATATTATATTATATTATATTATATTATATTATATGATGATAAAAGATGTGTATAAAATAATACAATACAAAAATCATATTGTATAGTGAATAACTGTCCACTGGAAAAACATTTTTTCTTTGGGCTTGGACAAGCTTTCGATCGCTATATTTATCTCTTAACAAAAAACACATGCCACTTTGAGAATGGAAAGTGAGCCAGAAAAACAACTTCGTCTTATGTAATAGTTCTAAACTGAGTTTTGTCTTCTGTGGGACTTTAAAAGCCTTAGGCAATAAATCTCTGCAAGTTTTGACCATGCATGTCCAAAAACCATTGCACTGTAAAGCATTATAGGGTGTGACTAAAGACATAAGGTACCAAAATACGTCATCTTTTTAAAGAGATTTCAGGAACATTCGTGCTGATCTGTGGCATTGTAATTGTTTTTTTTTTTTTGTTTTTTTTTTTTTTTACCACACACCTTTTAAACATGAATGGACTGGCTGTTTATTTGATTTATAATAAATCCCTTGTGTTTTTTTCCTCGCTGCTCAGGTTTCAGGAGAAATATCTGTATAGGTAAGTTGTTTGTCAAATGTTGATGATAGCATTAGACTCTCTTTCTGTAGCAAAGACAGTAGACCCCCATCTGTAGATTATAGGTGTACGTATATATGTGTGGTTTGTGTGTGTGTGTGTGTGTGTGTGTGTGTGTGTGGTCTCAAACCACACCATTCTGGCAACAGATTGCCTTTAGTAAGCATCTTACAGTGTTGTTTTCCTAGTCTGAAGGACAGATGCCCATACTGTTCCTGAAAGAGACATCCTGGAGGTCACATGATGCTGTCATTATATCTGGACAGATATGGGGATATCAGCATAAACAGATCAAGACCGGCTTAAGTAGAACAGACACTGAAAGCAAAGTGCAAAGCCGAGCTCATTAGTTCAGGAATTAACTGCTATTACTCCATTACTGGGGTGCAAATTAAAGCAATCTCCAGCCAGGACGTTGAAGTGTGCTGTCCAAACATCCCCTGCCCATGAGTCAGTATGGATTGTTTTTTTGACTTGTCCTCAATTTGAGGTTTCGTTAAATGCTTCACCAGAGAAGAGGTAAGGTTTTTTTTGGGAGGGGGTTCCATGTCAGACCAGTTCTGGATACAGTAGTACGGTTGTTGATGCATTATCAGTTTGTATTACATTTACGGTACTGTTTAAAAGTTTTGGGTGAGAAATACATATATATTTATTATATCTAAATTATATCAATACTTTTAGGATTATGTGACACTGAAGACTGGAGTAATGGCTAATATAATAATGCCAACACAGGAATAACTTAAATATTTAAAAAAATATATAATAAAAAAGTAATAATAATTACATTTT
This sequence comes from Spinibarbus caldwelli, assembly GCA_039654775.1. NCBI lineage: Eukaryota > Metazoa > Chordata > Actinopteri > Cypriniformes > Cyprinidae > Spinibarbus > Spinibarbus caldwelli. Next base: position 14,591,111 of record CM077254.1, read on the forward strand.
ATTAGGGCTGGTCAAGTTAAGGCGTTGTTATCGCGTTAACACATTAATTAATTAACGCCGACAATTATTTATCGCGCGTTAACGCAGTTTTTATTATTATTATTATTATTTTGAAAGTCCGTTGCTCACTGGCTCTGAATTCACATATAGACAAAGCATGGGTCACAGGAGAGGTGGGATGTTGATCAGTACTGGCTTGGGATGGGCGTCATCACGCGTCTCAACCAATGAGAGCATTTGGGGTGGGCCTAAGACTGCAGCAGCGCTCACATGAACGCTCCCGATAAAATTATTTAGGCTAAGCATCAGCATTCACAAACCACTGTTCACTGTTATTTTTAACAGAAAAGAATGCAACATGCTCTTAATCACAACTTCATAAGTGGGAAACAGGAAGTTTCCAATAGCATGTGAAGACAGCAGAGAAGCGCTCTCGCTCAGCACAGTGGAGTGCATCATTTTGTTAACTTTGGGCGAATTCCAAACGGAAGTGAGCACCCCTATGCCCTACTCCCTTCGAAGGGCAGATCCCTTTGAAGTGAGTTCTTTGAAGGGTGTAGGGCATTACAGTCTCGTATAAGCGTTTGGAACTCCCTTGGCAAAGGGAATGACTGACCAGATGTTACCTTGACAACACTGCGCGTGCGTGCAGCATTCAGCGCTTCATCAGTTGTTTTAAATAAATATTTCTTCTTATTATTAGTTTATTCAAATATTGTTTAATTGTGTACTATTTACTATTACACTTTTTCAAACTAAACTTGCTTAAACTTACTTACACTACCGTCTTAAATCATATTTCAATCTCTGATGAAAAAATATTTTGTATTACATTAAAATAAATACAAATTTAATCAGCCTATTCTACTTACGATTGTATGTTAAGTCGAAATCAACACCAACTTTGCTTTAAAATGCATCACAAGATCTCCTAACTGAAGATCACATGATCACGGAAATCACTTCCGTGAAGCGACCATCGCATATTCCCTTCGCTAACGCACTTCTGGAAGGCCCCTTCGTGAAGGGATTCAGTTGCTCACTTTCGTTTGGAACGTCCCTACAAATGGCGTCCCCTTCCCGAAGTGCCCTTCAAGGGCGCAAAAAGCCATTTGGAATTTGCCCTTTGTGGTTTACTATTTTGAGTCGTTTGGGACGCGGTAACACATGGCCCTCTCACAGTATATTGCTTTACAGATCTATCACTTTTGCCACTCAGAAATGTTAACGCAATCGTGCTGCACGTATCAGAAGTTCCGCGCTCCGCCGCGGTTAGCGCTCACACTACATGCGCACCACGCCCGTGCCCAACTGAACCGCGCTCTGGCCCACCTCTTCCAACCAGGCCAGGGACGGCTAAACGAACCGCGCCTGTTCACACCAGGCTTTGGGGGTCACGGTTCAAAACACCTAGTGTGAGTACACCCTTATTCTCCCGCATCCCGCACACACGACGAGTCTCTACCCGCCCGTATCCGCACTCGCCCATCAAGTGTTGTGGCACTCTGTTGTGTTGTGCCTGTTATAATATTATGATCGAGGCTCTGGACTCTGAGCATAACTTGTTTTTCTATGACACTATAAAATATTTTCTGTAGAAACGTTAATGCCCTGGCAGTGGCAGATAGCTTTGTTTTTATGTTTAATTTGATTACATTAATGCTTATGTTGAGATTTACAATAAATATTTTAACTGCTACTGCTATGTAAAAGGAATACTGCTGTAAAAAAGCACCTTATTTGTTTAAAGTGTTTGCCAACCAAATGTTATTGCACTTTTGTTCATATAGCAGTATTTTTAAATGAAAAAAGTGTGCAATACTCTACTTTTGAATTCATTATTGAATTTTGCGCATAAGAATGAGATTAATCGCGATTAATTGCAGAAATATCATGCGATTAATCACAATTAAAAATGTTAATTGTTGCCCAGTACTACATTATATACATTTAAATAATTTATTAAAATATAATAAATAATAACTAAAAAAATGTCAAATATATTTGAATAAAAAAATGGGAAATTTAAATTGTAATAACATTTCACAATATTACTGTTTTTACTGTGTTTTTGATCAAATAAATCCAAACATTTAAAAAAAAAATCTTACTGATCCCAAACTTGTGAATAGTAGTGTATGTGAGTGATTTTTGGTCATTATCACAAAATAAAATCTTCAGGACCCCCTATTTTATATTGAAAAGTACACTTTATTATTTTAGTTTTTATTATTTTGTATTTTATTGTAAGAAAGAGACCATGCAGTAACATGAAAGACATTAAACTAGCACAGTTATTTTAATTTCAGCCAATATTCAAAAATATTTATCCAATAACAACCTATTCCAGAGATCTGTGTATGTATACATAATCCTAGACCCCCATTTAAGTATCTCACTCGAGGACACAATGGTGAAAGTTCACAAATCGTTCTTTATGGGGTTTAAACCTATAGTCTTTCAGTTACCAGCCCAAAAGGTCTTCAGCTTGTCTGAATTTGGCATCATGGAACGATTGTGGAAAGACTTGAGTGACCTTTTGTCACTGTTCAGTGATTAGATTAGCTTTTCGTCTGATAATTCTTTAGGAAAGGATTTGGTTGGAGACAGCTGGCCCTAGATCAGTCTGGATGAGTTTATTTTTGCGTGGTCTGCTGAGTGGGCTGATATGTCGTGTGCTGACAGCAATAGTGGCGTGCTGCAGGGCTGCAGGCTAGTGCAGCTGCTCCACTAGACAGTGTTAAAACACTGCATGCTGGAAACACACTCACGCTGCACCTTATACATGAGGATGAAGAGCCAAAAAAGAGATACTGAATGAAATATACCACCTAGATCATACAATTATAAATTAGAGCATGAATGTACAGAAGCCTCATTTGTCTGATAGAACCAGATCTACATCCACTCTATGATCAAGTAATTGAAAGTGACTATTTTTACTCAGTTGAATAATTACAGCTATGTCAAACTGCAATTAACTTGCCTTGTAATTTCCACTGGGTTCCCCCCCCCCCCCCCCCCCCCCCTCCTCCTGCTTCACTCAGTGGTGTGTGTCATTGTGTGCGCAAAAATATATGTGCGCATGTTCGTGGGAACGTGTGTTGTATTTAGGACGCGTCATTTTGCGCGAGGAGTGGGCTGCATTACTCTCCCTGGGCGTGAAGTGCAGATCTGCCATATGGTTTTAATAGATCAAGGCAGGTGATCCTGAAACTAACTAAGGTCATTATATTTCCCTATCTGTGGCACCATCTGCTGTTGATTTTGCTCGTTTGTTTATCCTGAATCTACAGATTTTAAAGCACAGTCTGACCGACAGGAGAATTATTACATGGCAGCTATCGTCCTTCACCAAAATGTCATTGTTGCACTGCATTAAAGTGACATTCAAGGATCATTCTGGTACCGTATTTATTTACCCAAGGTCAAACTGTTAGGGTTAAAAGTCTTCATTTATTCACAATCATAACTTTCCAGAACAGCTACTACAGTTTGACCTAAAAAGAGATGTTTGGCTGAATGTTCACACACTGCTCTTTTCCATATAGTGCAAGTGAAAGGTGACCAAAAATGCCAATAAAAGTAAAATAAATGTACAATAACAGTAATTTCTTATGAATTATGTTCTGAAGCCAGAACCAATTATGTTCTGAAGCCATATTCATTGTGTGAGAAACAGACAAAAATCATAATTATTCTCTTTTAAACAATCTTCCCCTCTGACATTGCTCTGAAATCTCACTTGGGTAATTTGAAAATGTACACTACCATTTTTTTGAAGAAATTAATACTTTAATTCATAAAGGATGCCTTAAATTGATAATTACAGACTCTTGTAATGTTACTATTGTTAATATTTCAAATAAATGCTGTTCATTTAAAAAAAATTTCTTCATCGAATCCTGGGGTACAAAATTTTTATGAAGATTTCCACAAAAATATTATGCAGTACAATGTTTTCAACATTAATAATAATAAATTTAAGTTTCTTGAGCACTAAATCAGTATATGAAATTCAGCTTTGCCTTCACAGGAATAAATGACATTTTAAATGAAAAGAGTGATTTTAAATTGTAATAACATTTCATAATATTATAATAAAATATAATATCTTACTGTATTTTGGATCAGATAAATGCAGCCTGCATAAGAGACTTATTTCAAAATCCAAATTTAGAGTACTTGAATCTGAATGAGACCAGTGAATAATATTTCAGTCATGTGGGTCAGGAGACTTGAAATATAGTGTGCAAGTATGGACTATTCTTGTTGTTCTTTCTTTGTCACTTTGTCACTTCTGTTTTCCTTCATTCAAAAATATGGTAATAGCCAAAGTGTGCAGAGGTTTGTGGAGAGAATGTCACAATGGTAGCATTTTGGTGCTGCATCATGAAAGTCGCTATAACAACTATTACTTTGACCTGTATATGCGAGAGAATTTAGGCTATAGATTTCATATTGAACATAATGAGGAAATGACCAGCAGTTATAGGTCCATCTGGAATTCAGCTACTTTTGTAAAGAGAAAAAATAAATAAACATTTCTAGTGTTTTTGCAATGGTTAATTATTTTGCCAGTTTGCTTTGACCTCATTGTGACCGTTATAATGAATGCCTTTGCTCTGTACATTATGTAGTAGGCTACTTGCAGTTGTTTTTTACAGAAATCAAAAAGCAGAGTTTTTAGGGGAAAGGTTTTTTTTTTTTTTTTTTTCAGTGCTTGTTTAGCAGATCTTCATTAGCATGAGGCCTTTGGGTGTCTTTTGCTTGTGATTTGAATATAATAATGGTCCCGTCTGACAGAGTTGAAGGGCTTTAGGGTTCGCTCTGCCTTTCTGTGCTGACCTCTCATTACATGTGCTGGTGCTAAGCCATTTACCAGCATGGGCTTGATCCGAGCCACACAAATCTCCAGATTAGACGGAGGCGATTGAGCGTTCCGATCAGATTATTCTTCAGGGTCTATGGCATTGGATTGGGCCTTGTCACAAGCTAATTATCTGTAGCTCATGTGAGCAGGCTTTGCATATAGAATGATCCATGGAGCGCTTTGTACCATTTAGATTTACCGGATTGATAAGGAAGCATTGTCATTTGCTATGAAAAGTACATGTTGAAAGCTTCTCTAACGTCAATAATGTGTAAAGAAGTTGGATTTTGTTGGATGGAGTGGATTTTTTTCTCCATTGCTTGCTAAAATGGCTCAGCCATAAATCAGTGAACCTGTGTTAATCTTGTCAGCGGAATTACAGAAGAAAATGTTGGTTAAAGTTGGTTTTTTTTTTGGCAAAGTTAACAAAGGCTAAAATACTCATCACAATGATAATTAAACATGATAATTAAGATGCTTTACTTAAAGCATACTGTGATGAAGATCAGCTCAGGAGATCTTTAGGTTTGATACGATTAAATTAATAAATCCAAATGTGAAAATTTGATTTATTTTTTAAATTAAAATGCCTGAAATGTGTGTAAAATTGACAAAAATGAATGAATATGACTTAAAATATTGACTAAATTTGAAGGACATTTTCATCAAAATACAAAAGATGAAACATAACAAAAACATAACATAACTGTAAAAATGATTTAAACTAAACTCAGTCAACTGTTTGGAATGTGTAAATACTATATTTAATTTCAGGAGCTCTTTCACACATTGCATTTGTTTATATAAAACAAGTTGAAATATTTTATACATTTAATATGGTTAAATTAATTTTTAAAAATCCAAATGTGTAAACATCTGATTAAAAATTTAGTCTAATCCAATTTGATGGACTAAAATGTCATTTAAATGAAAATGCTAGAAATATGTGCATGTAAAATTAACAAAAATGAATGAATATGACAAAATATTGACTACATTTAAAGAGCATTTTAATCAAAGACCAAAAACTAAAACAGAAAACTGTGTTAAAATCAACACTGCGATCAACTGACAGAAATGTGTACTTTATTTTATTTCAGGGGGGGGGGGGGGGGGGGGGGGGGGGTGCTGGTAAAGGGCCTGGGATCTTTACAAATGCTGTCAAGGTTTTGAATGATGAGAAAAGAGGCTTGCAGGGGGGTCAAAACAGCAGGAGTGAGAGAAACTTGAGTTTGCGCTTCTGAGAAACAAACACGCATACACAAGCATGCATGCACAGTCTCAACTTGTAAAAGGAGCTCGGTGGCATCTGCGCTGTGGTCTGTCATGGGGTCAGCTCAGTAACAACCGGAGTTAATTAACCAATCACCTGCAATCAGTCAGTAGAGCCCTGATAGTCATCTGTTTGTGTAGCTCTCCTTTTAAGCTTCAGAAGCTGGAAGGTTGGTCCAATAGCGTGTTCGTCAAAGCTGTAATGCCTTGGCTTAGCATTCTTAAGTATGAGCAAAAGACTCCCAAGGTGACTTTGGGAAACCAAGACCACTGAAGTATTAATTATAGGTTAATACTTAAGTGCTAAAAATACTGCTACAGATCTGTGTAATCTCTGCCTGTGACAAAAGTACCTTTGACTTTTTTGCTTTTTTTGTGGAACCGATTGGCACGTTAGCATTAGCATGTTAGCACAGAGCTAACAATTCACCAATTATGTCATTTCCAACTATACGCTGTTTGTTTGTCCTGTGGAACACAAAACGATTTCTGAAGAAAGTTCACGGTGCTCTTTTCCATGCGACAGTCTCCAAAAAGAACAAAAACAGCACTGAATTCCAGTGATTGTACAAGGCTTCCAATTTATTAGCCGATATGTAGCTAGAATAGTGTGCTAAACTATTTGTGCTACAATCCTCGGTATTTATGATATAAGAAATTAAAATAATATTAAATTAATCAGCATAACAGACATTTTTGTGCAGCTAAAATAACTGGAAGCAAATGACACTAGAAGCCTCACACATTCAAATTACAAATGACCATGCTTTCACATTAAAATAAGGTGGATATTCTGAATCCTCTGAAACTGTGATAACATTGTGATTAAAAGAGTGAAAATGAATATATTTATATTTTATTTATATATATCTATTTTTATATTATATGAATATATTTTTTATGCATCCATTTTATTCATAAATGCTGTCTCACTTAAAATAGTTGAGAAAGATTTGAGAAGATCAAGTGGACAAAAAGATTTGAAATTTGAATTTCATTCTTTTACAAAAAGTGATTGTGTTGCTTCAGATAGAGAATTCTATTATGGATCGCCGGTAACACTTTACAATAAGGTTCATTATTAACATTAGTTAACAACATTAGTAAACATGAACTAAGAATGAACAATTCTTCTACAGCATTTATTAATTTTAGTTCATGTTAATTTCAGCATTTACTAATGCATTATTAAATTCACAAGTTGTGTTTGTTAATATTAGTTAATGCACTGTGAACTAACATGAACAAACAATGAACAACTGTATTTTCATTAACTAACATTAACAAAGATTAATAAAGAGTGTAGTAAATGCATCGTTCATTGTTTGTTCATGTTAGTTAATACATTAACTAATGTTAACAAATGACACCTTATTGTAAAGTGATACCAGATCATCATGAGAAGAACAGTTTTTATTTACTTATTGAAAAAATAAACTTTTTTTAATGATACACAAATAAATAGAATTTTAATTAATAGTATTTTAATTAGTAATTAGTATTTTAATTCATAATTATTAGTATTTAAATTCATTTTAATCAAGCTTACAGATCCAGTTTTATTTTAAACATTTTAGACAAAGCATTTATTGTCTGAGACTGTAAACTTCTACTGTGTTTGTGATCTGCAGGGAAACCCAAACCAACAGACAGGAGATTCCTCTGCTTCCATAGAAACAAATAAGTGTGCCCACTAGATGAGAGTGAAGCAGTGTTCGGTTCTGCCCTTTTTAACCTTCTTTTGCCCTTTAATCACCTCTCTCCCTTCATTTGACCATTATGGCCCTACAGCATTATGGCCATGTGGTTTGTGGAAATGGCAAACTTTGTTGATGCAGTTACCATCTGTGACTGAGATAAAGTCATCATGATGTATTCAAATTTAAAAAACAGCACTGACTATTTTTTGCCTATTCTGTTTTACGTGTCTGGTGTAAAAACATATAGTAAAAAATAAGAAGCAGCCCGTAATCTCACTTGGTTCCCGCTCTCCGCTCAAATCTGCTCTATCTGAAGGGATTACAGCCTTCATGCAATCCTTCCCTGCTTTTTTAAATCTGTGTTTGTATCTCTAGCCCTCACAAAAATTTCTAGGCAGTGAGCAGAATCCTTGCTAGATTATTTCTGTACCCTCACATACTACCAGCTTTTAATGTCCAGCAACTGACTACACAGTTGGAACTTTTGTTTGCATTCTCGGACATGGCGTACATTGGAAAATGTCAATTAGCATTTGATGTTTTGCAGATTGCATATTGTAAAAATTTTATCATGCATGCAGTCTACATAAAACCATAGGCTAGAATATATCAAAAGAATAGTTCACCCAAAAATGATAATTTGCTGAAAATGTACTCATCCTCAGCCCATGCAAGATGTAGATGAGTTTGTTTCTTCATCGGAACAAATATAGAGAACTGCAGCATTACATCACGTGCTCATCAATGGATCATTTGTAGTGAATGGGTGCCGTCAGAATGACCACTCAAAAGGCTGATAAAAACATCACAGTAATCCACAAGTAATTCTAGTACATCAATTAGCATCTTGTGAAGTCAAAGGTTTGTGTGTAAAAAAAAAAAAATACATTGTGTTTGTAAGAAAAAAAATGCATCAAAAAGTCCATCCGCTGTTGTTCTCTATCATAATCCACTGACTTACTTTTTTGTTTAGAACTGTTTTGGACTGTTCCCTATCGAAAGGTAACTCCTGTTGCGTCGTCATTGACTACTGCTTTGGGGAAACTCCTGTTCTCTCTGTTACTGAAGCCTGATTGGTTAACGTTTGTGTACTGCACAAACCAATGGCGCTCAAGCCCGCCAGAAGGGGCAGAGCCGACTGCTACATGAGTCGGCCCAGAGCGCCATTTCATCAGAATCTTCTCCTTCAGCGATGAGACCATCTCTTTGCTGACTCTGCAATTAAGAAGCCGAAGAGAAGCTCAGCCTGCAGCTCGCTGCTGTAGAAAAAAGCCCCCGGCAGCGGAAGAAGCGAGAAGCCTTCCCCTGCGGCTATCCGGCTGGTAAGAGCAATTCCTGAGCAATTTCTCTGTTATATTTTTGCAAATGTTGCATCGCGAGTGTGACTCGTGCAGGGAATTCTGCACGATGCAGAAGGGCAGTGAGTGTGTCACCTATCTGGGCAGCGTCCATGCAGAGACTGTGTGCTCATTGAGATGGAATGCTCTCACAGAGAGCACGAGTCTTGCTTTTCTCCGCTCGCGAATCGCTTCATAAATGAGCAGCCCCGCTCTCCCGTTTCTCCTCTCTCAGCGAGCTCGGAGAAAGAAACGGTGCAGTCACGGAGCTGAGCAACCGGGTTTGAATGATCTCACGCCGGCAAGAGCCCACGTGCTCATTCTCCCCCGGCACTTGATCCGCCGGTGTGTGTTTTACAAGTGAGATTAGCGCCCCTCTTACATCGAGCGGCTCGATCCCTCTAGGCAGATCAGAGTAAGAATGCTGTCACCAATGATTCAGATCGCTAACAGCTTCGCATTTGTGTGTGCGTCACTGAGGCTGCGCTCCCTGAGACAGGCTGTTCTGACAGACGAAAGAACGAGTTTGTCCCTGCATCGCTCACGGATCCCATTCTTCAATGAAGATGGTCCTCCTCTGCTCTCGTGTTTCTCCTCTCCCAGTTACCTCGGAGAAAGATACGGCGAACCCGCGAGTTGAGCGATCAGGTATGAGTGATTATGCGTGTTTCACTCTTACCACAGCACTTTGATCTGCCAGTGTGTTTTATACGTGAGGATCAGCGCCCCTCCCTTACATCGAGCAGCTCAGTCCTTCTAGGCGGATCGGAGTAAGGGCTGTCACCAGTGATTTCACATCGCTGACAGCCTTGGATATGAGTGCGCCACTCGCCTGGATCACACCCAAGCTGAGGCTGCACTCACTGAGGCAGATCATGAGAGTGTGTGTCTCGCTCTGCTGCGTTCGCGGTTTGCCTTCTTCTATGAAGGCGGCCCCGCCCCTCCCCTCATGTTCTCCCCTCCCAGCTGCCTTGGAGGATGAAACAGTAAAATCACGGGGCTGAGCAACCGGACTTGAGTGATCACACGCCGGCGCAGTTCCCGCACGACCCACTCTCCCCGCAGTGCTTTGATCCGCCAGTGTGCTTTGCCCGTGAGGATTAACCCTTTGTTGCACGAGTGGTTTTATCCTTAAAGGCGGATGCGCACAGCACTTTGATCTGCCGGTGTGTTTACACATGAGGATCATCAAAATCCCTCATCTAACAAGCGGTTTGATCTTTTTAGGCGGATTAAAAAGAGAATACTGGCAGCTTCAGGTTAGATGCATCTGGACCACGTCCACTCTGACGTTGTTCCCCGCCCCATGCCATGAACTGCCATTAGTAGGAAAGTAACTGCTTGCCGCCTGGCTTTTGGCTTGGAAAGCCATCCCCGGCCTGTCAAGCTGGATTCTAAAAAAAAAAAAACATGGAATGAGGTTACTCGCTCCAGTTCGCTCGCAGGCCACCTCGCTTCAGAGGTGTTATTCACTCTTCAGTACCGGACAACGCATGTTCTACGGTCCGAAGTATATATACTGCTTGCAAAGGTGCCGTGGAAATGGTTCCCTTAGTGAACAACGAGTCGGGCTTTTACAGCCGATACTTCCTTGTTCCCAAGAAAGACAGCGGTCTCAGACCAATTCTCGATCTCAGATGTCTGAATCGGCTCTCATACAATGGCCGTTCAGAATGTTAACTTTGAAACAGATCCTCGTGCAAATACAGCCCGAGAACTGGTTTCTATCTTTGGATCTGAAAGACGCTTACTTTCATATCCGAATAGCGCTCCGTCACATACCGTTCTTGAGATTCACTTTTACGAAGTGCGTAGTCACGGCTCTTTCCCCTCTGAGACAAATGGGAATCTGCATACTGAACTACTTCGACGACTGGCTAATGCTAGCCGACTCAGAATGGCAATTGATCGCTCACAGATCGTTGTTGCTCAACCACCTAGAGTGTTTAGGGTTGAAAATCGACTCATCTAAGAGTTTTCTGATTCCCAGACAACGAGTGTCCTTTCTGGGAACAGTCATATACTCTGTTTTAATGCGAGTTTGGATTACACCGGAACGCTCCCTGACTATCCAGCGAGACGCGGCATCTTTCAAGCTGGGGGCTTCACATCCCCTCAAAGCATTTCAGAGGATGCTCGGGCCTCATGGCTGCCGCCTCCTCAGCTATTCCCCTGGGCCTGCTTCACATGCGGCCCCTTCAGTGTTGGCTAAAAGCTCGCATTCCATCCCACGCCTGGTGCCTGGTGCCTGGGCCACACTTATGTCAAGGTAACCCATCGCTGCCTCAAAGCTGTGGCCCTTTGGACAACTCCTTGCCTGTTTCAGTCAGGCGTACAGTTGGAGACGACCTCCAGAAGGAAGGTGGTCAAGACAGATGCCTCCAGCTCAGACTGGGGCGCTCTGTACGAGGGCAACCCAGCGTACAGCTCCTGGTTGACCCACGAGCGACGCCTGCATATCAACTGCCTCAAAATCATGGCTGTTTGTCTGGCCCTAAAGACCTTCCTGCCAGCCTTAAAGGGGCATCACGTCCTAGTCCGGTCAGACAATACAACGGTGGTGGCCTACATCAACCACCAAGGCAGCCTCAGGTCACGTCCTCTTCACAGCATGACTCGACGTCTCCTGCTTTGGGCACAGAAAGAACTCCTCTCACTACGAGCGGTTCATGTGCCGGGCACACGGAACCAAGGAGCGGATATGTTGTCAAGGAATTATATAGCTCCAGGGGAATGGAATCTACATCCACAGACGGTTCGGATGATTTGGTTAGTTTTCGGCAGTGCAGAGGTCGACCTCTTCGCCTCCGGAGACAACTGTCATTGCCCAACTTATTTTTCGAAGCAGCAGGATGCTCTGGCCCACGATTGGCCCAACACCCATCTGTATGCCTTCCCTCCAATTGCCCTGCTACCCCCAGGTTATCAGGCGAATCAGGGAAACAAAATGCTCTCTCCTCCTCGTGGCCCCCCTCTGGAGGAACCAAGTCTGGTTCCCAGAGATGATCCAGCTGCTGTCTGCAGCTCCGTGGTCAATACCACTGAGGAGAGATCTTCTCTCGCGAGCACAGGGCAAGATTTGGCATCCCTAGCCGGAACTGTGGAGCCTTCTTGTCTGGCCGCTCGACGGGAGTCTAGTCAACTCCCAGCGAGAGTCACTAATACCATTTAAGAGGCTAGAGCTCCATCTACACGACACCTCTAAGCCCTCAAGTGGTCAGTCTTCAGTGACTGGTGTTCAGCACATAACCAGGATCCGGTTTCATGTGACGTGTCCCACGTGCTAACCTTTCTGCAGGAGCTGCTGGATAAGGGGCGCATCCCTTCCACGCTCAAGGTCTATGTGACAGCCATCGCGGCGAATCATTCTCTTGGCAGAAATGACTTGGTCGTTAAATTTCTTATATGCGCTCGGTGGTTGAATCCTCCTCTCCCTAAGACTATGCCAACATGGGACTTGTCCATAGTCCTGGGGGCCCTCAAGGGCCCTCCCTTTGGGCCGGCTTAAGGGTCATGACGCTTAAAACCGCTCTGCTTTTGGCCATAGCATCTGTCGAGTGAGTAGGTGACTTGCAAGCCCTGCAAGCATTTTTTCTTGTAAACATTGCTTGATCTGTGTATATTTCTCTCTTAACTCAGATGAGACAACTTTGTTAATTGATGGACTGGAAACGTGTGGACAACCTAGGGGTTATTGTAATGTTTGGACTCTCATTCTGATGGCACCCATTCACTACAGAGGAAAGGCAGTCTGTGCCTTCTCAGTCTTTCTTTACCAATTACTGGCATTATCTTTCTCCTCCTATTTCTTTTTTTTTCTCTCTCTCTCTCTTGCAGTGACCCTGCCATATTCTATATCCAGCATCTGTGGTTGTGGTTTTAGCCATGTGCTACTGAAACAAAACATTGTGCAGAAAAGCAAAAAATACACTCATAAACTACTCTAGCTGCTCATAAATTACCCCACCCTCTTCCTGTCAAACACTTTTATTGTGAAGGTGGAAATGATTTTTAGAGTAAATTGTTTTATTAAATGTACCAAAATATTAATGCATGTTATGAAAATATCTTGTATATTACCTTATATATATCGACCTTTCTTTAATAACTTAGTTTGCATTAATATCATAAGAGTTGAGTGTAAATGTGTGGCTGATTTGAATAAACCACAACTTCTTTATATTGCTACCTGTTCTCACTATGCAGTGTGGTATGGAGAGCTATGTGCAAACCACGGGCAGGAATTAAAGGGTTTGTGGATTGGATTGAGCATATGCAGGCCTGCTGTGTAAGCTTGGCTGGACAGCAGGTTGGTCTGGCAGGCAGTTTAGATGGAAAATCCTTCCAAAAGCTTGATTGGTCGGGAGAAAATGTTTATCACATGGTTGACAGAGCATGTATGAATGGAGTTTTGTTTTGACTACTTGTAAATACTTGAATGTAACCACATATTTTAGGAATGCAATGGGGAGAATCAGTTATTGTAACACATTGATTGAACAATTATCTGAATACTCAATGTCTGTCAATGTCTATTTAATATTTTTACATTAACAATGTAATCAATATTCTATTTATTAAAGCCATGTATGAATCTCATCAAGTTAGTGTTTTTAAGCATTTTACATTTATTAAAATAATAACTCAAGGCAGTATCATTTTAACAAAATATTTTATTTGTTTTATATGTTATTTTTAATCATTAACTTTTAACTATTTTCGAATCATCAGTCATTCAAGCTCGGTAAATATCGGTCTCAGACGCAGAGATTTACTTTAAATTTCACCAAGCTCACTTAAAACTCCCACAGATCATGTTTTCAGGCCATTTCAAGACTAATTTTGATGTAACAAAGTGGTTATATCTAAGTGTGTGAGCTGTTTACTTGCTTTTAAAATTAGTCTTCCCATTAACACCATTATATTGTTCATTCAGACTGATTCGCAAATGCGCACAAAAACGAGGCAGAATTTATTGCATGAACCAATCACAGCCGAATATAACCAGTCATATCCAATCATTTCACTCTAACATGACTTTCCCCCATTCATTCTCAAATACTCCCAAAAACTCACCGCACACTTTAGGGGGTCTGTTAAAACTCAATGGGCTTGGGGGAGGCGAAAGACACCAGCTGTAACTTTAGCTGCTGGTGTCGCTGTTGGACAATGTTTCTTTTAGAAAAACGAGTGATTAATACACTTTTTAAAGTTATATTTTCTAATATGGGTGGTGTTGTATTTTTGTGCTACAAAATTTTTTGTTCCTCAATCCAGTATTTTGAGGAGACATTGCCTCCCTTGCCTCCTCGGAGGAAACACCACTGATTAAATTATAGATTAGATTATAGATTTAAAAATTATAGGATTTCTTAAATTAAAAATATGTAAAATTTAATATTAATAAAATATACATTATTTTTCATTTTTATATTTCATGTTATTCCCATTAATGTGATACCTTCATTGTAACTGGTTTATTTTATCACAAATGCTATTCATAATGGTCCAGTTTCTTCTGTGAGATTCTTCTTTGTTCTGAAATGTTTGTGTATGTTATGAATAATTGAGGTTGAGTGCATTGCCGGAGCAGAGAGCAAGATATATAGGTCACTGTGCGATCGCTGCTCAGGGAGGCAGAAAACACACACACTCTCACACATTTACACACACATGCACATAAATGATTCTCCATGGAGTGTTGGTATTGGCTAGCAGCCTGACGTGAGATGCACTGCCTTTGCCCGCACAGTCCCATTTAAAGGGAAACCTGTCCCTCAGGGCCACCGTAGAAACAAACCTCCCTGTCATCGACGACAGTTGCAACAGTCTAATGAGGGTTATTTTTGTCTCTCTTGCATTTTTGTGAATTAAACATTCAAAGCATTGATGTAACCAAAGTTAACAATCATATACTGTCATTGTTTGTTCGATTAAATCTTATTCCTGTCATATAATATTTGTGAATGTGTCTTAATATGTTGTACAAATACAGGTAGATTTTGTGTATGACATGGCAGGTGGAGGTGGGTTCAGGTCACAATAAATGATTCATTCTCAATTTCCAAGTGCACTGCCCTTCTGGAAGTTGTGAATTGTGTGTGCGCTATGTGTAGTAGGGCGTGTATATATGTCTTTCTTGCACATGACCTACATTCGCCAAGCTCTGGCTGTTAGCATAAAACTGCATAAAATCGTCACCCAGAGCGTGTTGTTGTTGCTGCCGTTCCATTGGCTGTTCTCTATTGGATCCCGTTTGCATTATATCAAATCCAGTTTTTGTGGACCAACCACGTGTTAGCTTCTGTTTTTGTCACTATATTTTTAAGAATGTATTTTTAGTTGATTCAAAGATGAAAACATCTAGAACAACTGAGAAGGAAGAAAAATGAAAAGATGAAGGTACAAAGCACTCTTATATCAAGGAGAGTTCACTGTGCATGGTGCTGTAACTAATGCACTAATCTTTAAGCTGTTACCATAGTAACATAGAAATGCAGGTGGGAATGAATGATTGTCTGCTTGGCAACCTTACTGATGAGCACAGCACTACTTCTGCAAATAGTACTAGACTGAGGTCAGCTTCCTTGTATCACCTCTGAACTTAAAGAAGTTTTCAGATTCAGGAGTGAGAATTTACGGTGGCCCAGTAGCGCACAACACAACGGAATCTCCACAACTCAACGAAATTAGCACAACACAATGGAAACAAGCTGCATCACAACAAAATCTCCACAACACTATGGAAATAAGCCGCAAAACAATGAAATCTCCACAACACAACGAAATTAGCAAAACACAACAAAAAGCAACACAATGAAATTAGCACAACACGATGGAAACAAGCCACAACCCAACGAAATTAGCACAACACAACGAAAAACAAACCACAACCCAACGAAATTGGCACAACACAACGAAAAGCAAACCACAACCCAACGAAATTAGCACAACACAATGGAAACAAGCCACAACCCAACGAAATTAGCACAACACAACGAAAAACAAACCACAACCCAACGAAATTAGCACAACACAATGGAAACAAGCCACAACCCAACGAAATTAGCACAACACAACGAAAAACAAACCACAACCCAACGAAATTAGCACAACACAATGGAAACAAGCCACAACCCAACGAAATTAGCACAACACAACGAAAAACAAACCACAACCCAACAAAATTAGCACAACACAATGGAAACAAGCCACAACCCAACGAAATTAGCACAACACAACAAAAAACAAACCACAACCCAACGAAATTAGCACAACACAACGAAAAGCAAACCACAACCCAACGAAATTAGCACAACACAATGGAAACAAGCCACAACCCAACGAAATTAGCACAACACAACGAAAAACAAACCACAACCCAACGAAATTAGCACAACACAACGAAAAGCAAACCACAACCCAACGAAATTAGCACAACACAATGGAAACAAGGCACAACCCAACGAAATTAGCACAACACAACGAAAAACAAGCCACAACCCAACGAAATTAGCACAACACAACGAAAAACAAACCACAACCCAACGAAATTAGCACAACACAACGAAAATGCAAACCACAACCCAACGAAATTAGCACAACACAATGGAAACAAGCCACAACCCAACGAAATTAGCACAACACAACGAAAAACAAGCCACAACCCAACGAAATTAGCACAACACAACGAAAAACAAACCACAACCCAACGAAATTAGCACAACACAACGAAAAGCAAACCACAACCCAACGAAATTAGCACAACACAATGGAAACAAGCCACAACCCAACGAAATTAGCACAACACAACGAAAAACAAACCACAACCCAATGAAATTAGCACAACACAACGAAAAACAAACCACAAGCCAACGAAATTAGCACAACACAATGGAAACAAGCCACAACCCAACGAAATTAGCACAACACAACGAAAAACAAGCCACAACCCAACGAAATTAGCACAACACAACGAAAAACAAACCACAACCCAATGAAATTAGCACAACACAACGAAAAACAAACCACAAGCCATCGAAATTAGCACAACACAATGGAAAACAAGCGTCGACACAATGGAAACAAGCAGCAACACAACAAAATTACACAAAAATGTTACAAAAAAATTGTGTTGTGGAGATTTTGTTGTGTTGTGCACTACTGGGCAACTGTAAGAATTGGATTCAGATCAAGTAATCAAAGTGTAAAAAAAAATATTTTTTGAATGATTTCTTGAAATAAAATACAAGAGTAGAGGCTGGTTTTCATGGCATTTACAGTAATTACTTTCTTGTACAGAAATGTACATAGGAGCTCAAGAAAGAAGAGCTTTAGGTTTTGAATAACTGGGTGTAGGCTATATGATATATCCAAAAATATAGTAGGTGTAAAAGGTGTTTGCAACATGAGACAAATGTTTGCTTTTGAGATGAGTTTGTGATATTTTGATTGCAGTGCTTCATTTTGCAAGAGATGTGAGGCATTTTGCATTTTGTGTGTGCAATTGTTGGATTTGTGTGTAAAGTTTTGAAAAAAAAAAAAAAAAGAGGCAAAGTTTTAAAAATGTAAGCAGTTGAAAAAAACTGTAAAAGATTATGAGTTCATAGAGAGAAGAGAGGGGGTTCATAAATCCATGTCCATAAACTAATTCTATTCTTTTTTTTTTGTCTTTTCTTTTGACCGCTGTTTCATGTTTTCCTGTCTTCACCCTGCTTTCGGCTTCACACTCCTTCAACATCCCCTTCTGCGTTACATAGGTAAGTTCATTTATTCCACTTCAAAATTCGCTTTGGTCTGTTTTGTCCTAGTTTATTAGACAGAATGTTAACAAATTATGTTGTCATTGTTGCACATAGTAATCTAATGGTATACCTAATGTTGTAGAAGCTGCTTTTGAAACTTTGCTTTTTAAGGCTACATGCTTATATATTTATATTTTAAAGTAGGTATGATTTTATTTAATTTTATTTTATTTTGTGAATATCTGTCATGTTCTGGATATATTTATTTATATTTTTATATATTTTTTATTTGTGATATAAAGTTGTGTGATCTGAAGCAGGTCTCGTCTAGAATAGATAATATGCCTAGATTTTGCTTTTCTTTAATTTTCTTTCGCTTTTCCCTCTCCTTATTGCATTTGCTATAGTTACATAACATAACCTAATGGCGAGTCTTGTATAGATACATGGCTTTATGAACCTTACGTAACTGTTATGAATTTTTTAGTTTGGGTAACTAGTGCTTTTTAACTGTGATATATTAGTCAGACACAGGCCTGAGTCTGAACTGGCACTGTCTGTCATGTGATTAACTAATAATGTTAAATCTAAATCGTGCCTGTGTGATCCAGCTACTGGTTTGTGTATCCCTCCACCTCATTTTCTGGAGTATGACTTACTAAATTGCTTATACTCTGTGTGGTTAATCAGATGTGATTTTGTGATTTGATCTGACCTCATAAGACACGCTCACACACGCACACACACTGCGGCAGGCATGCGCAACGTGTGTGTGCTTCCTCCAGATGAAGCAGGATGAACTGCTGCATCTCCACACACACACACACACTCACTCAGCAGGGTGCATCGCTCCCAGCATATGTGCTGGTTTCCATGGAGACAGAGAGTTAAAAATAACATGGGCGACGGCTTTATTGTACCATTCACCAGCACGTCTGACACAAAATGTCACACGCATATAGACACACACGGAGACCCCATCCCTCTCGGTGACAAGATGGGAGTAACATTACTGATGGCGAAAACGGTGAATGCTGGACTTTTATCACACTCTCGTTTTGGTGCACACACACACTCTCACACACGCTCTGCTTGCCCCATGGGCTCTGCAGTGCTGCTGCACGATGAGGCTGCACCCCACCCTGCTGCAGTGGCATTCTTAAACACACACGCGTGTGCATGATAAGCTCCCTTTACCCACATTAACCCATTTCCAACTGCAAACAGCAGCCCTGCTCTAAACAATATCTCTCATTCGCACATCCCAGCGATCTCTTGATGTAAAAGAAGAAGTCAGACAGAGAGACGTCGTCCCATGAGCAGTTCACTGGAAGACATAGCAACTTCATAACCTAAATTTAATCCCTTGAGTATCCTTTCCTTTAGAAGAATAGTCTATGCTTCAGACGGAGATGTCTAAGAATACGACTAATTCGTTTTATTTTGCTTTTCTATTTTTGTCAGCTTTTTAGGGGCACAGAAAGAAGATTTTATTAATTCGTACATTTATGACAGTTGTAGAAAAATGTCAGGTGCGTGGAGATTTTGGAGATTTTTTTATTTCAAGTTGTATAAATAAACATTGGTTGTTACATTATGAACAAGCCTTAATTAATAGTGAAAATTTGAAATAATTTTAAATAGTTAAAAATCTGGGGTCAATAAGATTTTTTTTTTTCAAAAGAAATGAATACTATTATTCAGCAAGGAAGCATTAAAACTGATCAAAAATTAGGAACGCTTTCTGTTTTAAATAAATTCTGTTCTTTTGAGCTTTTTATTCATCTAAAAATCCTGACCAAAATGTGTCATGGTTTCTAAAAACAATTTATGCAGCACAACTGTTTTCATCATTCATAATAATAAGAAATATTTCTTGAGCACCAAATCGGCATATTAGAATGATTTCTGAAGGATCATGTGACACTGAAAACTGGAGTAATGATGCTGAAAATTCAGATTTGTCATTGCAGGAATAAATTACTTTTTAAAATATATTCAAATAGAAAGCAGTTATTTTAAATTATAATAATATTTCACAATATTACTGTATTTTTGATCAGTTAAAAGCAGACTTGATGAGCATAAGAGATGTATTTCAAGCACATTAAAACATATTACCAACCCCAAACTTTTTTGTACGGTCGCATACATACATGACCTTACTAGACCTTTAAACAGAAGATGAATGTTGAATTATGCAGGTGTGTTTGTGTGTGTAACGTTACTGGATTCCATTGTGGCCGACTGAAATGGAAGCCGTTTCAACAAAGACTCTTATAAAGAACTCCATCCATCTGTTCCTTCCTGTTCTCTGTTATTCTGTGGTTGCCGTAGACCACATGTAAGAATAAATTACGTCATATTGTATATGTATTCTGGACAGTGTTCTGAAGCGCATCACACTTGCACATAACATTGTATATTTTATCATGGCGTATCAATATTTGTGCCCTCAAAGAATGTATAATTTAGAAAGTCAGAGCAGTTTTGTCTCAAACTTCCTGTTTATGTTGAGCCAGCTAGTCACACACTTGTGGTGGACCATCTTTTGTCTCTGATTTGCGTGTTTCTGTATGTGTCAGCCATGTGTGCAGATTATGGGTGAGTTGTTGTAGTTTATGTATGGTGTGTATGGACAGGGCTGAAACTGTATTAATATGCAGCATTAGTTATTAAGTGGCTGGATGGAGTCTGTATTGGGGGTGTTTGAATAGATTTTGAGTACATAAGTACCATGATTGGATCAGATGTTAATGGTGTTTTGATGCATATAGCACTGAATGCTGCGTGGCTATCAAAAAAGGATAATAATTTTGAAAGAAATCAATAGTTTTATATAGAAAGGATGCATTAAATAGATTAAAAAAAAAATTAAAAAAAAACAGCAGAGGAAGCCCTGGAAGTGCCAGTGGAAATGCACGCTTGCTTTTGGCCCTACAGTGGAAACACGGCTAATGTGGAATTGACAGCCTAAACCTGGAGAAAGCTATCCATTAGCATGCCTATTCATTCACATGTAATGTTTAGGAAATCTATTGGCAATTCATATTATATTAACATTAGTTTTAAACATTTAGACATTAGACAGTTTTATCTGTACTCTCATATTTTGCACACACAATTTGCTCACTCTTGTCTCTTTTTCAAATACTGCATGTGCACACTTGCAGAGATCATCACCTAAAGGGTCATGTCTGGATGTAGTTACATGATTAGCATAATTATAGATAGCCACATCCTGCTGTGAACTCAGGTGAGTCTCTGATGGCAGTGGAGGAGAAGCTGAGATGTTGTGGCTCTGTGATCCTGTGCTGGAAATGACAAATTACCACCCATTTACCCCAGAGGTATCTGTGACGCTGATCACAAACACTGATAACTCTCTCTCCCTCAGTTTTTTCTCCCTTTTTTTGTGACATCTACTGTATAAAGAGAAAAAATGTCAAGTGGTCTGTTAATTGATGATATAATTTCAAAGAGCAAATATTAGATTATATTTATTGTATGTTAAATAATGAAAGATTGTATTTACTTACATTTTTACAAATCTTTATCTTAACATTTTATATTTTTGTTTATGAATACAGCAAGTATTCTCTCAAATATTGCTTGCGAAAATATGGAGTTTTAAGCTGCAACCATTATCAAATGCAGCCTTATCTCTTTTCCAGCACTAGAGGCCAGTGTTGAGAAAATATTGGGTTTCTTGTGGAAATAAAAACTGATTGACAGGCAAAAGACTTACTTACTTTGTAATATTGATACCTATATACATTATGTATGCTATACATCATCAGTATGTAAATTTTTCTACTCTTTTTTTTTCGCTTCAGAAACTTTTGCTTTTGACAAAGGAATCTGCGTTAAAACCCCCATATAATACATAAAAATGGCATAAAATTCAGAAACTGCTAGTACATTTCGCAACTAATTAAAGCAACATTAAATATGCAAACCTTTTTCCTGCTTTAAAGTTACTGATCAGGGGACGTATTACAGAAAGTTTCTTATCTTAGGTCTTAACTTAAGATATGATACGTTAAATTAGGATTTTTCGCAAATTCGTATTACAGAAGCAAATCTTAACTTGATTTGAGATTCTTATCCTATCTTACAAAATCGTATCTTATCTCTAGTTAGGAAATCTTAAATTGCATCATCAAGTTCGATAATCCACTCTCAGGTCTGTTAGCAAGCAACCAACACTGCGTGAGTTGATGATGAGGTAAACAAAACCGGCGAGCTTTTAATTTCAATGCCGTGGAAATTGAAACTTTAATAAGTTCGGTAGAAAAGGCAAAGCCCATACTATTTGGTAAGTTTTCACCTTCGCTCACTCACGAACACAAACATAGGGAGTGGGCAAGAGTTGCCGAAAATGTGTCTTTCTACCATTAAACATCTTCGTTCTTCATTTTTAATTATTAATAAATGTAAAGCCATTGTTGGACAGTGCAAGTGTAAGTGTATTTTCCGTTAGCTTTCAAATAATTTTGAAGTTAGGCCAGCTGTGGGGTTGTCCTAAAGTTAAGACAGTTTTTAGGATTTTTTGTCAAATTAGACAAGTTTCTGTAATACCCCCTTCCTATCTGTAGTTAAGATAAGATAACGCACTTAGGAAATGCTGTTCTGTAATAGCTTTTGTCCTAAATGTGGTCCTAACTGAAATTACCATGATTACCAAACAGATAAGATAAGATTTTAAAGGTAGGATCTTTCTGTAATACGCCCCCAGGAGTTGGTTTTTTTTAAAAAAAAAAAAAAAAAAAAAGGTTTACAGATACAGTGTTCATTAACTTATTTTTTTGCATACAGTATAATAAGTTATTCAGGCATCTTGGCATCAGGATCAGCCCCAGACAAATCAATGCAGTGAAACAGGCTCTCCTGTTCCTGTCTGAAAGATTCTTACAAGAACTCACATAGCCACGTTTTTATCAGAAATACACCAAGTTTGTGCGTGTGTGGCCAGAAATACAGATGGGAAGCAGATAAAAGAAGAGTGATCCAGAAAGAGAGAGCCAACAGCTGTTAGAAGAAAAAACAATGAACAAATTCAGGGACATTCAAGACTTTCTATGCAATGGTAATGATTTTTAACTTTTAGAAAGTGATGCATTTCAGAAAGAAAAATAGTGAAAAAGAAGGAAACTACAGTGCATGCCAGACTTGTTTCTGGTCCATCTGCACACATAAAAAGGTCATATTAAGGAAATAAAAGGCAGAGGAAAGGTGTGACCCAAGAGGATGAGGAAAGAATAGAACAGGTGTGCTCCATAAGGGCCTCTCAGAAGCCATGGTGCCGCCCATGGCTTGTGACTTTTGCAAGTCAATAAATGATAAAGTGTGTGCATTTTGCATCACACTGCTGACAGACAATAATGCAGACTGATCTCTTTCATTGTCATCAATTATTTCATGACAATATCTTCCCTGTTTTATATATTTTGCTGTTTGAATCTGCCACAAGATCACACATAGGTGCAATTTTGCCTCAGACGCCTGCCATTGCATTAGCCATATTGGCTTCTCCCCAAGTCCAGGCATGTGAATATGTGCTGTTAATGGGCATCTTGCAGAGTCACAAGCTGCTGACCGAAGCATCCAGACCTGTGTTTTTCTGTTTGCCAACGTGATTCTGTCTGTACTAAACACTCACCTACCATCAGACCATTTGACGCCAAGGTCACAGGATGACCAGATTAACATGGATTAGCAGGAAGGTCAGTATTATTCCAGGCAGGGAGACTGCTGTTTACCGCTCACACACACGCTCAAATCCATGCCCACACATGCACATGAGGATGTTCACTTCTCAAATATGTGTACATGGGGGCTCTCATTCACTTTGATGTCTACACAGAGCAACAAGCTATTATTATGACATAATAATAATAATAATAATAATAATACAACATTTCGAGTATTTGTGTCAGTTACATTGCACTAAAAGGACTTTTATGCGTGAATGATAATGTATGTTAATGAGATTGTAATTATGAATGAGAATTATTTTAATGAATTCTCCTAACTGGATGCATATATACGTATTATTTATGGACAGAAAACTGTCTTTGTTCAGCATTTTATGCCAGTCTATATAAAATTGATGTATGATTTTGCAGAAAAAGTAATATCAGCACCTTTCTTTATGTATTCCTGAATGCTTTTCATTTTAATATTGTGAAATAATGCCACTCGTTTATGCTTCAAGATCAGTTACTTTTTGGTCTTTTTGATTTTGTTGGTTCAAACTCTTTAATAAAGCCGAATATATCGCTGAATATAATATAGTTTTTGTCTCTGTGATAAACTAAAAAATAAAAAAATTAAAAAAAATTAAAAAAAAAAACATAAAAATTTGGTGTGGTATTTTGTACAGTTTTTATGCTGTAATTATTTCTTAAATTTACTAGCAAATTATAATAAATAAATAAATAAATGTAACTCCTTGATCTTCTAACTGGATGGATTTCTAGCTAATGTAAAGACAGAAAACTGACATTTTTTTGGTATTTATACCAGTCTATACAAACTTGTTGTATGATTTTGCAGGAATAATCATATCAAAGCACCATTCTTTTTGTATTCCTGTTTAATATCCCCCTTTGGACCAGCTCTTACTCTGACCCATTAGAAGATTAAGGGCAAACGGAGTGCAGTCTAGACTGTACCACCTGCAATATGCCCCTAGAAACAGGGGGGACTCTAGGTGGAAATGGAGCAGTGTAAGTGCAAATGCTGCAGATGTGCTTACTTTGGTGTTAGGGTTAGTCTGTTTATGTGGCTGCGTGGTGAGCTTGTGCACTAGCATGTATCTGCATGCATGAAGACGAACGGAATGAGTGTTGAAGGACAGCTAATCTGGCGAAAAAGCAGTTGGACGTAGCTGTCTTTCCCAGACAATGGCTTTTGCCTGCTGTGTTCCTGTCAGATCGAGAGGTACGTCCTTCAGTGCATTCCTTTCCAATGCGTCCAATCAGATAATGCTGTTCTCTCACTTGTTGTGATTTAAATTGCTATTCATTTTAATATTTATGAAATGATACAGCTCATTTAGATCAGTTTTTGGTCTGTTTTGATGTTCCAAACTGTATTTTGATGTTCAAATTGTTTGTATCTTGTCTGTTTTTCTTGTAGAAAGACTAAGGTAGTATTTTCTTGTAAAATCTTTTTGTCTAAAATATTTTTTTTTTTTTTTTTAACAGTGTACATAATCCATCCGCCTTGGTTATTTCCCTATCTGAGATCATCTTTGATTTGTACTAGGAAAGCTAAGCCTGCCATAGTGATGATGTCTCTGTCACACAAACTGTCTGTCCATGTTTGGTCTGACATGTTGGAGCATGCAGTTGTTTAAACTGTAAATTTCCGTGTTGTTGCTTTGCTGAATTACAGTGTTCTTTCCTGTCCTTCTGATGGCTTTATTCCATATATATCTAAACATCTGCAGATATGAATTTGGAGATCTGTGCGCCATTGTCATTTCCATAGTTTACACATGTATGTGCGGTGTGGGAAGTGGGGTTGTGATTTGACGTCATTACATAACAATAAACTTATAAATTGGGGGAAACTGTATTTTCTTGTAAATGCAATAATGTTTCATTCACTTTTTTAAATATGTATCAACACAGCTTGTAACCATACGGTGACACTGGTTATTATGCTCCAAAAAGGACAAAAACATTAAAGTAATCCATATGGCTACTGTATGGCTTCAAATGATTTAGAATGTAGTGCATAAAGTCATATGGACTACTTTTGTGGTGCTTTTATGGTGCTTTATGTCATCAATGAACTATCAACTGTCATTTTATGGAAAAGAAATGTAAAGAAAAGAATTTTCAAAAATCAGATTAAACATGGAAAACAATAACTGAATATGGGTTTGGAATGACAAGAGGATGCACTATAACAAAACTGATTTTTGGGTGTACTGTCCCTTTAAGAAAATCTGAATTATTAAACTCTGACACACTGGCATAAAGTAGAGTTTATTAAAAGCAGTGTGTGTGTGTGTGTGTGTGTGTGTGTGTGTGTGTGTGTGTGTGAATAAGAGAGAGGGAAAAGAGACAGTGCTGCCCTACATCTAAACTCAACAACCCATCTGATCTGCTTATCTTTTCCTCTGTCTGAAATCTGTTTATTATTCTTCTCTATTATTTGCAGAGAAAAAGGCTCAGAATGAATGATGGTGCTAAAACAGGAATCAAAATGAATAAGTAGCTTTCAAAAGATGCAGGCTTGATTCTCACCCAATATAATGTTTTAATCTTTGACTTCTTTACTTGAGTTTGGGTTTAAATAGATGTGTGAGTGTGTGTGTGTGTGTGTGTGTGTGTGTGTGTGTGTGTGTGTGTGTGTGTGTGTGTGCGCGTGCGTGCGAGCGTGTGTCGGAGCACTGCAGTGGTCAGCACTACAGGCAGCGGTCAGTCTTCATGCTTCAGTGATTCTGCTATGACTCATTTGTAAAGGTCTATAAGTCAAGTCTCAACAGGGCCCCTTGTTCTTCACCCTCCAGCCAGCCATGGTGCCCTCAGCTCAGACTTATCTTATCAGAGACTCCCTTTAAATGAAGGGTGGTGATATGCTTACAGGATGAACTGCTTTGGATTTTAGGAAACTCAAGCATCTAAGTAAATTGATCAGTGTTCACCTTTGGTTTATAGATAAAATATAATTTGTTGATATGAGTAAGCATGTTGTTAACTGTGTGTTGGTGTTTAGCATTCCTCTGCCATGATCTTGGTTTATATACATTTTATATATTAGAAAAATAATACTTAGTGATATGTATATTTTTCACCAGCAGTTCCATGATTTATAGCAATCATATTAGTTGGAAATTCCATGAAAGCACATACAGTAGGAAACCTTTCTTTTATCTATGTTGCCTGTCACTTAAAACGTAGCAAAATGTTAAGCCATGTTAATATTTTTTGCATTTTATTGGGCCTGATGCAACTTTTAGTATTCTAGAAATGTAAAGATATTTTCTATTGCAAAATATTTTAAAATCAATTTCATGGTAAAGCTGAATGTGCTGATTTGGTGCTCAAGAAACATTATTATCAAAGTTGATAACAGTTGTACTTTGTAATATTTTTGTGGAAACCGTGATTCTTTGATGATTACAAAAACGGAGTGTCTATTTACACTAAGTGCAAACAGCCCACCTTGTTGGCAGAGGCAATTTAAACTAACTCTGCCCACCAACGTGTGATTGGGCTAGTCAACACTACAAAAGACAATTGTCAAATAACAGCTTCAGTGGCATAGATGGTAAAGTGCATGTCGTAGTCTTTTTGATGTGATCGACCCAACTTCGAATCAGAGTTTTGACGAACTTTTTTTCTCCCTGTTTAAATCTCATATCACATCAGAAAGGCATTTATTTTCAATAAAAATTCAAATAAAGTATCGGGGAGGGTTAGGGTAGGTGTAGGGAGGGCCTTTTTTGTCCCAATAAGGCGTCATCCAAATAATTATTTGAATTAAAATCATAATTTACACTCAGTACGTTATTATTGCATACTATTGTATAATGTACTACAATACTGAGATGCAGATAATTGCCACTATTTGCAATAAGTAGTATAAATAGCAGAAAATCCTGCTATTTTAACAGTGTAAATAGAATCTATAGCTAATTGCACTTAGTGTAAATAGCAAATTTCACTAAGAAAATCTTGCTATTTTCACTTAAGTATAAATAGAATCCATTGCTATTTGCACTTAGTGTAAATAGCCTCTATCGCTATTTACACAGTGCAAATAGCCGCTGCCTTAAAAAAATCCCATCATTTATTTACATTTACATTTACATTTACATTTAGTCATTTAGCAGATGCTTTTATTCAAAGCGACTTAAAATGAGGACAATAGAAGCAATCAAAACCAACAAAAGAGCAACAATATGCAAGCGCTATGACAAGTCTCTGTTAGCCTAACACAGTACAGAGTTTTTTTATGAAAGAAAACAAGTAGAATAGAAAAAAAAGAAAGCTATTTAAAAAAAAAAAAGTAGATAGAATAGAAAAAAGAAAGCTAGTGTTAGAGGGTCAGATAGATACAAAGAAGACTAATAGATACAAAGAAGACAGGTAGATAAAATAGAATTAGAATAGAGATTGCTAGAGTTAGAGGGTCAAATAAAGATGGAAGAGATGTGTTTTTAGAGAGCTGCTCGGATTGAGTTGGGCAGGTCATTCCACCAGGAGGGACTAGTTAATGAAAAAGTCTGTGAAAGTGATTTTGTGCCTCTTTGAGATGGTACAATAATGTGTCGTTCACTTGCAGAATGCAAGCTTCTAGAGGGCACATAGGTCTGAAGTTCTGAATTAAGGTTAAGGGGTGCAGAGCCAGTGGTGGTTTTGTAGGCAAACATTAATGCCTTGAATTTTATGCAAGCAGCTATTGTTAGCCAGTGCAAATTGATGAACAGAGGTGTGACGTGCGTTCTTTTCGGCTCATTAAAGATTAATCTTACAGCGACATCTTGGATTAATTGTAGAGGTCTGATGGAATTGGCTGGAAGACCTGCCAAGAGAGCATTGCAATAGTCCAGTCTGGACAGAACAAGAGCTTGAACAAGGAGTTGTGTTGCATGTTCCGAAAGAAAGGGCCTGATGTTCCTAATGTTGTATAAAGCAAATCTGCAGGACTGGGCAGTTTTAGCAATGTGGTCTGAGAAATTCAGCTTATCATTAATCACAACTCCAGGGTTTCTGGCTGTTTTTGAAGGAGTTATGGTTGATAAGCCTAACTGGAAGGTGAAATTGTGATGAAGTGATGGGTTTGTTGAAACCACAAGCAGTTCTGTCTTAGCCAGGTTGAGCTGATGGTGATGGTCCTTCATCCAGCAAGAAATGTCTGTTAGACATGTTGAGATATGAGCAGCTATCGTCGGATCATCAGGATGGAATGAGAGTTAGAGTTGAGTGTCATCAGCATAGCAGTGATATGAAAAGCCATGTTTCTGAATGACAGAACCTAGTGATGCCATGTAGACAGAGAAGAGAAGTGGTCCAAGAACTGAGCCCTGAGGCACCCCAGTAGCTAGATGTTGCGACTTGGATACCTCACCTCTCCAAGATACCTTGAAAGACCTATTTGAGAGGTAAGACTTAAACCACTGGACTGCAGTTCCTGAGATGCCCTTTCTCAATAGGGTTGACAGGAGGAACTGGCGGTTGACCGTATCAAAAGCAGCGGACAGATCCAGCAAGATAAGTAATGAAGACTTGGAAGCCGCTCTTGCAAGTCTTAGGGCTTCAAAAACTGAGAGCAAGGCAGTTTCGGTCGAGTGTCCACTTCTGAAGCCAGATTGGTTGCTGTCCAGGAGGTTGTTCTGTGTGAGAAAGGCAGAGACTTGGTTAAACACAACTCATTCAAGTGTTTTTGCAATGAAAGGTAGAAGGGAAGTTCCTAAGTCTGTAGTTCCCTAAAAGAGTTGGGTTAAGAGTGGGTTTCTTAAGAAGTGCGGTTATACGAGCCTGTTTAAATGCTGAGGGAAAAACTCCAGTGTGAAGGGATGTGTTAATGATGTGAGTGAGCGTAGGTACAACTGCAGGAGAAATGGCTTGAAGGAGATGAGATGGAATAGGATCAAGCGGACAAGTAGTAGGATGACTGGAAAGGATGAGTTTAGAGACTTCTGCCAAAGAGAGTGAAGAGAAGGATGTGAACGATTGTATGTTTGTTGGTAAGATGTGTTTGACAGTTTGTGGTATGGAGAATTGTGCTGTGAGGTTTGTAATTTTATTAATGAAGAATATGGCAAAGTCGTCAGCTGTTAGAGTTGATGAAGGAGGGGGAGGAAGAGGACAAAGGAGGGAGGAAAATGTTTTAAAGAGCATACGAGAGTTAGGCGAACTGTTAATTTTGTCGTGATAGTATGTCTTTTTGGCAGTGGAGACATTAACAGAGAAGTCAGAGAGGAGTGATCGATATAAATTAAGGTCAGAAGGATTTTGGGATTTGTGCCATACCCTTTCTGCAGCCCTGAGCTTAGAACGATGTTCTCGGAGAACATCAGACAGACAAGGGGCAGAAGGGGTGTTACGGGCTGGCCTGGAAGATATGGAGCAGAAAGTGTCTAAACAAGACGTCAGACTGGAGCAGAAAGTATCAGTAGCACTGTTAGCATCAAGAGATGATAACTGTTTAGGGGGAGGAAGCAAAGATGAAACCATAGCAGATAGCCGGGAGGGTGAGAGTGACCGTAGGTTATGTCGAAAAGTGACATGTGGAGAGTGAGTAGGAAGTGATCCGAGGTGTGCAGTGGAGTAACCAGCACATGATCAGTGGAGCAGTGTCGTGTGTAATTAAGGTCCAGTTGGTTGCCTGATTTGTGAGTAGCCGTAGTTGACACTCGTTTGAGATCAAAAGAAGTAAGCAGAGTGTGGAAGTCTGCAGCCTGAAGTTTATCTAGGTGAATTTTGAAGTCTCCAAGTATAACTAGGGGAGTACCATCCTCAGGAAATGTTGAGAGCAACACATCTAATTCTTCCACTAAGTTACCTAGTGGTCCTGGAGGTCGATAAACAACTACAAAATGGATTTTAAGAGGGTAGTAACTGAATGTGATTCAAAGGAGCTGTTGATACCCAGAGATGGTAAAGGAGTAAATTTCCAATTATTAGAGATGAGCAGACCAGTACCTCCACCTCTTCCAGTCAAACGGGGGGTGTGGGAAAGGGAGAAATTATTGGAGAGTGCTGCAGGTGTAGCATTGTCCTCTGGTTTGATCCATGTCTCTGTCAGGGCCATGAGGTTTAGCCTTGAATGAATAATAATGGAAGAAATGAAATCAGCTTTGTTGACAGCAGACTGACAATTCCAGAGACCAATAGAAAAATAAAGTAGTGTATTAGTAGACATAGGCAAAGTTTGTTAGACGCAGGTTGTTAGGATTGCGCTGCCTACAGTGTGTGAAGCGTGGTTTTAGTAAGTGTGTTTTTTGGGAGGTTTTATTTAAAATTTTTTTTTTTTTTTTTGTAACAATGTAAAAGTCTTTACTGTAACTTTTGATTTATAATCACATTTGATTATCAATTTCTTTCACCAAAAAAAAAAAATAATTATATACATATTTATGTACATACCTTGTTACCATGTGGGATCTTGACATAACGTTCATGAGATAGAAATGAAATGTGTTAAATAATAGAACATTGTGTTCTAATTATATATACAAAATGAGTGATTACTGAAAGTTTCATGTAATCTCAGTGGGTACTTAAAAGCAATCCAGGTCACAAGAAGTTCAACTGCCGTAAAGATTGGGATCCCCTGCTGTTAACGGAAGGAAAGTGCTCCTCAAAGAGGACAAGTTATATTGATATCTATAGTCCACAGAGTTGTTAGTGCTGTGTAGTATCAGTGGGTATTAAGCACTCCTGCAGAGGGACCAGTTGTGAGACACAGAGTCCCCAGCCCCCATCAGAGAGACAGTCAATCTCTATCCGTACAGCTGCAGCTAACAGTCTCCTTTTAGGGAATAAATGATTTTATCATTGATCATTTTTTAATGCTGTTTAGTGCTTTAATATCAAATCTACCAATAGATAAATCCACTATTTGATTTTCCCCAGCAATGTCTTTCTCTGAGCTCTGCTAGGCAAGCTTGACCTAGATTCAACTATGCAGCTCTCTGACTGTTAATGACTAGAGCATCTGTATTATTAAAAGAAGAACTGCAACTGATGATTTGCGTGGCGTGAAAATGTGTACTTTTTCTTCGGATATTTGTGAATGGAATGAAAAACTCCTTAAACTGGATTGCATTGCCTTTATAGTTTGAGTGTGTGGTTCGTAATTGTCCCTTAGTTTTGCTATTTTGATTTCTCAGTTTATCCTCAATAGAAGTGAATATTTCTTTTCCTTTTCTTTGCATAGTTGTCCTTTGAATGTAATAGTCATGTATAATTTATTTATTCAAATTATAAGCCTATAATTGTTAAATGTTTGTGTTGTGAAGCATGTTAGAGATTTGGACATTTGTGGCGGGCATTTTTATTTTGTAATTCAATATTGGCCATTTAAAGGCTTTATTTATTTATTTTTTAGAAGAAATTAATACTTTAATTCAGCAAAGATGTATTAAATTGATCAAAAGTGAAAGTAAGGATTTCAAATAAATGCCTTTCTTTTGAAGTTTACATTTTAATTACAATAAGAAATGTTTCAAATCAGCATATTATTCTAGTATTCTGATTTGCTGCTTAAGAAAAAATTCTTATTGTAATTTTATTTCTTATTATGATTTCTGAAGGATCATGTAAGAAGACTGGGGTAATGGCTGCTGAAAATTCACAGGAATAATTTACATTTATAAAATATGTTTTAAAAAGTTACTTTAAATCATAATAATTTTTCATAACATTACTGTATTTACTGTATTTTCAATCAAATAAATGCAGTGTTGTTAAGCATAAGAGACTTCTTTCAAAAATATTAAAATATTTTTAAATAAGTCCAAATCAAAACCAAACAGTAGTATATATATATATATATGTGTGTGTGTGTGTGTGTGTGTGTGTGTGTGTGTGTGTGTGTGTATACAGTGCCCTCCATAAGTATAATTTGGAACAGTAAAGACAAAATTGCTCTGTTGGCTGTGGAGTCAAGACATTTGCAAATATGATTAAAAGATGAATATGAGACAAAACTACAGAATGTCACATTTTAGTATTAGCCGTTTCAACACATACATGTTTTACCAAATAGAAAGAACAGCACTTTTAGAGTTCATCCCACTCATTGATGTGAGCATAAGTATTGGGACAGTTGAACATAAGGCAGATATAAACAGTGATGGGAATAACAGCGTTATAAATAAACGGCGTTACTAACGGCGTTATTTTTTTCAGTAACGAGTAATCAAATAAATTACTGTTTCCCCCGTTACAACGCCGTTACCGTTACTGACAATAAAATAGGGCGTTACTATAATTTATTATAATATTATTATAATTTTATTTTTCAGTTCATCTGAATGGATGCGCCATACGTATTTGACGTACCGTAAACTCTAGTGTGAAGGAGCACGGCTCGCCGTCCCTTTGTCTCACACGCGCAAAGAAAGATACAGAGCAAGAGAGTCTTTCATAACATGCAGAATTGATGCGCTACATGTAAACGTTATTCTTTGTTGTATTTTCCTGTCAAAGTAACGGAGTTCCTTTGGAATTCTTCAGCTTTTAAGAACTGCCGGGTTTTCCGGTAGTGGGCGGAGCTAATGCGCAAACGACAATCTCATTGCCTGGTGCTCACCTATTATCGTCCCTGTTTTGATTTCAGCAAATCATTTCGAGCGAATGCAGACAACATGATTAATATTCATGAACCCAACAGCTCATTAATCCTTAGTGCATTTTATATTGTTATTAGTAGTAGAATTCGTAGTAGTTTTATGTTATCAATTTTTTCCCCCTTGTTTTATAGAAACACTAAATGACAATCTTAAGCACCACCACCAGTCCCAAGTTCAGTCAACATGACAAATATACATTCATACTTGGTTATTCTAATTACTAAAGTTCTATCATCATATAATGCTAAATTATCATAATATCATATTATAATGCTTGACTGATTGATGCTAAGTGTCAGTGGATAAATAGTGTAGATTAATGTACAATGTTTTATAATAATAATTTATTCTATTTAGAGTCCATTTCATTAATTTAACATATTTAATATTGGGGGCATCCAAGTTATTTGACATTTGAACATTTTTTTTTTTTTAAAGTAACGCAATAGTTACTTTCCCTGGTAATTAGTTACTTTTATAATGATGTAACTCAGTTACTAACTCAGTTACTATTTGTGAGAAGTAACTAGTAACTATAATTAATTACTTTTTTAAAGTAATATGCCCAACACTGAATATAAAAGATTAAAAGCTATTATTTAGTTGCAGATCCCTTGCGCACAATCACAGCAGTGAGTCTGTGACCCATAGACATCACCAGACTCTTGGTCTCATCCTTTGAAATACTTTTCCCAGCCTTTAATGCAGCCAATTCCAATTATTGCTTGTTTTGGGGAGTTTCTGCCTTTACTCTCCTCTTCAGCTGGTGAAATTCATGTTCAATCGGATTTAAATCTGGAGATTGACTTGGGCAATCTAAGACTTTCCATTTCTTTGCCCTTATAAATTCCTTGACTGAACTGGCAGGGTGTTTTGGGTCATTGTCCTGATGCAATATGAAGCACTTCCCAATTAATCTGGTGGCATTTTCTTGAATATTGGTAGGCAAGATGGTTTTGTACCCTTCCAAATTCATTCTGCTACTGTCATCATACATTAAGTCATCAGTAAAGTTGAGAGGGCCTGTTCCAGAGGCAGACATGCATGCCCATGCCATGACACCACCTCCACCATGCTTTACAGATGAGGCTGTATGCTTGGGATCATTTGCAGTTCCCTTTTTTTTCTCCACATTTTTGCTTTCCCATCACTTAGATAAAGGTTCATCTTTGTCTCATTGGTCCATAAACACAGTTCCAAAACTCTTCTGGCTCACTTTTGTGGTTTTTTGCAAACTCTAATCTTGCCTTTCTATTTTTTGGTGCTTGTCAGAGGTTTGCATCTTGCTGTGTAGCATCTGTAATTCTGTGTCAAAGTCTCCTGAGGACAGTAGATTGTCAGAGCATCACCCCAGCTTTCTGGAAGTTGTTGTTGATTTTACAGACACATCTTTTAGGGTTCATTTTCACAGCTTTTATGATTCGTCTGTCATCAACTACTGTTGTTTTCTCAGCCAATCAGGTCGTTGCTGGTTGCTGGTGTCGCTGGTGGTTTCCAAACTCTTGATTTCTCCATGCCCTTTGTTTTTGATATAGCTCTAATTGACTTCCTCTTTTATATTAGCATCCAAATTGCTTGCTTTTCTCTCAAAGGCAGCTCCCTCATCTTCATCCTGGTTTGAGTTTGTCATCATCGAAAGCAAGATTCAGAATGCAGAAGTAATGGATATAACTGATACGACACATTCCCTGCTTTTAATATCTGAAGAATGAATGCAACAGCACACAGCTGATCACTTAGAAAGACCTGTGAGGCAACTGTTCCAATACTTATGCTCACATCAGATAGGGGGATGAAACTCTAAAAGTGCTGAACTTCTTAGCTGGTAAAATATCTATGAGTTGAATCACCCAATAATAAAATGTGACATTCTGTATTTTTGTCTCATATTCATCTTTTAATCATATTTGTAAATGTCTTGACTCCACAGCCAACAGAGCAAATTTGTCTTTACTGTTCCAATACCTTTGGAGACCACTGTAGATATATATACATATATATATATATATATATATATATACACATACAGAGTTCTGGTATGAAACTCTAGATGGCACAGTCCGATAAGTCTAACTCAATCTCACCTAATGACATCATTATCACATGGCACAGTTAATTGGTTCTCTCCTGTATCAGTAGCCAACCAGCTCTCTGCTCAACATTCAAATATATGACTAGTGCTTGTTGTATACATTGTTCACAGCGTGCTTCAGAAACCCTCCACCTTCCCCAGCTTCACCTGTATAGATCTGCTACGAGGTGTTTCATGTATGCTATAGGAGGTTATTTCATGTATGTTATATTTGCAGCAGCAGTATTTCTTAAATGCTCACAGCAGCATGTTGTGGATGTATTGGCAGTAGCAAGTCTCAGTACTTGCTCTGCCGCAGCAGCAGCTTACCAGATCTATTCCGCCAAGACCAAATACATTAACATTGTCATATACATTACCATGCCAATCCCTCCGAGAGTTGTCATGACAGATAGATATATATATAGATTAACAGTTATTGGTAGTGGCTAAAATTTATATAGTTCTTAATCCAAAATAGTGACATCATGTTGATGTCAGATTGTGCTGTGAAATTTTCTTCCACCTATATATTTTGGTAGTTTCATTATTTTAATTAGAATTTTTTTCTTTCTTTATTGCCCTTCTGTACTACTAATTAGAAATTTGTCAGTACTTTTCTTTGCCTTGCTGCTGGCAGAGTCCTGACTCACATTGCTGACTGTGCACCTGCTGGAGACAGAAAGAAAGAAAAAGAGAGAAAGCAGCTCTCTCAGTCTTGCTGTAGTGCTAGCAGAATCCTTCATTCCTTCATTCTGTGTGAGCAGTCCAGGGAAAGATGGGAAACTCTCAAAGAAAGATACCTGGCTGTGGCTTGAAAAAGAGGAGGAGAACAAAGAGGGCTAGTAAAAACGCAAGCCAGAGAGCAGGCACAACAGGTAAGGTGACTAGATTTCAAACAAGGAAAGTGATCTAGGTTCTCTGCAGAGGTGAATGCAGTAGTCAGTGAGCGAGAATACAGATGACCATCATTTGAATGTTTTAATTCATTTACTTTGCATTCTGGTGCAATTATACTGCAGTGTACTGCTGTCTTACTAAGCACTGACCTCTTTACGTTGATCAAACTCTCCTGTAACTGCGGTTTTCAATGCCACTGAACAGAACACTGAGACTTTTGATGTTTCTGTGATGAAAATTTTGAAATGTACATTGAAGAAATGCATGAAATACAAAAAATGTTAAAAATGTTTCTATGTGCATAAGCTTAACTGTGACTCATGATATAATAAGAGTCTCAGATTATATGTTAACTCTACATACAAAGTATACTTTTTCTTTGGCTGAATTAATTTGCTGTAGATGATCGAAATTTCCAAGTGCAGAGGGAGTGATTAAGACGCATGTATGTAGAGATCACCTATATGTGCCGCATAAGGATCAGTACTTGATAATGCTGGGCAAAAACGAAAGAAACAGCAGAGCGGTGCTGAGTAATAGAGTCTGTTCACCGCATTCACACGTCTTTACAGCACAAGTCCAAATGGAGGGAGGGCAGATAGGGCTTTCATTAAAACACTAACTCGACAGTTATTTCCAAAGCAGATGTTTAATGAAATATACGTTTTTTGGCATCAGTGGATTTTTTTTTCACTAACTTTGTTACAGTGCATTCTGGGATTACTTTCTTTTTGAAGGCTACTGCTGATGCTTTGATAGTAGCATAATTTTAATAGTAACATTGTTACTGATAGTGAGTTGCCTACCTTTTGGAAAAGGATTCTTTTAGACATTTACTCTTATTTTATTTTATATAATTTATTTTTATTTAATCTTATTTTACATTATACTGTTTTTATATTATATTATATTATATTATATTATATTATATTATATTATATTATATTATATTATATTATATTATATTATATTCGTTCAAAAGTTTTGGGGCCAGTGAGTTTATTATTACTTTTATTTTAGAAATTATTACTTTTATTCAGCAAGGATACATTAAATCAGTGAAAAGTGACAGTATTTCTTTTTCAAATATATGCTGTTCTTTTAGGCAGACTGTTTTTATGATAATAATAAATGATTTTTGAGCACCGACATATAAGAATGATTTATGTGACAGAGAAGACTGGAGTAATGGCTGCTGAAAATTCAGCTCTAACACCACAGGAATAAATTACATTTTAAAATTGATCAAAGTATAAAACATGTATTTTAAATTGTAATAATATTTCACAATATTTCTGTTTTTACTGTATTTTTGATCAAATAAATTCTGCCTTGTTGAGCATAAGAGACAAAAACTAAATATTTTCACCAACCTCAAACTTTTGAACAATATCACCTATATTATGTTTATCAGTCTGCACATGATATTTTACATTGTAATTTGGGCTTTTATCTGTAACTTTACTGGTTTAAAGTCAGAGGATTTCCCATATTGCTTAAAATCACTAAGGAAATTTAATAAGGTGTTTAAGTAGCTGAAGTAAAAACAAAAACTGGCCCACTCCCAGAGACCTGAAAGTATTAGTCTAGACTTACTATCAATGGGAGTCTCTTAATTTTTATTGAAGCATGAAATCACTTCATCCAGATTTAAATTCCTCACACTTGCTGAGGTCTGAATCCATCAGTAATGTGTCAATCAGTTGTCTTTAAAAGAACTGCAGTGATTAACTTAATTTCCCATATTCCAAAGACATTTGATTTTTCTTTATATAGAAAATTTTTCTTTATTCTTTTACCTGTAGATTAGAATTTGGTTTAAAGTCAATGCAAAAATGTCTAGAATATGAATAAAGTTAGTTTTTCATCATTTGTTTACAGATGCAAAGTAGTTTGATACTAGCTTTGACATCTCATGCAATGAAGTTAATGTATTTTAAGTGTATGCTTAAGGTGTCCACTGTGCAAATTTATGAATACTTGTGCTCATTCCTACCATTTAGTCCCCAGCTGTCTCATTCATCAGCGCAAGTTAACACTGAACGTAGAAGGACATTTAACAGTGAAAAAAGCGGGTATCAGATTATCATTCTTGAGTAAAACCACTCAAAACATTGTTCATTTTAATGGTTCTCTGGTTGTGGTCAGGCTTAAGGTTATAGAAGGGGCTTGTATCGGATTACCAGATGCCCCCGTGTGTGTGTGTGTGTGTGTTTGGCAAGAGAGAGAGAGTGAGGCCTTGTATGTATTAATTTCTGTCAAACCAATAGACTTGGCTATTGTCATGGTTTACCTCATGGTTAATAAGCACTAAAATGTTTCCTTTCTGACTGTCAGTCTGAATTGTCTGCTTCATATTTAGCCATATCTTTCAGAAATGTAAGACCCCTTTGCGGTCTCCTCTCAGAAAACCTTTAATGTACCAGAGACTAAAAAAAGAATATTCCCAGACTCTTTCTTGAGGAGCCACTTCTGTTTTGTATTACCCTTTCGAGTAATATGTCCTATGGCTTTTGTTCCAATTACATACAACAAAGAGTTTGTTGCTATAAAATCCAGTGTTTTTCCAAGCATCCATCATCATCAACCCTCCACCCTTTTTTCTGAGGTCTTCTAAGACAGGAAATGCATTTCTGGTATTATTCTGCTGATCACGGCCTGATAAGGATCTGCTAATTCGTTGTAAATTAGATATGAAGGGTTGCTTGGATACAGATGACTCTGGGTAGTTCAAGGGGACCACTGCGCATTGAATACAGATGGGCAGATGCTCCTTTATAGAGGAGAGGAGGAGACAGAAAGCTGGGGAAAAGAGAAAAAGATAGAGGGAGAAATACTAATGAAGCTGTCTTTCACCTTCGTCTCCCTGTAAAAAGTGATAAGTTGACTTGACTTAAAAAAATTGAGGAAACTCGTTGCCTTAAAATTTTTAAGTAAATGATAATTAAAAAAAAATAAGTTAATTGAATTGTCAAGTTCACTTAACTTTTTTTTTAAATTATTATGTGATTTGTTGTCTTGTAATGCGTAATATTGTTACATTTGAATGAATATGGAAACTTGCACTGCTGCTCAAAATTTGGGGTTTGATAAGATTTTTTTAAATGTTTTTGAAAGTCTCTTAAACAAATCCAGGCTGCATCCTTTGATAAAAAATAATTTGGTAAAAAATACAATAATATTCAGAAATAGTATTACAATTTAATTTAATATTTTAAAATGTAAATTTATTTATTTGTTTAATCTATTCCTGTAATGGCAAAGCTGAATTTTCAGTAGCAATTACTCCAGCCTCCAGTGTCACGTGATTCTTCAGACATCACTCTAATATGCTGATTTTGTCCTATAAAACTTTTTTTCAGGTTCATTTAATGAATAACTTTCAAATAAAGTCATATATTTTATATTTCAATTTTGATGTATAAATGTAATGCATCCTTGTTGAATAAAAGTACTTATTTCTTTAAAACTTTTAAACGGTAGTGTATATTCCTATTCATTGGTTTATAAAGTATTCCTTGTTTGGATTTACATCATTTGGAACTGATTATGAAGGTTTCTCATGGGAATGTACTGACAGGATTCTGACATAATACAAATTAATGTAGTTCTTTTAGAACACATAGTTCCCTTTGTAGAACATCACAAAGAAATTAAGGATTTTTAAACTCCTGTAGAGAGTGCATAAAGATTACGCAACATTCAGCAGAATCAAATAAGCATTCAAAAAATCATGTAGGATTTTCACTCTGTCCAGTAGGATCTAATCCTATTCTTAGCAAATTCTTATTTGATGGAAGTTTTAATAAAAATCCGGTACATATTCCAGATTTCTGACCTTGTAACTTCTTTGTCTTTCTCTCTAGCGGTATCAAATCTGGACATTGAGAGTAAACTGACATCACACTATCAGGCTCCATGGCATCAACAACACAACCTGTTCCACACTTGTACACGGCCACCATGTTTGGAAGAGTTACACCGACATGCCAAGCTCAACCTGCGGGCACTGCACAGAGGTACTGAGTCAGGCTTCTGGGCCCACATTTTTTTGGTTCCAAACCACAGTGCCGTTTGATTTTTATGATTCTTTTCCTCCAAACATATCTTATATCACAACAGTTGTAACCAAATTCCCCCTGTGGTTCAGTGGTCTGCCCAGGGCCACAATGGTGATAGATCAGAGTACAGAAGTGACAAATCAGGATAGATGAGAATTATGATCCTGGAGTTCCCCTCAGGGATCAATAAAGTGTTTCTATTTAGTCCTGAATCTGTCGAAACAGCTATCAGGTTCCTGAGTCTACCTGGAAATGAACCTCAAACCTTAGTGAGAGCAGTTCAGACTATTGGGTTAACATCTCCATATTTTATCTCCCCATTGTATTTTGCTGTATGTCAGCTTTGAGATCTACAGTATTTAGTTTTCAGCATATATTGAAGGCAAACTGTAAGATACCTTATTAAATTCTGTTCTAAATTAGTGAGTTTGAAGTTGTGGATATATTAAATTATTTTAAGATGGTAAATGAGAAAAAAAAACGTTAAAAAAAGAAAAAAATGTCACACATCAACTAAAAATGCCTTTAGAGGCTGATGTTAGGGGAGTTTGTTGGTGAAAAACTGATTCATACTGCCATCTTGTGTTTGAATGATGAAATGATTTGGCATTGCCTCAGTTCAATGTGAATCATCATAGCATAATTTATATTTTCCCCTTGAATCAATTTTACTTCCATCAGTTACACATAAAATGTGACCAGAACATTGATTGTACATTGTCAGTATGCAACAAATCCATTAGAGGCCTACTACACATGAACAATTTAGTTAGCAGTTGGCAGTCTGTAAATTCTATAAAACATAAAGTGTTATAATTCATACTTTAGTTTAAACTAAAATAGCTCAGCCAGCTGAAGAGTGCGTGTGTGTGTGTGTGTGTGTGTGTGTGTGTGTGTGTGTGTGTGTGTGTGTGTGTGTGTGTGTGTGTGTGTGTACTTTATAGACCAGCAGCAGCGTCAGCGTTCAACCAGCAGAGACCGTGGTCGGGTCACCATATCGATATCTGTGGCCCCGCCTATGCCAACCTTCCCTTCAACTCACAAACTCAGAAGGCGGGAGCAGAGGGGCCGGCACTCACGCCTGGTAAGAACACAACATTTAATCTCCACTCATGTAGAGGAGGTTCAAAAATCTGTGGCTCTCAGCTGGTTTTGTTTCAGAACCCAGATTTTGTGTCAAATGTAAAGCGGTGATCTTACCCAGTACCAGATTTGATTGTCTTAAAATAAAAACTGTTATAAGATCAACAAAATATTTTTGGCCTAAACTAGCACGCTCTCTCCTACCATGCACACCAGGAGAGGAGCATTAAAGAGAGTGATGTGCAAAACATCCAGAGGAAGGTAAAGAGTTTGTTTTTGTTTATATTGTGTGCACATTCTCTGTGATACCATCCCATTGAAATGCACTTTGCCAAGTTTCAGGGTTTTTATTTATATTGTTTTAACTTCCTCAGTCCTGGAACAGGAAATATTACAAAACATGTAATTATAGAAATGTTAATAAACCAATATTAAATGGCAAATTAAATTAATTCTGTTTATATATATATATATATATATATATATATATATATATATATAAACAGAATTAATTTAATTTGCCATTTAATATTTGCCATTTAATATATGTGTGTGTGTGGCTGTGTGTGTGTGTGTTCAGTGTCTAGTATTTTCATGATTTCTTGTGCTTGCTGCATGTAAAATATTGATTTTACATGTTAAATAATATAGATTCAATAATTGTGTAATTATTAATAATGCATGCCCTATAATACATTTTTACATTAACGTGTCAGTGCATAAGTGCAAAGTGTAACTTAAGTCAGAACATTCAGCATACTGGAAATTCTTGAATAAGAAAAAGTATCTTCCTTGTCATCATAGTAACACTCCATAATAATAAACATGACAAATATCAAAGTTGAGTTGAGTTTCTTTCTGACATACTGATTTTATTCATAAGCTTAGCCTCAAACTCTTTCTATATATGACCAATCAATATTAACTATGAGTTGTATAGAAACACTTAAAAGTTGGCCTGACAACATAATGTTGCCATAGAGCAATAAAATATATATATTAAAAAATGCCCAGTGTACTAGGTGTTTGGAATGAGGAGGTTATTTATAATTTATGTTATTTATAATGAACTCTGTTTTACATCTTTAAATGTTTTACATATTTTCATAAAGTAACATGCACAAGAGTAAAATGGGCATCTGCGTGTGATTTTAAAGGTGGTCAAAGGTATTCTGGGATCTTTATCTGTTTTATTCTTTGCATTTAACTGCTGCAGGAGAGACCAGCCAAGGAGGCTGAATTCAAACCCGTCCTCAGAAAGGTAAATTACATAATTTTTTTTTTTTTTTTAATCTGACAACAGGGCTCCTGACCTCTATCTGTTTTTTGTTTTTTGTTTTTTGCTTTTAAACCAAAGTACAGGTTTTGCCAAGATAATTGGATGGGTGCCAGATTGATTCAAATCCTTCCATAACAATTCAGTTTAGTAAATTCCTTCTTCATCAGATTACAGCCTTTCATTTCAGCATGTATGTTGCAGACTTGAACCCCAAACATCTCAGTGTTCAAGGTTGTTCACAAAAAAACAGTTCCAAAAGAGAACGTCTGTGTTGTTTTGCGTGTGTATATGTCGCCCCCTTCCCTCACAGCATGTGCTCACCATGGACTTCTCAGAAACATCATATCAGACTTATTTTTTTATATAGACTTATTCTTTTTTTTTTAATCAAGCACAACTTTTTGTCATTTGTTAAGTTGTTTTCCATCTTTTAATTTTAGTTTCAGCGTTCCCGTTCCTCCTCCCCTGTACAGTGTTGTTACTTCATTCCCTGGATTAGAAAGGTATTTTGCCCCATTAAAGACTACTTATTACCTCTAGCTCCTAATAATTTCTGTTTCTTCTTTGTTTTAACATGATTAGGGTAGAACAAGACTTCCTTGAGATTAAAATGCTTCATGTCTGTTCATGGCCATTCAGCCAGTTAGTAGTATCAGTTAGCAGGATCTTTGAAGATATGTATTTGGGATTGCTGATAACATTGTTACGGTAAATCCTAATGATCATGAAGTAAATTACTTCATAAGGATGTGTTTGCATTTACTGTATAAGCAGAATCAGTTAAAGAATATGCTATTGTATAAATGACAGTTTATGTGATTTGTTAAATAGCACCATGTTAAGTGGGACAGCTCAGTATCATTTGTTACATTATATTGAGATATATTGAAATATTTGATGCTATATTGCATTTGGAGTATCACAGAGAGTTCTGATATGGTAAGAGCATTCCTTCTGGTTCTTGCTTAATATTACTATTCCACTGCTTTTTGTGTGAGCAAAACCTTGGATTTCCTTTCTGGATTATTTACTCCCTAGGGTGCAACCGGGCCTTCATGAAAGACATTATTTTATACATTTGCATGCATCCATAGAAAAAAAAAATCATGCTGTCTCTTTGCCTATGTTTCATCTGTTCTTCTTCTCTCTGTGTGTGTCTTCTGCCTCATAATCAAAGCTGCATTTCTTATCAACACAGAAAAATGGGAATTTGGCAATACATGTATGTATGTAGATGTCAACTTAATACAGCTGGTCCCAAAAAGTATTTGGACACTTAAGCCTCATTTATGTATGAATGTCTGCACTGAAAAACACAAGAATGAAATCACTCACTTGCCTTTGACTTAGAATTTCTTTCTTGTTTTGAATGTAAAAGAAGATATTTTGAAGGATGTAGGCAACCAAAATTTGCTGTTCCCTTTAGGCATCAGTTGCCACTTGGTTTGTTATTTTGGATATGTTTTGTATATTTCCAGTGCAGTGAAATCCATACATTAAGTGTGACTCCAAAGGTGTCTGAAGGTTTTTGGGGCCACTGTATAAAACTTGTGATCCTGTAGATAAAATTTTGTCTTTACATTTAGCTGTGTGTTTACAGTACGTGAATTTGATCATAAATTGTCAATCTTGTTCTGAGTACAACTTAACAGTTCTAAAATCATCCCACATTAGGCTGGAACCAACACAGAAACAGATGGTGAATTGCCAGTGATGAGCCATAGGCCTAAATGTCCTGTTCCCAATGTACCTAACGCCT
The DNA here is from genome assembly GCA_039654775.1 of Spinibarbus caldwelli. Lineage (NCBI taxonomy): Eukaryota > Metazoa > Chordata > Actinopteri > Cypriniformes > Cyprinidae > Spinibarbus > Spinibarbus caldwelli. Next base: position 14,635,512 of record CM077254.1, read on the forward strand.
TGGACAAAAAGACCAACTGGTCCAAAGCCCTGCCTCTTCCCACGCCAGAAGAGAGAATAAAGAATGACTCTCAAGTGATTTCATCCTGTATCATTCCAATAAATGTTTCTGGTAAGCAAAATTACTTCAGATTCAGTACAAACCAAAACCACCAACAATTGTATCATATATTATAACAATATATATGTAAAATTAATTCAAAAAGAATTTGATAGTGTGGAATATATCACCCAGTCTTAACTACTTCTGAGCTTAACTACTTCTGAGACTGTTATTTTTCTTCACAGGTGTTGGATTTGACAGAGAAGCAAGTGCTCGCTGCTCTCTTGTTCACTCACAGTCGGTTCTACAGAGACGCCGGAAACTCAGGAGGCGAAAAACGATCACTGGCATCCCCAAACGAGTTCAACAAGACATGGGTATGACCAACTGATGCTTTACATCTGAAGTCCAAATTCATCAAAGTAACTTATTCTTTTCATTTAACATCCACAGGTCACATTTTCTTCAATTTTATCGTCATATAGATTTAGTTTAAGTATTGGTTTTCTGATTTCCCTGTAGATTCTGACGAATCACCTGTGGCTAGAGAGAGAACAGTGATCATCCATGCCAACCCACACAAGTCATTGTGGCATGAGGAGCTCTCCTTGAGTGGCCGAGTACTGCACACCAAGGACTCTGGCTGTCAGACAGATGACTTCTTGATTGCTGCTCCATCCCGGAGGCGTATCCGTGCCCAGAGGGGTCAGGGAATTCCAGCCTCTCTCTCACACTCCACTGGAAACATCACCTCCCTGCCGGATCGCTCTGATACTGTGTATGCTGCAGCATCAGGCACTCGTGTCCGTTCTAGAAGTCTACCACGTGAGGGTGGCCGGCTTCTGGATGAGGACCAAGATGACAGTGATGATGATGATGATGATGATGATGATGATGAAGATGAAGATGAAGATGACGAAGAGGAAGATGAAGAACTCTCTCCGTATGAAGCTGAGGACTTCCTACCAGGTGCAGGACAGAGAATTTTGAAGGATGAGGAAGAAAGCACCGATGACCAGACCATGCCAGAGCTCCAGTTTGGAAGCCTCAAGCACATGCAGCATTCGGAGAGCCCTGACCACACATGGATTGAGAGAGGCAGATCTAGACTCCCACGCAAAGTTGACATGGGGAGCTGTGAGATTTCCTCCAGCTCTGATACTTTCAGCAGCCCCATCCACTCTGCCTCCACTACAGGAGTGCTAGGCAGCCAGATGGACCATAAAGAGGATCACCAGTCCTCAAGCGGCAACTGGAGTGGAAGCAGCTCCACTTGCCCATCGCAGACATCTGAAACTCTTCCGCCTGCTGCCTCTCCTCCCCTGACTGGATCCTCACACTGTGATTCAGAACTCTCCCTCAATACTGGATCCCATGTCATTGATGACACCACCGGCTTCATAATTGATCCCTACCACATTGACAAGCCACAAGGACAGGGGCAGCGATCCAATTCTTTTACCTCATCGGCTACTGATCAGATGGATGATGCAGGGGTCAGCACTGCTAGTGATGGTGAGTGGAACTGCACCCAGGACCAGCAGGATCAGCCCTGCCCCCAAGACTTCAGCCCAAAGCATTCCAGAGAGGATGAGAGTGGTGTCAGCTGCCCCAGTTATTCAAGTGGGGAAACTTACGAGAGTTTCAGTGACCAAGCATCCGTTAGGAAATCTAAGATGCACTACACCGTTGACACTGAAGGATTTTATTCCTCCATGCACTTTGACTGTGGTCTTAAGGGTAGCAGAAGCCACTACAACTATGCAGCCATTGACCCTGACTGTGGCCCAAGTGGAAATATAGCACCTGGCATGGGTGAATACACTCAGTCAGAGTATAGAGTCACCAGGACACTGGGCAGACCATGTCTCTCTTTAAAAAAACCAAAGGCCAAGCCACCCCCACCAAAACGTAGCACTTCATTAAAGGAAACAAGCAGTGGTGTGAACAATCTAGAGCAGGACGAACCAAAGATTACTTGCGAGTTGCCACTGCCCTTGTCTTCCAGGCAGATGAAACTGCAGCTGGACTTGGCTGATTCTGCAGGGCACCTTGACACTGCAGGTCTCGAATCACTTGGCGCATGGGGAGTGGAGAATGTCAGGGACATGCTTGATTGCTCCTCTCCATTCAGCTCCTCAGACACACATTCATTCAAGGATGAAGGTGCTGTGCAAGCAGACTATGCAGATCTCTGGCTCCACAATGACTTGAAATCAAATGACCCTTACCGGTCTCTGTCCAACTCTAGCACTGCTACGGGTACAACTGTTATTGAATGCATCAAGCCACCAGAATGTGCAGAAATGCAAGCCTGTCAACCCAGGTCCAGACCTACTTCTCCAACTCTTCCTCCACCTGAAGGTGACTTCAAGCTGGTTTCCCCTGAAAAGTTGGTGGGCTTGGCATCCCCTTCCAGTGGATATTCTAGTCAGTCGGAAACACCTACATCATCCTTCCCCTCCGCTTTCTTCCCAGGGCCCCTGTCTCCAACCAGTGGCAAAAGGAAACCCAAAGTCCCTGAAAGGAAGTCCTCACTTTGTTCCCTACAACAGCCACAGCTTTCAGTCCGAGACCCAGGCATTTCCTCCAGGAGGGAAACTGACTTCCATGCCATACCCCCCAGTCACCTTGACCTAAGTGCTCTTCACAGCAAGCACTTTTCTCACAGAAATCAGATGCACATCCTCCACCAGAATAAGCAGAAAGCTGCCATTGCTGCGGCTGCGGCTGCAGAAGCTCGCACTGCAGCCGCTGCCACTGCCGCAGCCACCGCCGCAGCCACCGCCGCTGCTGCAGAGGCTCGCACTGCCGCTTCTACTTCAGAGAGTGCAACAAGCACAGTATCCAGCTCAGCCCATTTGGCCATCACTCCAACTGTTCTTAGATCAGTCCAACTGCGATCTATTTGTAGATTAGCTGAAGGGAACCAAGGGTATGATCTGGTCAGTGCAAATCCAGTAACTCGTCCCAAGTGTCCCACAGTAATAACTGATGCCCCATCCTCTAGCAACAGGCACAACAGGAAACCACCAGCCTACAAACCCCCTGCAGCACAGCTCTGTGAATCACAGGTTCCACCGGTGGAAAACGTTGTTCTTCCCCAGGAGGAAGTTAAAGTGAAACAGGAGAGGCTTGGTCCTGGTACTTACTGGGCAATGACTGCTTTCAGAACTTCTGTAGACCCTACTCCTGAAAAAGAAGACTCTTCGACAAGGTCATCTCAAGGTCCTGAGCAAGAACAAGACAGCAGAAAGTACCCAGATGTGCAACTGACATTGTCACCAGAAAGACTAAAACAAGATCTAAATCAGCCATCACGGTCAGACCCTTCAGCACAGCCCATGTGTTCGGCCAGCACAGTGCCACCCCCCGCTTACAGTGAAATACAGAGGAGCAATTTTGTACTGTACAACAGCCCTGACAAAGTGCCTGTTTCAACTCAAGAGGCATCGCACATTTACACAATCAGCGATGTGCAAGGCCAAGAAGAGGATTATGAGACATCAGGTGTCGCAAACAGAAGTGCCTCACAGGACATAAGGGAAGAAGGCTCGACCCCGGACACAGAGGACTACTTCAGCAAGGGTAATTGTCCTGTAAAAAACTTTTGCTTAAAAAAAGTGATTTATTTTACCATGACTGTAGGTAACGATAACAAGTACTGTAAACATACCTCGTTTTTTTCTGTCAGTGTTTTAAATCAGCTTCTCAAGCATAACTCTGTGCATAACCAGGGTTGGGAAGGTTACTTTTAAAATGTATTTCACTACAGATTACAAAATACATGCTTTAAAACGTATTTTGTAACAAATTTTGATTTCTCAAGTTTAGTAACTTAATAAATTATAAATGCATAAATAATTTTATGCATTTTTTTTTTTAAGATTTATTTATGGGATTTGTATGCCTTTATTTGGACAGGACAATGTAGAGTAGACAGGAAAGCTTTTGGGTGAAGAGAGAGGGGAGCGGGAGCGGCAAAGGACCACAAGCCGGGATTCAATCTCGGGTTGCCGTGAGCACAGTTGCGCTGTATGTCAGCACACTAACCACGAGGCTATTGGCACTGACATGCAATTATTTTTTTTAAATATAACATTTTGAACACTGAAATATAAAATGATGGGGAGGGAAATAAATTATGTTTTTAAATATGAAACTAAAACCACCAGTAGGTGGTGGCAAATATTACATTCTTAATGAATGAGTCATGGAATCATTTGATTTGTTCAAAAGGACCGATTCATTAAGGAATTGAACAAGTGATTTATGAACTGAATCATTCGCTCAGCCAATTCGTTCGAAATGTGGATTCATTCAGGAACCAAACAGCACTTGGTTGCTCGCAGACATGCAAGTCTTCTGTGTATTTATCTCAAAGGCAGTAGTTATTTGCAATAAGTGCAAATAGCATTAGATGGTACTTACACTAAGTGTAAATAGCATCTGTCGCTATGCAACTTACACTAAGTGCAAATATCCATAGATTCTATTTACACTATGCAAAAAGGTAGTATTTTCTTTGCAATAAGTGTAATAGTAATTAGATGCTTTATTTATACTTACTCCAAATAGTGGCAGATATTGTTGTAGTACATTATAAAACAGTATGCATTTTAAATGTAAATTATAATTTAATTTATTAATGGATGCTGCCTTATTGGGTGCCCTCCCTACACCTAACCCTACCACTGTACCCAATAAACACTTCATGATTAAGAACCCGAGAGGCACTTTATTTCCACTTTTCGAATATTTACTTCATTTTTATTGAAAATAAATGCCTTTCTGATCTGATATGTGATGATAAAAGGGAGAAGAACGGTAGTAGAACTAGTTCGGCAAAAGACGGAAACCGAACTCGGATTGATCGCGTATCTTACTCCCTACACCACTGCTACTGTTCTTAAACAGCCATCTTTTGTAATGTCCAGACATTGGTGGGTGTAGCTACTCTAAATTGCTTCTGCCAACAAGGAGGGCTATTCAGGCTGTTATTTAATGTATGTCACTTAATATTAACTTATTGTTTTTGAATTGCATATAATCATTATGACATTTTGGAATTGTGCTAATATTCAGGAAAGCAGCACTCTTCTTCTTCAGTTGATATTGCTTAAAGGGATAGATCACCCAAAACTGAAAATTTTGTCATCATTTACTCAGCCTCATGTTGTTCCAAACCTGTATGAGTTTCTTTGAACATACTGTAAAAGAAGATATTTTGAAGAATGCTGGTAATCAAACACTTAATGGTCCCAGTTGACTTCCATAGTATTTCTTTCCCTACTGTGGAAGTCAATGGGGATCAACAACTGTTTGGTTCTTCAAAATATCTTTTTTTATTTTCAACATAAGAACGAAACATGCAGGTTTGGAACAACATGAGGGTGAGTAAATGATGACAAAATTTTCATTTTTGGATGAACTATTTCTTTAACTATACCATTTGTTATAAATATAGAAAAACAATAACTCATACAAACACACATTTTAATATTAAATTAAATAAATGCTATTTAATTTCAAAGTAATCACTTAAAATGTAACTATAACATAATACAGTTACTCATATTTTGTTTTAAATTACTCCCCAATCCTGTGCATAACATAGTCACATGACACAACAAACTCCATGCAGAGTTGGTGGTTGTTTTTATTTCACCTCTAGCGGCCGCTATTCCAACTATACTATAGGAACTATAGGAGCAGATCAGTCAGTAAAACTATTATATTGGTCAGCCTCAACATGATTTTTTTTACAAGACTGATTTCACATTCAAGCTGTTGAATGCATAACTTTATTTCAAGAGCTAATTGAGCTTGATGTATGAATGCTTTGCATGTTGACAGAATCAACTCCCAGTGACAATTCAACATCTCCTTTGACTGATGACTCTAAACCTGATGATGATAATGTTTTCCCATCCCCCAACAAACTACGCACAACTGAAGATCTGTTTGCCATGATACACAGGTAAGCATGATTGTTTCACATTCAAGTCCCATATTTTGTGTCTCCATCTTATGTTGTATATGTCTTACGATGTGACATTGAATGATATTTCATGCAATCATTAAAACTTTTAATTATTAAAACCGAAATACACTGTCAACCAAATGACTGCAGATCTAAAAGGAAAGTGCTGGGACGTAAAAACTCAGGGGAGATTAGTGGGAAAAGTCGGCCTGGTGTAGCACCTGCAACCGCAACCGCTCCTGTCAGCAATCCTACTGTATGCCCGGTCACCTCTGCTGCCTCAGTCCCTTCAAACAGCTCCCAGCGAGCCTCAGGACCCATCTACAGGAGTGCCAAAAAGTCCAGTACATCCAGTGAGGAGTTCAAACTCCTGCTGCTTAAGAAGGGTAGTCGCTCAGACTCAAGTTACCGCATGTCTGCTACGGAGATCCTCAAGAGCCCCATCACACCCAAGACTCAAGGAGAGCTGCTACTAGAGGCTGCAATGCAAACAGAAGAGCCCCCCTTACCCCTCCAGGATTCCACTAGCAGTGGAGATCCACTTCCAAGCCAATTCCCTAGGGCCAACAGTGAAGGATTCTCCCCAAAAACACTTACCATGTCAGCTGCCTCCAGACAGGGACGTTCCAGAATTCCACCTGCAGCAAACAGCAGTCGCTATAGCACGCGAAGTCGGCTGTACACTGCCCCAATGCAGGCCATATCAGAGGGAGAGACTGAAAACTCAGATGGAAGTCCACACGATGATCGCTCCTCTTAGTGGTATAATCATGTTTTTAACCACTTAGCTAAATGATAAATCTTTTATAATACGAAAACATTCTATTTGAACTGTATGAGAGTGCTGTATACATATTATGATCTACCTTAGTTTTCTCCCCTGATGTTTGTGGTTTGAAAAAAAAAAACATTGATTTCTTTAAGCTCCTTTTGTATTCTATAGGAAGAAGAACTTGAATTTTTCGCATTACCATTTATCATTGAGAGCTATGATTTTCATCATAATCCCATGCTTTGATGCTAACAAAATGAGAAGGTTAAATTAGTTCTTTAACAAGGTATTGAAAGGTAACATTTTAATATAGAAAATTCTATTTCCATCATCCATCACAATTACATGCATATGCGGATGCTTTACTAAGGACAATCGCACCATGGCCTTTCTTAGCAGGGTGTGCAAGGGGAAAGTTTTCTGAGAAAAAGAAAGCTAGAGCTGTTATGAACATGGTATAGTAGACTGGTTAGCAAAACCATCAGTTTTTTTGCACTTAATTTGGTTAATTATACCTTGAAATATACAACCTGGATGCACTGCTAAATAACAAGGCAAGGAGACAAAGTAATCCAGTTTTAGTTTAGTGAAATGTAATGGAACGTACAATATGTGTGTGTCAGAATCTTCATGCTGTCTGAATCTCAAACTGTCAAACAGCATTCCAAAACTGTTATGAAAACTAATTGAATCCTTTTTACCCTTGTTTAGTTTACCTTTTCTTCAAAGACCCAAATTGGGTTGTGTATTTTTGTCACAATGTTCAGGTGTCATCATGTATATTTTCTTAACCAACCAACATGGAAGATTTTTGTGACTGCAGAAGAAGTGAGGACCTCAATCTAAATGTATTCTGTGAATACCTTTAAAATCAAGCGTACTGTTCATTTGAAGAAGAATGGATTCACTTTTAAAGTGAAACTCTTCAGAGTTGGAGGTCTTCTCAGAGTTCAAAACTCTTAGGAATTAGCTAGATTTGTCAAGCCTACACTGTGCCACTGAAGGGAAGGTGACATGCTGTGAAAAGATCGATTTTTGGTCATCCGTCTCTGATGAACGCTCTTTCACTGTGGTTGTAATTCAGTTTCTTCATCCTTTGTACAGCATGCAATAAAACACAAGAACATGTCACATCTCCACATAAAATGTATTTCCACCTTCACTTGAATTTGTTGAGTATGTGCTCTGTTCAGTAAATGTACAAAATGTGTGAGATTTGTTTTACATCACTGTATACACAGTTTGAGCTTTTTCCCTTAAGTGGAGGAACTGGACAATCTAATCTAATGAAGCACTATTTGTGTATAGCTGAGTTTTGAAAGAACAGACTGAGGCATAAATATGGGTCCATTTTATTTAAATGATGATATAATTATATTTAGGGATTAATGTAATGTCAGTACTGATTGATATCTCAATCTCTGAGATATAGATAAAATGACTGTGAGAAGACAGCAGTGGTTCATTGCTCATCTGTATATTTATAGATGATTGACATAATATTTCAGCCTTTATTCTGAACTGTCGATGATTTGTTGTGTACTGTCATGTCCAAGAGGTTTGAGAATTGAATTCTTTTTGTTTTATACCGAGAAACCTTCCAGGATATTCTGAGACACTAACAGATATTTTGTCATTAAATAGGAGCTGCAGTGTGCCACATCTTATTTCTCCTTTAATACGACCCTGTCTGATGGTTGTCGCAATTAGCTTTGCTTTATAACTACAGAATTTTGGAAGTACAGACTACTTTTTTTTTTCCTTTGTGTCCATGTACTAGAACTAAATCTATGAAATCTTCTTTTAGATTGCAACATTTAATAGAAAAAAAGTATTTTTAATTATGGGATATTTTATCCAGAGAATTATTTTGTTAATAAATTTGGAAAAGAATAATTATAAAGCTTTATTTAAATAAAATAAGAAAAAATATTTAATATCAGGGGTGTATCAGTCAATGATGAAGATACCGAACTTGTAAACATTTCTAATTAGCTGTAAACTTGCATTCTTAACAAATAAGCTATTCTGTGTTAAACGACTGTAGTTAAATGTTTTGGTGCTTTGAATTCTATACCCAGGCCATATTCTGTCATTGTTGCCATCGGGGGGAAAAATGTCATCGATATCATCAGTTTTCTTTTCATACTTTTCTCTCTGTGCTTGTGATGCAATTGCAGTCATGAAAACAACACTCGTGACAACTCAAAAATTCAGATATGTAGCAATGAATGTCTTTTGTTTCTATTTTCACAACAGTAGCCACATTTGAAGTATCAACCTAGTTACCTGTACTGTAGTGAAGCTAACCAGTCAGTTTAGGCCTTATTTGCAAAATATTAAAGAAAAAAAATGAAGGGAAATCACAAAGTTATCTGTGTCATAGTTATTTTACCTCAAATACAGCTTTGGACTGTTTTAAACTGGCACAAGTTACTATACAAAAAATTATCATATTAATAAAGAACAAAAGTGTGTAACAGGAAACAAAAAGAAACTACACATTTATTTTACTGGTTCTCTTTTATCATCATAATCCATCTTGGATTTTTCTAGACACCTTTTGCCAAATTTCTCTGCATTAATGGAGAAGCACAGACTTTTTTGTTTGTTTGTTTGTTTACCAAAGGGTTTCAAATGTGTATTGGTGTGGAAAAATAAATTATAATGAATTAATTGAAGAAATAAAAAATGAGGGTTAAAGTGAAAATGTCTAGATGCATCTCATTCAGTTACAATAAGCAGGAAGCAAATCTCATTCTGCATACAAGCTTCACTTCAAGAGATTTGAATCCATTTTGTATTTTTGTATAAACATGTACAAATGATCTTTTTAAAGTGAAAAAAGAGAAAAGACACCGTTTCATTTTGTAAAATGTTTTAAAAAGTTTACATTAATTCCAAGCCTTTGTATATTTTTGAGCTGTGCGACTCTCTCAGTCCTGTATTTATTTTCATTGTAAATTTGAACCATTTCTTGCCAGCTCAAGTAACTGCTTAGTAACTGTGCATAGAGAAAGCCAATAAATGTGACTGCATTAAAAAATAACTGGAAGCCTGAAGTATGATTTGCATATTTACTGTAAGCACTCGACTCGAGGGAATTTCATACATGTAAAAATGTAAACCTCTCACACAGTAGAATCAAAATTCTCAAACAAAATTAATCTCTCTAGATGTGTACTTATACAAAGAAAAATTAAAATGTTTACTCATTCTGAACCATATCAAAACAGAAGGGAGTTGAAACTTTTTGCTTTGTGTACTAAATTTCGGAGAACGCCACAAGAGGAGGCAATTTGTTGGGATGTTCCAAACCAAAGTGATGAAATGAATCCCTTAACAAAGGGCCCTTCCAGAAGTCCTTTAGCGAGGGGAACATGTGATGGTCACTTAAAGGAAGTGATTTTCGTTTGTGATCATGTGATGTTGGATTAGGAGTTATTGCGATATATTTTTAAGGAAAGTTGGCATTGACTTTGACTTCACATGTAGAACAAAACAAGTACATTTGTTTTTATGTTAATGAAATATTTTGAATGATCGAAATAGCCTATGATTTAAGAGGTAGTGTATAAGCAAGTTTAAGCAAATTTAGTTTTAAAAAAGTTTAATAGTAAACAATTAGGCAATATTTGAATCAAATAATAATATAATAAGAAATATTTATTTCCAGTAACACTGATGGAGTGTTGAATACTGCACGCACACGCAGAGTTGTCAAGTTAACATTTTGTCAGTCATTCCCGGCCTTCGCCAAGGGAGTTCCAAACGCTTGTATGAGACAGTATTGCCGCAAACCTTCAAACTAAATAATCAAATTACACTTCAAATCATTTTTTTTTCAAAGATTTTTTCTGTCACTTTTTGTAGTACTTATCACACTGATGTATGTTAAAGTGTTAATTTTAGATTTTAGTTATTTGATGGTATAAAAACTGGGTGTGGCATCAAGATTGTGAGCTTGCGATTGGGTGTGCGGGAGTTTGGGTGGGACTTTGATACCATGGCTCCACCTCACGATCACTACTGCGCAGACTCTGGCTCCAAATGAATCACTACTGCGCAGACTCTGGCTCCAAATGAATCACTACTGCGCAGACTCTGGCTCCAAATGAATCACTACTGCGCGGACTCTGGATACAAATGAATCACTACTGCGCGGACTCTGGATACAAATGAATCACTACTGCGCGGACTCTGGCTCCAAATGAATCACTATTGCGCGGACTCTGGCTCCAAATGAATCACTACTGCGCGGACTCTGGCTCCAAATGAATCACTACTGCGCAGACTCTGGATACAAATGAATCACTATTGCGCGGACTCTGGATACAAATGAATCACTACTGCGCGGACTCTGGCTCCAAATGACATCATTTTCACAAGATGACAGTGGCCATACTGAGATGTTTTGGCTTCAACTTTCTATAGTGGAAGGAAGTGGAGACGTATTGTCCATCTTTTTTTTTTTACAGTCTATGGTAATGCTATACACCCTTCAAAGAACACACTTCAAGGACTCTGCCCTTCAAAGAGAGTAGGGCATAGGGATGCTCACTACTGTTTGGAATTCACGGATTACTTAAAAAGCTTAATCTTACTGAGTGAGACATCACTGTGACAAAGTGAACAAAGCTCCCATGATCCGTGAGGCTTTTTGAACTTTCCATAAGAGATTAGACAGGAGCCATTGATAAGTGATTAAGAGCCAGACAAGATATGGGTGGAGGGTGTTAGTCAGAGGTGGACCCTCTGGCCCCAGAGGGTAGTGCACAGCATTGTTGAAGGTCATGAGGCTGAATGTGAGACAGTGGGTCTTTTAGAAGCAGGAGACCAGAGACGACTTGAGGCAACAGACCACCATCACTTCTGACACAATATGGAGTTACTTTTGTCTTTTTTATTCAATCAAACATATTGTGTTTGAGAGCAAAACTAATTATATTGTAATTAAAAAATAAAAGATTGCAAATAAAAATACTTGCTAGGATTTTTTTATCAATTACAAAAAAAGTAATTGATAACAAAACTCTACATTGCAAATATTCTATGCAGTTCCTGCACTTTTCATTAGCTACATCTCAGTAGGTGGTAACTATGCACCAGAATGAAAGGCATGTTTCTATTGTTCACGCTCACGATATTTCTCAAAAAGACTAAGGTCCTTTGAAATTTAATTTCTTCAATAATTTATTAAAAATAAAATCAAGTTCGTCTTTTGTTTTTTCGGGAGTGAACGTTTGGACAATTGGGGTATTTATCTCAGCGGTTTGGGTGAAGTGGCTTATAGTCGTACTGGGTTTGAGGTTTACTGAGACTGAAGTGTATGGAAGCCATTATGGCACAAACACTGGAATTCACTGTAGCTGTTTATACACAAACATATGATTGAAAAAAGCTTCTATACCACCACCAGCCTGTAAATACTCATATCGTACATACACACACCACTCTTATCTTTAACACTATTGTACTGTGGTAAGCTGGAGCAATGCACACTTTTGCTATTTTTTTTTTTTTAATTTTTTTTTTTTTGCTAATTTTGCCAATTCCCACACTTGTGTAAATAATAATCATCATTATCATATTCATCATCCTTTGTGGAATATTGTCTCCCTAAATCCTTCTGAAGTTACAATGAATCATTTAACTTGCCACATGGAGAATATTAAGTTGCAAATATACAATTTAATCCATGCTTTGGCAACAGGAACACTGTGCATATGATATGAACTTTCCCATCATGTCCACAGATCTCCTTTGGCACACAGCATTTACTGGTTTGTGATCCATTTGGCTATGGAGTAAACATTTAGTTGCACAATAGTTAACATGCTGAGTTAATAAACCAGTGGAGGCCAGATTGAAAGTCATCCTATTCATTTCGAGAAATAAATAGAATAATGAATGGATAAATACATTTTTTTTAATGTATTTGTTTATTTGCTTGCTTTTGCATGCAAACCTTTATTTACAACCTGGATATAAACAATTTTAACCTGAAAGCAGACCAAACACTAGACATTATGAATTTTTTATATATTTTCCAGTTCAACTTTTTGCTCAAATTGTTAATTTGAAAACAAATGTTTTACACTTTTGGAGCTCGCTGTATACATCTGGCTTGTTACGAATCAATAGATTAAAATGAATCTGGTTTGAGAAGACTTTTGCTTCTGTATCCTCTCTGAGCTATAGGCTATCTACTGATTCCCTATTTTATAATGTTTTCTATTTTGACCATATGTGATTCATGATAGAATTAAATCCCACTTCAGAGCTTTAAAGAATTGTCAAAGCACTCAAGACGTTTCATGATAGTTTGCAAGGCCTGTCTCCTCTCATCAAGCAGATTTGTTCTCTGCAGTTTATCTCAAAACAACACTAACATCTGTTCAATATTAGTCATTTATATTAATGCTAAACAAGAGCTTATGTGGGTTAAATTTCTCAAAACATGTTGACGGCCCAGGACCATCATAAATTAAAGAGAAAGAGAGATGCTAAAATGTTTCCCAAAACATCAATAAATTCACCCCAATGTTAAGCTAACACCTACATTTATAAGAATGTATGAAAGAACAAACAGAATTGGATTGCAATGCAATTTCTACATTTAAATGTTTAAGTAGTGCTGCCATATAGAGCATGGCCTTGTAATTTCCGTGCTCGAGAGCCGCATTTGTTTATTTAGATTTCTTGGCAAGCATTTTAAAGGCGTTTGTTCCAACAAACAGCGATGGATGATTTTTTTATACCATTTTATTAATTTGCACATTTAAAAAAAAAGTTTATTCAAAAGCGATTCACTAAAAAGAAATGACTCACTAGTCATTTGCTCGGAATCAGACTCATTTCTGTGTTTTTTGACTCACTACAAGGAAATGTGTCGTTAAAATTGTTCATTTGGGAATCTGACTATATTGTTTGGAATGATGCCGGTTGCGCTGTATTCAGTCGTGGTGTTGCAGCAGTACTTACTAAGTATTAATAATTTGTATAAATAATCACAAAATAAATGTTTAATGGTTATAACAGAGCCTTCTGTGGCTCCTTCTTAGGGTCTCACTGTAGATTCAGTCACGATATTGACGAGTAAGTAGGCCTGTTAGTAATAATTAAGTAATTATTATGTAATTAAATGTTTGAAAGAGCCTTATGTTTAACATAATATTATGGAGTATTGTATCTCATTCTCGTTGTTTTTACTTTAACTTTCCAGCTAGCTAGTTGGAGTGAAAAATCCCATAGCCTACAGCAGGACAAAAATTATTGGTTTAGCAGATATGCAATTTGAGCTATCATCAACTTGATTTATGTATTACATTATAATGTTGTAGAGGAAATTGGCCAAATTATTTGGGGATGTTGCCTATTTTATATGTGTGAATGTGTATGTGTTCTCCAGAGACAAATGCACTGCAGACCCCTCAACTAATGAAATATTGCATTTTTCCTCAAAGTAGTGACATATGGGCTTATTACCCTGGGCTTAACCTCCTCTACTGGAGACACCATTCAGTGAGAGGGAATGAGCCTGTTTCCAGCATGGAAATTGTATACTGCTCACAAGAGGGAAAATTGGAGTTGAAATAGCATGTATCAGGGTTGCAGTTGCACAAAATTTATTGCACTGTTGTTAGAGTATTTGTGGTCAGGGTCGTGAAACCTTTCTGGGATCCACAGAGCTGCTTTTAAAGGAATAGTTCAGACAGAAATGAAAATGTACTGATTTACTCACCCTTACCTTTCTCCAAACCCATCTGATGATCTGAAGATTTAGTTCAAGAGTGAGTTGTGTTCAGCTGACTCAGCAGCTCACTGGAGGTGAAGATCATCTGTAAAGAACCATTTAATCTGAATAAATGACAAAACTGAACTATCCCAAAATCCTCTGGAAGCATATCCAGGAAACAATCGATTGCTTCTTTTCCCAATAAATTTGTTCCCTGATTCAAGTTTATAACATTTTTGTTTGTAGGTATAATGACCACCATTTGTTTCTCAGTAAGAAGGCTGTAATGAAATGTTTATGCTTTTTTGTGCATCCTAAAGGGATATTCTATTTAGTATGGATTAACCTTGCTAGACCTCAGGGTGACTTAATAAGGGAGACAATATCCTGGAGACATTTTGCACTCAACGAAGTAAATTACTCATGTTGTCCTTGAGATTCCTTGTAAATCAAAAACAGAATCTATAAATTATTTTGTTGTTTATGTTGTGCTAGGACATCATATTTACAATCACTCATTGAAGTCATTCATTAACAAGGAACACAAAATATTATTTTGATGTCAAATACCTCTTTTTTTCAGAACACATAGAGCCCCACCATAAGGACTGTTCTGAAGTTTGGCATCTTTTTGAGTGGGACCTTAAGGTCTAAAGCAGGGCTGCCCAACCCTGTTCCTGGAGATCTACCATCCTGCAGACTTCAGTTCCAGCCCTGCTCCAACACAGCTGTCTCTAATTATCAAGTGCTGCCTAAGAGATTAATTAGCCGGTTCAGGTGTGTTTGATTAGGGTTGGAGCTGAACTTTGCAGGATGGTAGATCTCCAGGAACAGGGTTGGGCAGCCCTGGTCTAAAGAGTCTACAATGGTGGACCAAACAAAAGAGGTATCAAAACATCAGACCAACACAGAAATACCAGATGGCAATGGATCAGGCTCGTCTAATCTCAATTCCAAAGAACAAGCAAGAAAAACTTCACCTGAATTTAATCCTTCTATTGAACACTCAGTGAATCTTGCTCTCAAAGCAGACGCATCTTTGCTGTAGTCATTCTTTCTTGAAAATAGGCCCATTGTACTGCCTGCTAATTTTCAGTTAGTTGGCGGTTTGCCACCTCAGGTTGGTGAGACAGGGTTGTCTCCATTGATCTTGCCTGCTTCAAGAACAGTCTCCATGTCACTGGTTCTGGATCAACATTTAAACTCCCAACTTTCACCTTCTTTACGCTCTTGTCCATTTGCCAATATTCAGATAATTGCTTTACTTGAAAACCTGCTTTTGAGTCAACCAGAAGCTTTGGTTTACCACACAGATGCACCAATGTTTCAAAGCCATGGAACTGCCTCATGTTTGCAAGATCTAAGACTGTCTCTGAGCAATTGTGCTTCAGCAGAGTATCAAATGACTGGTCCAGACCAACCAATCTCTTTACCTTCAAACTTCTTCAAAATTGTTCAGCCCACTGACCTCACTGATCCCACCAGCATCCTTGTTGGTCCCTTATCCATTTGTGGTCCCATTACCCGTGCCATTACCCATACCAATCCCTATCCAAATTCCTCAGAGTTTAGACTCAAAAACTTTTATTAAAACCTCCAAAAGTGGTTCTATGATTGACAAAAGCACAATGACCTCGCCTACCATCTCTTGCTGTACCAGAAGCACGGCCTGCCCTGTATTTCCACATACAGGTGCATCTCAATAAATTAGAATGTCGTGGAAAAGTTCATTTATTTCAGTAATTCAACTCAAATTGTGAAACTCGTGAATTAAATAAATTCAATGCGCACAGACTGAAGTAGTTTAAGTCTTTGGCTCTTTTAATTGTGATGATTTTGGCTCACATTTATCTGCTTCACCAAACTCAGCACTGGATCTGTCTGTGGTACGCTCGAATAGTAGACTTAAAAATGGACGAAACACATGGACAATACATGAAGGCAATGGAAACATCACATGTTCAAAGTATGATTACAATGGCAAGATTGTGTGCCCAGCTCAAACAGTCAAAGTCATTGTGTCGCCCACAGAGAACGCTCCTGCCTCTTTATGAGACAAACGAAGAGGTTTCTCATGGGACTACATGATAAACTCACCCATGAAACCAGACAGGATCCAGGATACTGTGCCACAGGACAGTGCCAGGAGACTGTCCACAGCTCACCCTCCTTGTATTGAACCACAGAAACAGATCTTAAACAACAAAAATGTATATTTAAAAAGGGACGGATCACAAAACATGCATGGAGACAGCATCCAGCATATTTTCTGCCCTGAAAATAGTCAAAATTTAGCATATGCTATATGTAGTATTAGTTTTTGTGATATTGCAGATATTTTTTTATTTTATTTTATTTATTTTTTTTGGCAAGGCAGCCAAGTTGTATTAATCTTTAGTCATAATATTGATTATTATAAATGTATATACATTCTGTTAGAATATACAAAAGTTAAATTAAGTTAAAGTTAAACTGAAATCTGTAGCTACTAATACAAGGTAATAAAATGCAATAATGATATCATTCACTAATAACAGAAATATAATATAAATGATATTTTTTTAAGTAAAGCATATTTAATGAGGTGATGCACCTTTCCACTGAAAGTACGGTGAAAATGACAACTTTATAAATGCAATTATTTATTCAAATGGTAGAAAAGTGTTCAGATAAGTAAATACAAAATATTTCAACCTGAGTATAAGAGCAAAGTAAATACAGTGTATCTAAAAGGAGCTAAAAATGTATGTATATAAACTTGTCTCATAACAAAAAGCTCCATCCCCCAAGTCACAAAATCTATTATCAATGATAATAAACGGACACAATGCACTCAAAAAAGGCAATAGTTTCTACCTATTAAATAACAATAATAAAAAAAATACACTGAAGGACAGAATACTGAACTAAATACACATTTGTATGATACACACATAAAAAGAACCACATACGTATCTAGGATTGCTGCATGCTCTGTACATCATTCAGCATGCAGATAAACCTCTGAATTTCAGGACCATGTGACATGTCCACTTCATGGGTGTCACCTGAAGTGCTGGTGTGGACATTAATGTAGTCAGTTTTTAGAGGGAAAAGACAAATATGACTGTTTTAACAAAATATGAATAAATGAAAACATATTGTACAAGTGTCCTGAGTAATTATCTTGAGTTAAACAACAATAGTAATGAAGTTTGATGAACAGTCAGAAGTAAAATTTTGTGCTTTTAAAATTGGTGCCTTTTATAGACCATAAAGCCATTTTTGGTTTATATCACTTAAATTAAATATCACTTTTTATTTCCTCTGTTACTTTATGAAACAGCAGAACATTTTGAAATATGATTGTGTATTCCCATTCATGTCACAGTAAAAAAAAAGAAAAAAAACCCCCCTGAAAATAACATTTAAATAAACACTATGCCATAAACACTATGACATAAAGTGTGAAATACAGTGGAAAGTGAACATTTGTCAAGCTGTCTGTGCATGTAGACAGCACCAGAAACAATACATAAACAACACAATGAAATCCTTTGGGATTCAGCTTTCTCTACCATTGTCTGTAAACGCACAGCATTGTATCGCTGAGGTACTGAGGTCTGTAGCTGCAGTTTTACACTGATTTTTTTTTCCTAGATGCGAGACAGTGAACATTCTTGTGCAGAATGGTTGTACACAATGTCCATCCAAAATTAGGTCGTTTTGAAAAGTCAATCTGCTGATGTTAATTTTTGCATTTGTTTTTGCCTCAAAAATGAAAATATTTGGCTGGTCAGTTTTTTTTCCCCCACCGTTTGAACCAGCAGGAATGAGTACAGCTGAAATAGGTCAACATGTTGGACCTTTGACCATCAATGTCACAGGTAATAAATATCCATGCATCTTGAGTGAAGTCTGTGGTTTGACTCTGAAATGTAGAGAACCTGCATTTTCCTCTGTTGCCCTCTAGTGGATCCAGCTACTATTTCACCTGTTTGAGTCTCTCAATGTGATGACAAAGTTTAAGAGCAGGACCCAGTTTTAGCCCCATGTACTTCATGATCATGTCACTCCGTAAAAGCATCAAGGCCTTGCCATCAATCTCCTGTGGAAAAGCAAAACAATCAATCTATTATAAAATCTTCTCTAGTATCTTGTTCTGAAAAAGTGAAAAAACAACTGAATAACATGAGAAATCCAGAAAATCTCACGTGTTTCCTGAAGAGCTCTGCGTGTGGGCCCAGTGCTTGTGGATCAGCATCACGCACAAATTGCATCACTTCCTCTATACTCCAGGATGATGGACTTTTACTAGACGTTTTGGTCGGATCCTTCTCTGCTGCTTGATGATCAGGCCCAGTGGTTGAGCTAGCAGCTAGAAAACGACCCAAATTAAGATTACAATTATTCATAAGATATTAACAATACCACACTAACAGAAAAATAAAAATGTATGTAGTTATAGCTAATAAATTTGGAAACTACAAAAAGCTTTTTATTTACACATTCAGATAAATTTATTTTATATACACATATATACACATATATATATATATATATATATATATATATATATATATATATATATATATATACACATATATATATATATATATATATATATATATATATATATATATATATATATATATATGATAATAGTATATTAATTTAAATGATTTTATTATATTTTTTTCAATATATTTTTAATATTTAAATATGCTTTTTTATTTGTGGGAGGCAGTATTCATTCCACACATTATTCAGAACATTTTCATTTTGTGCACAATATATGTACCACATATTGCAGAAACAAAAAGAATAGTATGATAGCATTAAATACAGCCTACAACTGAAAGTAGTAGATGCTAGATGTCAAAAACCCACAAAATGTTGTCAATTACATGTCATCACACAGTAATGAAGCATTATGTGTTTTATAGTCACAAAGTAATTAAATCTATGTTCATCCTTTTTTCTGCCCGCCTCAACTGGCGTATGTATTTTTTGGGAAACTGAACATGAGCTTTTCTGAATGGGATTGCTGGTCTAGGATCAGTCCCTCCTGGACTCTGTCTCTCTAAAATGGAAAATAAAACTGAACCCCAAACATCACTCCCACTCCGAGATGCTATTTAAACAAATATGGCCCCCTGAGCCGCTAACAGGCTTTAATCCATATCAAAGCCTATTGTGCCACTTGACATTTGATTAGAGAAAATACATCTGGTCCTCACACAAGCACTCTGTGCGGAACTGATATGGGTGTTTATCCCACGATAGAAATAGATCTCAGTCTCTGAAGAGCAGCACTGATAGTATGAGCCAAGCTGCTAGACCCAAAGCATTCTGAGGGAGGTGAACAATAAAACTGCTCTGCTTTCAGGGCTCAAACACAAGTGTAATGTCTACTGACTTTCAATAAGATTCCATTATTATTAGTAAATCATTAAAAAAAAAACTCTATACTTCAGCTTATATGGTGACCACTTCTTCAAAGTTTAAAGACATTTCTAATGGCACATGAAATAACGATATAAGGTTTAACATAGAATTGTAAAATCGATTAATCGGGATTAATCGCGATTAATCGCTTCCAAAATAAAATAAAGTGTTACTTATAAATGTGAGTGCAGTAGGTCTATTTAAAATAAATCAAATTAAGTCTAGTCAACTTTATCATTAATAAATCAACAAAAAACACAATGCTTCAGCTTATATACAGATCAGTAGTTCAAAACTTCATGACATTCCAGTAGCACTTTACAATAAGGATTTCATTTCTCAACTTCATTAGTTAACATACAATATTTTGTAATATTTTGAATGACAGCTATTACAAAGTGTTAGCTATAAATCTGAGTGTTGATTTAACTGGTCATCTACAAACAGGGGCGTCGTAACCGAGCAGAAAAGGGGGACAAGTAATTTTACATGTTATTAATAGTGTGTGTGAAGGTGTCCAAACAAAGCGTTCTTACATAGCCTACCTTCCACTCGTCTGTGTGTGCGTGCAGGTCCCAGCTCTGAGGGGTTGGAGGAGAGTCTGCGGAGGGGTGGGGGGTGAGAGGGGTAGTGTGGGCTGCTTCCGGCCGGGGTGTGATACTCAGACGTGCTCCTTAGTGGGGGGGGTCGGGGGGCAACAGAATTGGAGGCCGAGTCTATTGACTCTTCTGAGAACTGCTGGTCCGTGGTGGCACCATTTTCAGCGTGGGCGATGGTTTCTGTTACAAAGAAGCGTGAAGTGAAATGTTTTAGTTCATACTTAAGGTATATACACATACACGTACCATTTAAAAGTTTGCTAGCAACATCTCTCTATCTAAACTTTCAAGCTTTTACATCTGCTTCAAACTTTTAGGCTAGGCTTTCTCAAGCCAACTTCAAAGTTTGTTCTCAAACTTTTCTCTTCTAGTTCTATCAATGTTGAAAACAGTTGTGCTGTTTAATATTTTTATGGAAACCATGATACATTTTTATTAGGATTCTTTGATGAATGGATAGTTTGAACTTTTATTTGAAATAGAAATCTTTTGGAACAATGTAAAAGTCTTGTCACTTTCACTTTTGATCATTTTAATACATAGCTTTGACAAATATAATTTGTGCCTAAATGATTTTCTTTACATCATAAAATGGATGAATATACTGTTTAAACAGCATCCCAGGATATATCTAATGAAGCTGTGGCTACTTTGCACCATTTTCAAAAAGCTAAAATAGAAGATAGTCAAACATTTTTGGTCACTACATTAATCCTATACTCCCATTTGTGTTGTTTTATAGTTTTGCTGACTTTAAACTGTGTAAAATAATAGTAAAAAAGAATGTCTAGCTGTGTATATAAACAAATACAGGTTTAAAGAAAGTTTTACTTACATGCTAGAAACTAAAATGGTAACTTTATTTTAGGGTCTCTTAACTAGTTGCTCATTAGCATGCATATTACTAGAATATTAGCCATTTATTAGTAGTAATTAAGCACATATTAATGCCTTATGCTACATCCCTAATCCTACCCAATACCTAAACTTAACAACTACCTTACTATTAATAAGCAGCAAATTAGGAATTTATTGAGGGAAAAGTCATAGTTAATAGTGAATAAGTGTTCCCTATTCTAAAGTGTCACCACTAAAATTTTATCCACCATAAACTCCCACTAAAATAAATGCAGGAGAGGATTCCTGTGTTCTGAATGAATCTAAATCTGATGTAACAATTGGTAACATGTCTCAGTTTATAATTGGTTTCCAATACACATGTGCAAACAATACAAATCATTTTTAACAATTTTTTGTTTCTTCAATTTGTGAGCTTGATCTATGAAACATTTAAGGAGAGCTAAACACACAACACCTACGTCTGGCAAATTATAACACCAGTAGAAAAATAACCCAAATTGGCAGGTCATTCACAACCTAATAAAAATCAGACACTTAATTAGTTACAATGTAGACAATTTAATTAGGGGTCTGTCTGCAGTAAGAGTTTTATTATGTGCAGTTAATGAGAGAATGAACAGAGGCGTCTACCTCCACCTAAAGAAACCCCGTCCTCCATTCACCTTCAGTGTGACCAATCAAACAGGCTTGGATCTGCTGCAGTTATTGTGGCATCGCTATCATTCACTCTCAGACACAATCAAGCAAAAACAGTCAGAGCATCTGAACGGATCGTACCGTCTGAGGGCAGAGCTTCTGTTCTCTGTAGTTTTGGTGACAGGGCAGTGGTGTAAGCCGCTGAATCTCTGTTCAAACGTCTCGTACCTCGTGCTACAGACAAAGCTTCTGACGTCTCCTCTTTCACTGCAACAGAAGAAAAAAGCAGATATAGATCACTTCTGGAAGACCATAGGATTTACTTCTGAAATCACACGAGTTCAATTATTATGACAAAATTTCAATTCAAACTAAAATACAACAAACATATTCATCTTAAACTGCTGGTCATACATCAAGACCTACAGAACACCTTTAGTCCACTTTTTATTCATACTACTATTTTTAATGAATGAGAGTTCAATTAATTTACTATTGAATTTTGGTATTATAAGAATAAAAACATTTGAATTATTACACATTTAATAGTAATTTTTTTTTTGCCACATTACTATTTTAAGTATGCAGCTCTAACAAACCATAAATAACTGATATAATATTGTAGTATTTATTTATATTTTAAATTTCTGTAATTTTAGCACTTCAGCTGATAAAAAAAAAATTAGTTGCATTTCTAATTTATTTAAACTTTTTTATATTTTTTATCAAATTTTATTTCAGATTTATTTTAATTACTGCAATAGTTTTATTTCCTGTTAACAATAACAACACTGATACAAACACGCACACATACCTGATTTACTCCTTTCATACGGCTTGTGTGTGTTAGTAGTTAGTGGACTGAACGGCTGGCTGCTGAACAGGTTATCACAATGCAGGTGGTGACAAAGAGTTTCTAGAAAGCGCAGAACGAACGATGCACTGGAGGCAGTGGGGAGCTTGACATAGTGGATTCCTCCTTCTGAGCGAACTGCATGAAAGCAAAATTAAACGCACATAAATAATTGCATTACTCCTAAACATCACATGGAATGCATACAACTGGGATGCGTGTAAAATGGGTGCCGATTAAGGGGCCATGGCGTCGCAGCAGATGGCCCCACAGTCCTAGCGTGGGCCCCACCCCCTGCACACACACAAATATAGACACACATACGCACACTTCCCCTGGGGACACCCCAATCAAATGCTCCAAACCAGGTTACACACAGATGTCATCCCTTATTACTCGCAGTCTGATGACATCAGCTGTGCACACACACCCTTCTCTTTTCAGGTCAACCACACACCCATGCTCTCATTTCTCCCTTTATTGTAAAGCACACACATGCTGACAGCCTTAAAATAACATACAGTTACACTAATTCAAATGGAGCTCAAGTCTTACAGCAATATACCATTCAGCTCTCAAAACACTTTAGATTATGGATCATTCTTCCTTTAGGAGCACTTTTGACTCCCTGACGTTTTGAAAATCATATTTGTCAAAACATGCATCCCATGTCATGGCCTTGATCAACCTTAAAGTAGATTTCGGTAATATAATGTGTAATGAGGATTTTTTTTATATTGTGAGTGACAGTAATTGCATTTTCTCTAACTCTAACTTAATCATATTTTGAATTTTTTTCTTCTTTTATCTTACCTATATATACAGTCAAACCAAAATTTATTCAGACAGTTTATTTGCTACAGTTTAGAAAATGGTAATAAAATATGACAAGAACTCAGAGTTTAATTGTGTCAGTACAAATTCATCTTGATAATGCCATCCTTCTGTTAGACTGTCTCACAAATGAATTAGGTTTAATAGCTGTCAGCTGTTAAATTTAAATACACAGTTAAATAATACCAATTTAAGTCAACCAATTACCAAGCAATGCATAATTTAGTTCAGTCTGTGGTGTAAAAAGTTTGCATTAGCAATTAAAGAAAAAACACTTAAGCAAAACATGGTCAGGTCAAAGTGTCTGAATAATTTTTTGTCCCAAATTTTATATAACTTTTACACAATTTTTTGTGTTTTTGTGTAAATGTGTACAAATATAAAAATTATAATACAATAATAAATATTTATAAAATTAGTTATTTTTCTGATATATATTGTTCACTTTTACTATTACTGAATTTAAATATATTTACACACACACACATACATGTATATGACAGAACTCAAAAATAGTAGAAGTAAAAAAATGCATAAATATATTTAATACATTTACACTGATAATATAATATAATATAATATAATATAATATAATATAATATAATATAATATAATATAATATAATATATTTTTATTTTAAAGCATTCTTCATTCCTGGCAGAAATGTTCTCCTAATCAAAGAATCACTCTTAAATCAAACCCAGATCACAATCTAAAGTAGATCAAACTCTGAAGCAGGTCCAAACTAACCTCTGATGATTTCCCCTCCATCAGACTGAGACTGTAGGAAGCTGAACAGAGCTTTGGGCTGAAACGCACAGTCCACGCAGGCTTGGACCGCATGCTGAAGGACCGTGTTCACAGGACCCGGCCCGAAATGATCAGGCAGCTGCAATAATAGTTTCCGGTCCAGGTGTGGCCCTGGGTCTCCATGTTTATTCACATACACACAAACTACAAGAGGAGGGAGTGGATCATCAGGTGAAGCATACAACACTACAAAGCCATCAGCATATTGAGGAGTACATGGCCCGTGTATAGAAGAAAATAAAGGCAGGAAGATAAAAGCCTACCTGTGGACACAACTCCTGATTCTCTTGTTGTCTGCAGACTAGACAGTCTCCCATCTGACACTGAAGATGACAACGTGGGGCTTGAAAGTGAATGAGGAACCTTTTGTTTCCTCTGTAAAGGTGGAAGACAGAGAGCGAGAGATAAAACACCAATACTCACTCTCACAAAACAACCCCAATATTGTTTGCCCACCTTCTCAAAACTATGGTAGAAGACTACAAATGCCTTATCTTGATTGCGACAGACTAACGAGGTGAATACAACATGTTTAATGTACCATTCATAGAGAAGAATTATAATAGAAGTTTTAATGTTTAATATGAATAATTGCTCATTACATATGGCCCAAAATCAAACAAAAGCTGCATAATGATCAGTTACCAAGACAATCCCCCCCCCCTCTTTATTTCTTTATACCATAAAGATGTAAAATTATGTATTTTACATTATGTTGGCGACCAATGACATCAAATTCAATCAAAAACATAAAAAATAAATGTCAAAATATCTTATTTTGTGTTCCTCAGAAAAGAGAAAATCGTACAGGTTTGAAACGACATGCATGTGAGTTCATGGCAGATATTATAGTACTATTTACACACTATTATAGCATTTGTTAATATTTTTTAAGCTTTTATATTTATACTTTCAGCTTTTATTTTAATTGTAATAATTCTGAAATGTGCTTTTAAAAAAATATTTATATTTAGCTTTAATTTATTTTTATTTTAGTAACAGTAAAGGTAATTTTACTACTTCAAATAATTTTATTATTTCAGTTAGTTCCAGAGGCAACATTTTCATTTAATTTTTTAATCATCCAATATATGTAGCGCGTCGAAATGTAGCGCCGTTGCGCTTCGGGTGTCCCGTGTTCGAGTCCCAGCTTGCGGACCTTTTCCGATCCCATTCCCCCCTCGCTCTAACTTTGCTTCCTGTCTAACTACTGTCCTATCAAATAAAGGCAAAAATGCCAAAAAAATAAATCTTTAAAAAACAAAACAAAAAAACCCAATAACAACGCTGGTTAATGACGACATTTTTGGGTGAGCTATCCTTTGAAGACTGTAACTGTAAACATCACAATAAATAAATTAAAACTTTTTTAACTGATCCATTCAACCACAAAAATGCAGATGTACCTTGCTGCCAGGTTTGGGTCCTCTCTTTTTATATGGTTTAGGTGCGAGCGGTGAGCTCATGGGACTCTTGGCTGCACTGGTCTGCACTTCGCTATTCGGTGACGTGCCGGCTGCAGCTGCTGCTGCTGCCTCGGCTGCTGCTTTTAGCATGGCGATGGTCTGGCTCTTGGGTCTCCTCCCTCGTACCCCCTTGCGCACTGGTAGAGGGGGCAGGGGGTGCGGCAGACGGTACGGGGACTGCATGGAGCAGCAAGACTGACTGGACTGGCCCAGTGCTGGAGTAACAGTCTTTGAAAATGTGACTGAAGGCAGGGAAGAAAAAAAAGAAAAAGATTAATTAAAGTATTATAATACTATATGATAATAACAAAAATGTTAAGCTAATTTAACTAAAAATTATTATATAAATCACTTAATGACAAACAAAAGTTCCATAGTATTACTGCATGTATTATGGTAGTTCCATTGAAATGCTTTTGAGCATAACGTAAATATCAATGTATTTGGTAACAATGTATGGTGTCCAAAATTTTGCCATTAATTGTAATAATCCAGTGAGATTGTTGTTTGACAACAGCCAGCGCTCCACAGAGAGATCTGATCTCACCATCATCCAGTCTGTCTGGAATGACATAAAGAAACAGAACAAACTGAGACAGACTAAATCCAGTGAGACGAAAAACTGTGGCAACGTCTCCAAGATGCTTCAAGAAACGCTGTTGTCAGACTCCTTGTGCAAACAAAAATCTCACTGGATTATTACAATTAATGGCAAAATTAAAGTTTGGAAATGTAAACTGATATTTCCTACTGACACACTACAGCAAAAGATAGAAATAACTGACTTAAAACCATTTTTAGCTGGTGAAAATACTAGTATTCTAATCATCTTTTTCTTGTTTTGGAGGAGAAAGCATTTGAACAGGTCTGGTTTCATACTATTAAATCAACTGGTGATTCATCACTAGTTGTTACTACTACAATGTATTAGAACCTACAAGATGATGTTATTTAACCATTGTTTTATTGAGCCTTATTGCCATATGTGCAATATCCACAAGTTAAATGAGATGATTTATTCTGACAATAAACATGAAATGATTAAATCTTACTGCATTAATTTCACCTATCTGGGTCTTACAAAACACCATCTCATTGGCTATCAAACAAACCCCCACTGCTCAACACAAACAAATAGCCATTCACATTTAAATAACTAAAAACAATAACAAAAAATAATTATGCATTTGAAAAAAAAGACAAAAAAAAAAAAACCTGTGACTTGTATACATTGTAAAAAAAATAAAAAAATTAAAAAAAAATAAAAATAATAATAATAATAATAATAATAATAATAATAATAATAATATGACACTTTTTTTCAGTTTAGATCAAATTGGTTCTTATGCTGAGTGGATTGAGTGAATTAAACAGAGTCCAGCCACAAACTTTGATATTTTACCCTTTGAATTTGACCACTAAAAGGCTCTTCATACTGCTGAATTCTCTTCCTCAGAGGCCATTTTAGGTTTTGCATATTAGAAGCATCACATTACAGCCCTGAAAGCGGCTGTTTAAAAATGGGCAGCGCAAAAATTGAGTTATCTAGGGATCCTCTTCAAGACAGAGTGAGGCGAGACTGTTTCAGCTGGCCATTGTGCCCCACAGGAGGCATGTGCTTTTCAGCACCCTATTGTTTTGCAGGCCTCTCCCCAGTGACTCTCTGGTCAAAGGCTTCTTTTCTGGGGCCAACAGGTAATCCTCATTAGGAAGAAAGACTAAACCCCTTCCCCACTTAGATGAGTGTGTTATCAAACTGTGGAACAAGATGTGACGGGTATATAAGAGCCATGAAAAGAGTTCGCAGCTAGAAGTGCATCTCCGCAGTTTATTTCAAAATCATTTTATCATGCACAGAACGACAACCAATTTTCTATGAATATTACTGAGCTGGCAAGTTAATGTATTATTCATTTTGTTGCTGGTTCAAAATGCAGTGCCTGCTTTATAGTCTCATTTGAAAGAGCACCTTATGGTTTTCATTTGAAGAGGCCCACATCATTAGAGCACTTTATATTTTCTTTAAAAGCATTTTCAGGTAATGCATGCATGTTAAAAAAATGCAACTGAATAAAATAAATAAATAAATAAAATTCTGTAAAAAAATAAATAAAGTGATTTGCCAGGCAGATATACAAGAAACAGCTCTGCAAAAAAAAAGAAAATAAAGAAAGAAAGAAAAAAAAATAGACACTAGACAGACCTGAGGGGTGTCTGGTCACAAGAGAGGTTGTGGCCGATGTGCAATGAAGGTGTCCGGGCAAAACCAGTCTAATTACTTCATCTCTTCCACAATATTTACATTTCGCCCCACACCAGACCCGAACGCCAGGGCAATCTGTCTACGGCTGACTGCAGCTTCCACTCAGCAGGAACTAGAACCACATGTCGTGGGGGAGTAATGCCGAAAACGAGTGCGTGTGTCTGTGTCCATGCATATGTGTATGTGGTAAGGGGATATAGGGTTCCCTGAGCCCTAGGCAATTTAATGAAACAATGCAATCTGTTAAAGAGCTGAAGTCAAACAGCTACAGCGGATCAACAAAAACTTTTAATATTTTCGTGACTTCTGTACAAAAAGATTAATATGGGCTTTTACTTTAACTAAATAATTTTCAAATGGAAATTATTTAAAGCTTGAAATCAGTTACTTAATTAATCTACCTGATGCATATTTATTTTCTTGCTAAAACAAACTTCGGACGTGAATTCAGCATAGCACTTTTTTTTTTTTTTTTTTATTTATTTACAATACATAACTTTATGACTGACCATATATATATAAATATATAAGTCCTTTTTAATGACTCTTTTTGTGGCAAGCTATGTTTACAATTAATACTATATATTTTTTATGTTACTAGTATTATATTTTCGATTACTTGTAAGAGTGACTAGCATCTTAATATGCAGTGAATAAGAATTAGTAACCAGTTGAATAGATGCTTAGTACTAACAGTTATTCTCTTGCTGGTATAGTGAAAATAACTATTCCTTCGTTACTATAAAACATTTCCATTTATTTCTGTTGAATTCAATGGTGATCTGTGGTTCAGATATTAACTGAATAGTGTGTATTCCAATTGTTGCTGGTAGCAATTCAATAATATTTAACTGAACCATGTATTAGCCATTCTGCATACTAAAAAAAGTAGTGCAAGTTGCATTATAGCATGCAAAGAATAAATATTAATGACTATTAAATAAATACTAATTGCTATTGAATAAGTGCTAGTATCTAATGAACAACTACTAGTGAAATAAAAAAGGCACTAGTCACTATTACATTACTTCTTAAAAAAACAACAACTAGTAACATAAATATAGATGCTACTTGATTTAAAAAGAATAAATATTGAAACGGCTTGCCACAGTCTTTCAGCTCAATGAATGATTTTCACAAATAGAGAAATAAAAGTGGAGTGTTAGCGCACTACAAGACGAAGCAAATAAAAGCAACAGGAATGAACCCTTTGCAAAAATAAATAAACACACTCAAATTACTCATGTGACCTCAATGCACAAGCCACTAAAACAAAGCGACAGACAGCAGAGACAAAAGCCTCGGAAATACACCAGAGGAACTCACCAAAACGCCAACTTTCAACTATATCCGCGTTGTGCACTAACGAATCCGGTGTAAATCTATCTCTCGGTGGAGAATGACTGTTTTTAAAGCAACAGAACAACCGGAGCTCGCGCTCACTTTCGCGCCCGGTTTGAACAGCAGCGGTAGCGGCAGAAGCGCATGACAAAGCCCGTGCCGGTGGAGCCCTGATCGGGCAATATCTGATTAATATGGAGGCGGGGACGAACCGAGGAGGAGGAGGAGGAGGAGGAGGAGGGAGATTGGGGGTCGTATTCATGTTATCAGCCAGACTGACAGTCCTTAACTATAAGGCGCTGAATATAAAAATGTGATCAATATTAAAATACAATAAAATCTTTTATTACCGAAGAATTTATTTGTATCTTAAAGAAAAATAACATTTATTTGTCTACATGTGATGTAACATTTACAAATAATAATTATAAATAATAATTATAATATAATTAACTTATAAATTATAAATAAATTGTTAGTATTATTTAGATTTAGTCTACATTTTAATGCATCATTTATAAATAATACTAACAATAAAGTAATTATTTATGAATAATAACAACATTAATTAATAATAATAATAATAATAATGAATGTTACATTAAAATGTAGACTTTACCTTTAAAATCTAAATATTAAAAATAAATTATTATTATTATTATTATTATTATTATTATTATTATGCATAATAATAAATAACTTATTAATAAAAAAAATTAAGCCATGTATGCATGCATAAAAAACAAGACATTTGAAAACTTTGAACAACACCGCACAATTTTTATAAAATATTATTTAGATAAATTTGCAAAAGGGAGTAGTTTTATTAGTAACTGACAAACTTTCACATTTTACAAAATCCAAACCCCTATAATCATCAGTTTCTTGCCATTTCAAAGCTCCTCCCGGGCTTTTAGGGCTGAAGGGGGTAAAAGGTTAATGGAGATTAGATTCAGAGCGCACGGTTTGAAGCAAACGAGTACAGAGAGGCATGAATAACGCTCCTGCTGGAGGTATTTATGTGCTTTCTTACACACCCGGCGGGTATATTCTCATACCCACACCTCAGTCTGGTACCATTCGTAATCCCAAACCTCATTCAGAATTCCCTGCTAAAACCAAACAAACCTTACTCAAGTCTTTGATATTTGCCATGAAATTATGCAAATGTATAGCAAAGATTATTACAAATACACAAACAGGCTACAGCCAAATTGGTTTTGTCTGCTTTGTCTCACACATTTATTCTAAATGCCTTAAGCCACCTAAGTGTGCGAGATGTGTGAAAGCGCCAACACTTATCAAGAAAACTTGCCCTGTTGTTCTCACTTTAGGTGTAACAACAGGAGCAGAGGTGAACGAATAACTAATAAGCGTAGCCTACCTAGAGCTAATAAACAGCTCTAAAAATAACAAAATGAGGCATGAAGAAGCATTTAGGCAAAGCATATGAATTACTGTTTTAGACACATTATGGATTACTGTTTTAGACTCTAAACAAAAGCATTTTATGATTATCATTAAGAAACATTATAATGAAATTCAATTAATTATTAAATCCAAAGAAATTCATAAAATGCCTATCAAAAAAAATAAAATAAAAATTAAAGCAATATTGTATCAAATTTTCATCTGAGATGGGAAGGGGAAAAAAAAAAGATTTGACAGACAATTTTGCTTTAATTCTCTCTGAAATGCTGTTACAAATGTGCTTCCTACTGTATGCAGAATAACTAGAGGCTGAATCTTAAAACTCTTTCTTATTAGCACAAGAGAAACATAAATTAAATGATTTATCGATGATCTGAATAAAAACAAACTCTCAGAATATTCTAACACAAACCAACACAACTCCAGATTACAGGGAATCTAAACACTTTTCTTTTTAGGAGAAACCATATTTTAATTAAAAAGAAAAAAAAAAAATGTAATTTATCTGTAACTAACTGAAGATCTGAACCACATGTTCATCCTTTGTCTTGTGTCCACAGCTTGCCTTTCCATTGTCCTAAGCACTCATTACTGTTGTTCTTTGCTACATTATTAATACATGCACACATGTGCACAATGTGCTCTGTGCCAGCTAGAAAAACAGAAAAAATTAAGACATCCTTCAAACACCCACAGGGACATTTTTTTCATTGCTCATTAGAAAGGTGGTACTCACTAATGATCATTTAAAACTACTATGCAAGACAAATGAAGACAAATCACACACAAAGGAAAAGATAAATGCACAGTTCCTGCTCTCATGCCTCCATTCAAAGCTCACTAAAATACCATCAGAATTCATTTGAACTATTTGCATTTCATGTTAATATATTAAATGTGCCTATGGCTTTACTAAATTTAGTACTTAAATTGCAATAAGTGTTGAAAAAAGCATATATGACTTTTCTATTTATTCAAAGGAATAATATCTACAATTTTTGGTGTAAAAATCAATTCTGAATATTTGGTGCAGTCAAAGATGAGCAATTTGAAAGCCCAATAGAGTCTTTTGTTGAATAAAGTTCTTCTAAACAATACAGCCTATAAACTAGTGCTGAGTCATGGATTGATCCAAGTGTTTTCACTAAAACTGGGGCAGTTGTGATCAGCCTGTAAATAATTTACAATGATTCCAAATGAGAAGCCAACTCTGATAGTCGGGAGAAAATTGAGTCCTTTTTGTGTCCTAAATTCTAAATATCAAAGACATAATTATTTCATTTTGGCCACTTCTTTATTTTCACTGATAACATGGAGAAATGTTCCAAAATACCTTTCAAACAAACAAGCAAACGGTAGAATGCCATAATGGAGCAACTGATTGCTAATATGTACTCATAGATACTTCATACTTGAAGGCCCTGGTGTCTGACTAGGATAAACGGTAAACATCTCCCAACAATATCCTTTCTGTCTGGTCGTGTCCGCTCTGGTAAAAGCAGGAAGAGAGCAGTAAACATGCCTTTAAAGTATTCAGAGGAGGAAGAACTGATAGGATACACATAACTACCATCATTCATCAAGAACTCAGTGGCCAGAGCCACGCAAACTGCTTAAGCACGGGTTAAACATTTGAACAGCACCAACAGACAGCGATAAACCATCACATCCTAGATTTACGGCACAACGGGAAATGATATGTGTAGTCCTGCAAAGTAAACGTTGCCGCCAAGTAGAAATTATAGGTGTCTGCAGTGTGTCTGCTTGTTGCTCACACTTAGAAAAAAAGAGAGAGATGCTAATGTAAAATAAAGAGCAATAAAGTATTGATTTAATTTTTTAGAGTATAGATGATGTCAGATTTAGGAATGAACTATACAAGCATTCTCTATTAATTAGGTCATTATGAAAAAAATAAAAACACTCCTTAAATTTTACTTAAATTAAATGAATAAACTGAAAAAAAAAAAAATATATATATATATATATATATATATATATATATATATATATATATATATATATATATATTTAAAATCTATTGGTAAAGCAAATGTAACAAAAATTGAGAAAAAATTGCATGCACAATAAGGACATTTTACAATGAGATTTTGAAATGAAAAAAGAAACAATAAAAATGCAAAAGAGCATGTCAATCAAAGCCGCATTCCATCATATGAAGAGTAATAAGCTTCTTTCCACAGATTATACAGCAGAGACAACAGAAATGTCAGTATTTATGAAGGCAAAAGTTATGACAGATGATTATATTGCATATCTTACAAATTTTCTAATATATTTGACATCAGTGGTCTTATATTAAAATAATTGTAAGTAACACTAACAGTCTTTTTATGAAATATTAACTTACAATGAAATGTAAAAAAAAAAAAAAAAAATCATTAAATCATAAAATTCAATGATTTTACCTTAGAAAACATGTTCTCAGGTTTTAAAATCATAGATATTATAAATATCAGACCTGATTTCATTTACATTATTCATTTAGCAGACACTTTTAAAATGCAGAGAAGTGAAGTGACATGTGGCCAAGTATGGTGACCCATACTTGGAATTTGTGCTCTGCATCCAGATGCACACACACAGTAGTGAACACACACACACCATGAACACATACCCGGAGCAGTGGGCAGCCAATGCTGCGGCGCCCGGGGAGCAGTTGGGGGTTCAGTGCCTTGCTCAAGGGCACCTCAGTCATGGTATTGAAGGTGGAAGAGTGCGCTGGTCATTCACTCCCCCCACCAACAATTCCTGCCGGACCTGAGACTCGAACCCGCGACCTTCGGGTTACAAGTCCGACTCTCTATTCATTAGGCCACGACTGCAGAATATATTACTGTAGAGAACGCTAGATGAGAGAGTCAACCCATGCTGAAAAAAACAAAACAATAGCATACTATACAAATACCATTACAAACATTACAAACCATCAACTTTTAACCATTAAAACCATTTTAAAAAATGGTTTTCCGTAGTGTGTTTTGGGACATAATCTAGTAGGATTTAGTGGTTTTTAACAAGCCACCAATAGAAGGCGACCAAATACCAGTAGAGACCCACAGGGTCCATTACAGTTTCCATTAAAACCAATACAAATCCCATTAGAACCAGTAAAACCATAACAAATGTTGTGATGGTGTCTATTGTTTTGTTTTTGTTTTCAGCAGGATTTTTTTTATAAATAAAAAGAAAAATCGAAAAGAATAGAAAAAGAATAGAGAACAATCGTGTAGAGAGTCAATTATTTTTAATAAATAAAAAGAAAAGTCGAAAAGAATATAAAAAGAATAGAGAAAGTAAGCAAGAAACTGAATTGTGGCAATTGGACCGGTCAAAGTCACTGTTCACTTGGAGTTGAAGACACTAAATATTTGAGCACAGACTTAAAGTTTTTTAAAGATTTATGCTCATTATTGAGAAAATAAAAAAAAGAGAATAAAAGTTTCTCTCTCTCTCGATTGATCAGGTCAACTGTTCCCAAACAAGTTTTTCACTATACACACTGAGGAATAAACAAAACTGTAGTGATCACTAGTGGTCAGAGACTGTACTCACAGCAGTTGCCGGGAGGTTGCAGACTGTGGTTGGTCAGTTGACACCAGCCCACGGGGAAGATGTCCCTGGAGTCATACTGACACCAGTAATCGAATGCTCCTCTCCAGCCATCAAACACGATGAATATCTTGTCCCCTCTCACCTCTCCGATGGTAGCGGGACAGATGAGGTAGGGATTCTTTCGGTCCACCGCTTCCAGTTTCATACCAGGTTTAAAGAAGTTCTGAGTAGGTTTGGGTGGCTCCTGAGGCATTCACAGGGAACAAACCATCCATATACAAATTAAATTTTTATTCCTCAAAACATCAGAAAGATATATTTTCTTTTTTAAAAATGCTGTTTACACTACCAGTCAAAAGTTTGGAATATTTTAAATATTTTTGAAAGCATGAAATTGATCTAAAGTGACAGTAAAGAAAAATATAATGTTTAAAAGATTTCTGTTTTAAATACATGCTGTTCATTGAATGTTCCACTGAATAAAAAAAAATATATATATATATATATTTTTTTTAATATTTATATAATATTATATATCCATAAAAAGACATTTCCACAAAATTATTAAGCGGCAAAATTGATTTTCAACATTGATAATAGTAACAAGAAGAACCATTATAAATAATTGAGTACCAATAATAACTAATAAAAATTGAGCACAAAATCTGCATTTTCCAATTATTTCTAAAAAATCAGCTTCCTGATTGAATTGAAGCAATTACCTTTTTAAAAGCTGAAGCTGGAGACATCTCTGCCCCACATAATGTTTTTAATAAGAACATGGGCCATGAAGAGGCATTCATCCTGAACCCTAATGATGGGAAATAAATACAGTTGAAGTCAAAAGTTTACACACTCCTTGCAGAATGTGCAAAATGTTAATCATTTGGCCAAAATAAGAGGGATCAAACAAAATGCACGTTATTGCTTATTTAGTACTGACCTGAATAAGATGTAATTCACATAAAAGGTGTTTACATATAGTCCACAAGAGAAAATAATAGTTGAATTTATAAAAATGACCCTGTTCAAAAGTTTACATCCCCTTAATTCTTAATACTGTGCTGTTAGCTGAATGATCCACAGCTGTTTTTTTTTTTTGTTGTTGTTGTTGGTTTTTTTTCCCTTGTTTGTCCTGAACAGTTAAGGACAAACTGTTGTTGCCTGCTGTTCTTCAGAAAAATCTTTCAGGTCCCACAAATTCTTTTGGTTGTCCTCTTATTTTGGTAAAATAATTAACCTTTTGCAGATTCTGCAAGGTGTATGTAAACTTTTGACTTCAACTGTATTCAACAGCAAATGTTTAATGAACAAAAAGAAAAAAAAGTATATTGCTATAAATACGTATCATGCAAATACAAATCCTTATTATGCTGCATTTAGGGGAAAAAAATGCTAGATGATATTCTGACAATGATACAACTATCCACATGAACATTATGTGGGATCTTTGCAAATCACTCTAACATGACAAAAAAAAAAAAAAAAAGATTTCAAAAAAACTTATTTAGACCTTTAGTTTGAATCCTTCTTTGAAGTTTATTTTATTTAATTTTGTGAAAAACTACTTTACCCAGTGGTGGCTGTAACATGTCTCCGCTCTTCTCACACGTGCCGATAGGCTGAATGTCAGAGGAGTCAACCAGTCGCCAGAAATCATTGGTGCTGTCACTGCCATCCAGTCTGAGCCGCAGACGCACACCCATTAATCCCATCACTGTGGCGATACACATTGAGGTGGAATTCCTCGGGTCACAAGCCTCCACTTTCATTCCCACTTTAAAATCATTAGTGGGAGGGACTCTGGACTGGAGAGAGAAAGAAAAAACATCAAATAGTGTGAAGATTATAGCAATAATGGCATAGGTTGGAAAACTTAAGTCTACAATCTACAATTTCAATTCATGAGAGTAATTTAAATTAGAAAAGCCAAAAAAATTATATTTACACATTATTTTGGGGTCTGTGGAGTCAGTCAGTGTCACATGATCTTTTCAATAGGCAGATTTTTGCTCAAGAAAAATTGGTTATTATCATTGTTTGTAACAATGTAAATTAGTTACTGTTACTTTTGACTGTTACTGTTAATCTCCAGACTTTTTAATCTCAGAAGGAGTTAAAGAATAACAAATATATTGGTTAAAACAAATTAAGCTGCAACCAACCATGGATGACCCTTTATTTGGGCAGAAAGGCAGCAGCGTCATTAATAGACTGAAAAGCTCTACCTGTCTGAAACAGCTGGGGGAAGCAGGACAGGATGAAGTCTCTCTCAAGTACATTTCCCAGCTGAACGGCTCTGAGGAATGAACAGGGGAGTGAAAAGTTCATCAGGAAGAATGAGATAAAGTACATAGTATACGTATTTGTTTCTTTACAGGTTAATAAAGAAAGAGAAGGCAGTACCGATGAGCTTTTGTGAAGAATGTGAATCCTCATTATTCCTCCCTGATTTCTCCTTATTACTGTATTTTTTGTCTGCAATTAAAAATGTCAAAACAGTTCTGAGAATAATGAAAAATTACTTAATTATGAAAAAGGATTAACAAAAAAAAAGATGATTTTTTTTTTTAAATGTCAAAGTAGCACTTTGACCTTTCTGGTGGGTTTTGCCCATGATGACCTGGAGCACCACATTAAGTGGACAGAAACTGGACAGCCAGCACAAACCTTAAACAGCCAACTGAAAGAAAGAAAGAAAGAAAGAAAGAAAGAAAGAAAGAAAGAAAGAAAGAAAGAAAGAAAGAATTTTATTAATACTGTATCAATACAAATAACATTCCATTTGATTTTTCCTTAATTCTTTTTCATTTATTTTTCATATCCATACTGTAAGTTTGAGGTTAGTAAGTTTTTTTTTTTTTTTTGGAAAGAAAGGAATAATTTATTTAGCATGGACTCATTAAATTGATAAAAAAAAAAAAAATAACAGTAAGACATTTATAACGTTACAAAAAAAGTGTCAGTTTTGAACATTGATAATAAGAAGAAATGTTTCTTCAGCACCAAATCAGCGTATTAGAATGATTTCTGAAGAAGACACTGAAGACTGGAGAAAATTCTGCTTTACCATTACATGAATAAATTACATTTTGAAATATACTCAAATTTAAAACAATTATTTTAAGTTTAATAACATTTAAAAAAATATTACTGTTTTTACTGTATTTTTAATCAAACAAATGCATCCTTGGTGAGCATAAGATTCCTCTTTCAAAAGCATTAAAAAAACACCAAACTTATAACCCTAAACAGTAGTATACTGTAAATATAAATACAAAATATTCATACACATACAAAAATACCAAACTATTCATAGAGTCCAAACATTTCACAGTTCTTTTAAAAACATAACAAAATCTATATAAACTTGTATTCAAATCAGTTTTAGTAAGATCCTGTCTCTTTGTCTCTTTTATCACAAGAGAGATCAGCTTTGGCCCATGAGTTCATGAACCCGCTGCGGAGACCATATTACAGCGTTACAGAAGACAGGGATTATACTTTATACTCCCTACTGGCATC
Source organism: Spinibarbus caldwelli (assembly GCA_039654775.1). Lineage (NCBI taxonomy): Eukaryota > Metazoa > Chordata > Actinopteri > Cypriniformes > Cyprinidae > Spinibarbus > Spinibarbus caldwelli. The sequence goes on from CM077254.1 coordinate 14,673,669, forward strand.
TGAGTGCAATTTATTCCGCCAACGTTGCACTGTCCAAAAAAAAAAAAAAAGATTATCACTAAATCACAAATACCTTTAGAGAATCAAAGCGTGACTAAGAAAAGCTTTTCTTCTATTTGACATCATAATAAGTTACTGCAGCTTCTGAGAGACCCTGTGCTCGCTGATCAAAGCCCCGGCTCGCTCAGCAAGTGATAAGTCACATCTCAGTTTGAAGAAAATTGGCTGCAGCTGACGTCCTGTGCAAGCTGACAGTAGGATGAGGAACTTCCTTTTTATTCCTCTGTTAGTCCACTTAATGTTTCTCAATGGGATATTCAACAAAGCTAAATTAAAAACAAATACAGACTGAAAAACAGGGTTTTGGTTACCATTTGAGTCCTATCAACATGTAAATTAATCTTTTGAAAATACTCTTTTTTTGTAGTTTGCAAAAGTGAAATTATTAACAAATATAATAGAGCCTTCAGTATTTAATATTTGTAGACTGATAAGATATATATCTAATCTGCTCTAATTTGTACAATTAAGTGTTTGTATGTCTTTTATAAGTTTTGTTTTATAAGCCTTACGTCTTTCATCCATAAATATTTATTTAAGACTATGCAAATATCAGGTGGTTATTAAGGTCCAATTACACACTGAAAAAAATGGTGACTGAAAAAATTGCTAGTAAATTTCTCAAATAATTACAAAGAATTAAATGTGAAATTCTGAAAAAGAAAACCAGACAGCATTTTCTTGTAAAATATACTCCAATAATATTTATAACTTCATAAAAAAAAAATTCAGAGAATTTAGATATATTATTTAAAAATATATTGCCATAAAACATTTAAAAATAAAAATCACTGGACATATAAAGGCAATTAAAGGCATATCGGAACTACAAGGTACATTTTAAAAAGTTTTTCAAGAGATGTGTGATATAAAACATGTACTTCTACTTTTTTCTTACTTGTTTATCCAGCCAAAGGATTCAGGGAAAACTCCAGATGATGCTAAAACCAAATATTCCCAAAAAACAAGTCCTTTTTGCAAGGATAAAGAGATACAGTCCTTTCAATGTCACACCAGTGTTTCTGCTCTGAAACTAGCCACTTGTGTCTAGATAGCAGACAAACTCTCTCTCTCCCCCTCTTCTCCTCCTCATTCTTCCGTCTTAAGCTGTGAATCCCATTCAGAGAGTCGTCATAAAGATTCCAAACCACCATAAAAAGGTCATTAGCCAGTGTGGATTTGTGGGAGTCTGCAGCAGTACATGAAAAGGATTCCAACACCTCCCATTAACAGATGATGTCTACATTTTGTGCTCTCTCTCTCTCTCTGTCCGTCTGTCTTTTCAAGGCCCTTGCACCACACCCCCCGACAGGAAGCTTTCTCTTTAGACACGGCTGCTTTAAAGCATGGAGGGGGTGAAAATGGATATTATGAATTCACAGATGAAAAGAATGTCAAGAGATGCCTAGATGTAATTAATCTCATGCATTGATGTGATGGGTTTTTTATTCTTTTAAAAAGTTCTGGTTTCATCAGACAGTGCTGGTTAGAAACAAAGAAACAAAAAAACATTAAAATTATAAATGCAAAACCCTCAGATTATCATTTAAAACATTGCTATGCAGAGTTCTATATTGCTAAAGGATTAGCATAAATGTTTTTTTTTTTATCAATTTTCATGCTATTTTCATGTGTAAAAATATTTATCTGCATTAAAATTATTATAGTTAAATAAGACCATTAAAAAAGTTCATTACTAATAAAAATTTAAATAATATATATATATAAACTTTAAAATTAAAAAGGAAAATATAAAAATAAAATCTATTTCAAAATATTAATAAAAACTAAAATAATATCTCAATTATAGCCTACTAAAATAACATATGAATGATGCATTGAAAATATCCTTCAATTGAATGAAATATTCTATTATGTTAAGCATGTTAAAATGAAAAAAAAAATGTACGAGTAAATTATATGAATAACTTTTTCTAAGACAAAATAACTGAAACAATGAGTGTCGCAGCTAAACAGTGAATTGTCCTTCTATCAGTAATGTAACAGATGCTTCTTTCGGCAGTTTTAAAAACTACAATAATTATTTTCATTGTTTTATCAATGAAATATATGCATGTAATAGGCTACATAACACATATATCAGACATACTTTCCGATGCACTGAAAATAGTTTTCCCCGTGCACTCAGCGCCAGTGTACCAATTAGAGAGAAGCAGGGAGCTGTACAGTTCAGAGAAGAATACACAGGACGCGCACACAACAGCATCACATGTAAACGCGCATTCAACTTCCGCATCAGTATAATTACTGTAGAATTTAATAAACGCATGAGACACACAATACACTGAAGCACAATTGATTCACTATAATAAATATGAAAAATGTGCTACTAATGTTTGCTCACCATGTAAGGTCGGATAGCTGCTGTTCTGCTTTACTTTCCATTGGGTCTATAGGCCGCCATGTTTCGCGCATCCGCGCATGTCCAGCAGCATCTGCGCCTTCAAATTTATATCAGTGGAACGTTGAAGAACTACAGATCGTTTTGTATCGGTGAAAGTGATTTTCAAACGTCCAATATTCCTTTACAAATGCACGTTTAGCTACAAGAGGAACCCATCTAAGCTGAATTGAATCTAAAAAGTAGTGGTAGAATGAAATTCAAGTGGATGTGTGCTGTGTATTGCTTACAGATTGTTATTGAGTTGGAAAAAAAAAAAACTAGGTTATATAAGAAATGTGAAGTTGTTTAATGTGCATTGCAGTTGTAATTAAACATAAAAATGCAATTCATGAAGCATTAATAATAACTAGGCTATGGGCATCCATTGTCCATTATTTGGTTTGATATCGCAAAGATGCACAATTTATCATCACGTATAATTTTTTAATTATTTAAATTATATACTGACAACTTAAAAAAGGGTTTTGCTTATAGAAATAGTATCACATTAAATATAAGAGTGCGCTGCTGTAAATAACACGTATCAACAAAACCATAATATTTCTGTTAGAACCATAATATAACTATAATATTTCTGTTGTCTTGTCTTGTTGGAATATTATTTATTAATTTATTTGTAAGTTTCATGTGTTGCATCCGATACTACGTTTTAAATCAGGATAATCGCTAGATGGCACCATGCGCTTTTCCCGAAGAATCACTTCATATGTCTGCTTGTCCTGAGTTTTCCAGTAGGCTATTGGAAATGAATTCTTGAAAAATTAAATTCTTTTTAATGATTTCTACCAGGGGAAAAATAGACGTTTTTGCATGTAAAATAGGTTTATTACGATCTGGCATGCTAATGATAATAAATAATAATAAAGATAATAATACTAATAAAAAAAATTAAGCTACAAAACTGAAGATCGATCGCAATATTAAGCATAATTGCATAGGTCAGAGATTAAATAGAGCGTCAAAAAGGATAGATAGATAGATAGATAGATAGATAGATAGATAGATAGATAGATAGATTTACATCATATAATAATAAATCATAATATTTCAGTCATAATTTAGGCCTACAAAGGGTTCGTCTTTATAAAGGCTTGTTCTTCCTCTTCTCAGCAGAATAAACAGTGTGAGCTGTCTGCTAAATTGATCTTCCAGCTCAACCCACTCACACACACACACACACACACACACACCAAGCACTGCCTCGCCAGACGAGCACATCAATTTGGATGTATGCATGTATGAACTGTAACACATCCGAGCAGGAATGCATATTATCATTGCTCAACCGAACCCAGCCCTCGCTTCTGGACCATTCTGAGCATTCCTTCATTGTGATTGGCCACAGACGGGTTCGGTTCGGACGCTATTGGTGTGAGCAGTCCGCCACTCACTCGGTTTGGTGCCGCTTCGCCTGAACGCCAATTTATAGACCCTACTACAGCGAAGGCATGGCTCATGAATATTAATTAGATCACGTGACCGGACGCATTCGCAAGGTTCTAAGCAACGTCAGCGCGACGTGCTTAATATTCATGAAGCGAGCCTTCGCCGTACTGCGATCCGTAATTTGGCGTTGTTAGGGTGTCAATGGCTCAGAATGAAGGTGGATACTGTTGCAGCTGTGATGATGGGTTACCACTGCAGGTGAAAATGAAAACATCGTTTCTTGGCGACGCGAGGGGACAGTGTGCGCATCGTTGTCTTGGACATAAGTGAGTATTCTGGTCGGAGCTTTTTTCATTAATGTACAATATTGACAGTGCGCTTGGTTTTTACGCTGGATGTTAGATGTTTGTGACTGGTACATCGTTGGTGTTTCGCACAAACGCGCACCTCCTGCCCACACACTTCAGGAGACCGAAGTCACCCGTTATCAGTTATTTCACGCGTTTAAGACAGTATTGGTTATGTAAATGATCTGGGCACTTTGTTATTAATCGTTGTGATTTTTTACCGCACCGTATTTTTTACTGTTCATTTAAGAGTGGGTGGGAGTGGTGTGGGCTGCCAGTCATTTTTTGATACTGTCAGGTGGATAAGATGCTTAAAATAATGATAGAAGTTTCATCCACCTACGAATATTTCCAGCGCGCGCACACACACTTACGCACGCGCGCGCGCGCATACCGCACAACACAGATGCAGACATGCGCCGCGTTTATGCACAATGCACAAACATACAAGGAGCTGTCGGTGTCACGACATGACCTGCGAAACCCATCTGAAAACGCATTTAAGTGTAAATGCAACGCGTACTGCCCTCAAATCGAGCGCAGATGATACCTGTCGCACATCTGAGGTGATTGAGATGATGTCCATCTGGGTTTTCAGCACATTACATCACTGACTTCTGGTTTGGGAGAGAGGATTCTCAGACTGTCCTTGTTCACCCACCTGTAATTCTCATTCAGAGCTGTGTTGTTTTGCTATTCCCAAAACTGCTGGAAAATTCATGATGATCTGTCTTGAAGAACTGTGGCGCTTGTTTATTGTCACCTCAGACAAATCATGATAATCCTACACATATCATGTCTGAGTGAAATGAGAGAGAATATGAGCCGCAATCAATGTCATTTCATGCATGTAAAATATGCATTAGATGTAAACATTAGATATGCCTCTGATTTGATGCATTTGAAATATAAAGATACAGTATTCATGAATAAGTCTATTTGACCCCTTCTATGCAAAACCTCTGTACTCTTTCTCTTCAGGTGAGCAAGTGTGTGTGCATACGTAGTGTGTTAGCTTGCAGGAATGTGTGTCAGTGTGTGTGGATTATGAGAAGAGCATTGTGACCAGCCGGGAGCAGATTTTTGCTGCAATGACCCGTTCAAGCACCGATTTCTGTCCCGTCCTCTGGCCTTCCACTCCTCACAGCCCAGACATGCACCACCTCGGCATCTTTTGACTTCATGAAGATTCCTGACATCGGTAATGTGATGAATAAATTTGAGGTCCTTGGGATTGTAGGAGAGGGTGAGTGCATCTTTTTTTTAATATTGTTCGATAAAGAGAAAAAAGCATTAATCTTACTGCTTTTAAAAAAAAAGCTGCTTGTGCATATAAGCCATAAATGGTATAAATCAAGCTTATGAAGCTTTTTCTTTCTTTGCAAAGGAGCCTATGGGGTGGTCCTGAAATGCAGACACAAGGTAAGACGTTTATGCAGGAACCTGTTGGTCAGCATGCTAAGCAGAACTGCAGAAACTCCATATTGTACAGTGTATTTGATCCATGAAAATTAGATATATTCTGGTCATTTTTGATTCTGTTTTAAAATGTAATGTAGTTTATAACCACCTGAACAATACGTGCAATCACTTACAGACCTATACTGCTTATGCAAAAAACACACACAAGCTTTGTTAATGTAATTTGTAGAGGTGATGCTAGTTTCTCATTTTACCCTTAAGATAAAACTGCCTAACAGAGTTAACCTTTATGGGCCTCGTGACTGTAACTTTCCCAGAAGAGTTGCACAACACATTTAAACTCCTTAAATGGTACATTTGTTGAGAGATTTCTTTTAGAAATATATTTTCAATTGTAATATGGCATGGTTCCCTAGCAACTGGTTCTTTTAAAATTGTGGGCTTCTCCAAATGCATTGCTTGTGGCCTAGTTGGCAGATTTGCTTCATTGTTTGGGAGGCATTTTCAGACATTCGAACATTGCTAGACTAACTCACAATAAGGTAAATATAAGCATATTTTCAACTAGTAGGAACTGCTTTTATTGAAATTGCTGCTGTGCGGTTGGGAGGTGCGTGGCATTTTTTTTTCATCCATTATGCAGTGATTTCTGCACATTTTAAAGCTTTAGGTGCTCAGTCCATACTATTTAGTCTATGACACTGCTATTAATGTGGTTGTTCAGTATACAAAATAGCTTGCATCTGAACTGAACCAGTGACACAGAGTTTGAAATACATATATCAGATTTAGTGTCGGAGTATGTTTCAGTTTTGAATAAATAATAAGCGTATGATATCCAAAAAGCACATTTTTTATTATCAAATCTACCTGTCTGTTAAGGTTATTTTCATAGTCCCTTTCTGTGTGTCCTCGATGCTGTTGGTATTTGAGTCATGGTTGCATGCCCAGGATGTGTCTTCACGCCTGGGCAGACAGCAGCAGTGTGGCTGGCTGGATGCCTGGCTAGATGATGAATGACAGTATATTGCAACAGAATTGTTAGGGCTCATTACACTTTAGATTTCACTGACCTCAACGCACACACACTGGAGTTAACACTGATACTGTGCACAATATTCATGCTCTTACTTGTACAGTTTCATGTAGTTACATATATCTTTTCAAAAGCAGTTTAAAGGTCAACATGAAAGTCAGAAGTTTGTTTGTTTAAATGTTTGCATATGGAGCTGTCACTAAATCAGAGACCTAGTTGCATATCTCCAGTATATTGATTTTGGCGCAAGTTTTGTCAAATAATCAGCATGGGTTTGAATGGCAGAGAACTGATGATGGAAAGGAAAAAAAAACAATCATATTTCTATGCATAATTACATTGTTCCACTCCAAGTTCCCCTGCATCATTGTTATGATAATGAGGCCGATAAATCCAGCAGCAAGTATACTCCTCAGCCTGTGCCAAAACAGAAGACTAGGCTTGTGCTTTTAGTAATTGGTCAGTCAGCGCTTTCCCTCCTTCATTAAATGCATTCAAAATTGCAGCTGAAATCAAGAGTGACTGTTTCTTTTTGGTTGCATTCGGTCTTGTTTTTCTTTCACCTATCATTTTTCTCCAATGCAAAATTGCCTACAATCTATTTACAGACATTCAGAATAAATTTGGATCACTCTACATACCTGTGTAAGAACAGTAAATTTGAGTCTGTGAAAATAAGACTATTCGACCTCATTAGGAGACTAGATTAAATTTGTTGGCTTTTGGTGATGTGTAGAGCTGCCGCTTGCCTTTGGATATTTTTGTTATAGAATAGAATAAGATAGAATAGAGTTCTGGTCATTTAATTTGATTGGACAAGCTTTATTCCGAGTGCCATACTTTTTATAACAGCACAGGAAATTTGTATAGTTTGTTTCACATTGTTTGTTTTTTAGTAACAAATTGTTACATTTACAGTAAAATATTTGTCACAAAATATTTTTATTTCAAATGAATGCTGTTCTCTTTAAAGGGATAGTTCACCCAAAAATGAAAATTCATTAATTACTCACCCTCATGTCCTTCCAAACCGTAAGACTTGTTCATCTTCGGAACAGAAATTAAGCTTTCTGACCCTCTATAGGTAGCAAGGGTCCTACCACGTTAAGGTCCAGAAAGGTACCAAGAACATTGACAAAATAGTCCATGTGATATCAGTGGTTCAACCGTAATTTTTTGAAGCTATGAGAACTTTTTGTTGCGCAAAAAAACAAGACGCAGCGCATGCGTGTTCCACGTCAGCAGCACCATGCGCATGCATTGTTTACGTTCAAATCAAAGCACGCACATGTGTCGTGATAGTCTCCAAAATGGCACTAGAGTGACGAGGAGAAGTAGAATTGTTGAATAAAGTTGTTATTTTAGGTTTTTTTGCGCATAAAAAGTACAATTGCGGTTGAAACGCTGATGTCACATGGACTATTTTGTCGATAGTCTTGGTACCTTTCTGGACCTTGATCATGGTAGGACCCTTGCTGTCTATGGGAGGGTGAGAAAGCTCTCGGATTTCATCAGAATATCTTAATTTGTGTTCCAAAGATGAACGAAGGTCTTAAAGGGGTCATCGGATGCAAAATTCACTTTACATGTTGTTTGAACATAAATGTGTGTTGGAAGTGTGTGTACACATCCACCCTATAAAGATTATAAAGATGTAGTTCTGCACAGGCCGCTCCCACGATAGTTGATTGACAAGGCCGTCTTACCTTAGACCCGTCCTGAGTGAGCTGAGAGCTGTCCGCCATTGTGTCGACTCCGGTGCAGGGGAAGACAAGAATGTCTCTGAATAAGCGATTGAGGTGTTTTGTTGTTGGATGTAATAATGAACATAGCAGTCGTCATTTACTCCCGACATCTGAGCCGCTGAAGACGCAGAGGATTAACGTTACTGTCGTTTTTGAAGGGAATGCGCCGAACCCCAATCTGCCTAAATGCGTCTATGCTCACGCGAATCATTCGTGATCCAGCTTCATCTACAGAAGAAGTGAGTATAAGGGTTTTTTTGTTTATGAATCTTTGCAAATCGCCTTTCCTAATATGTGCTAGTTAGCAAGTTTCGCGGCTGAAGTTTACAGTCTGCTCGTCACCCCACGGAAGAGATGGACGGGGTCAGCAGAGCTCATTAGCATTTAAAGCAACATGGACTAAAACAGCTTACTCAAAATAGAGCTGATTTTGACGGGGTAAAAGGGGTGTTATTTACACTACCATTGAGAAATTTTAACCAAAACATGGTATAGACTTTTCATTAAGACCCTAAAGAATCATATCAACTTGTGGAAAATGGGCATTTGAAATGACATGAGGGTGAGTAATTAATGACAGAATTTTCATTTTTGGGAGAACTATTCAATATTCTATTCATCAAAGAATCTTTAAAAAAAAATCATGATTTCCACAAAAATAGTAAGCAGCACAACTATTCAACAATTTAGCATAATGATTTCTGAAGGATGATGTGACACTGAATAATGATGCCAAAAATTCAGTTTTGCCATCACAGAAATAGATTTTAACATATATTAAAATAGAAAACAGTTCTTTAAAACTTTAATAATATTTAGCAATATTACTGTTTTTTGCTATTTTTTTAATCAAATAAATGCACACTGTAAAAACTATTTTTGAGGTTATAAATATAAATTATTGGATTATATTTCCTTCTATTTTCACTATGTCTTTCTACTTCAAATTACTTCTGTTATTTGCCATTCCTTTGTAATTTTTTGTGAATTTAATGGCATTTTCTAAGTGAAAATTATTTTAAAGTAATTTTCTAAGTTCAGCTTTGGTAAACACATGAGATTTTTGGTAACACTTTAGTATAGGGACCAATTCTCACTATTGACTAGTTGCTTATTTGTATGGCTATTATTAACATATTGGCTGTTTATAAGTGCTTTTAAAGCACATATTCTGCATGACCATATTCTGCATCCCTAATCCTAACTAATACCTAAACTTAACAACTACCTTAATAATAATAAGCAGCAAATTAGGAGTTGTAGTTAACTACAAAAGTTGTAGTTAATTGTTTGATAATGGTGAGAATTTGACCTTGAAGTGTGGCCAGATGTGTTCCTTATAAATATAAAAACAAATTTTACTAACCCCAAACTTTTAAGTGGTAGTGTATACACAAAATAACTTGGCAAGTTGTGTCTAAAATGTAATTAGGCTACTTAAGTTAATATTACCTTGTTGTTTATAGAACTATTGGATAAAGGCAGTCGATAACAAATTGATCATTTTGTGCTGCTGTACTAAGCCATTCAGCTCTTTTGCATGCATGATATTGCTTGAATAGAATAGAATAGAATAGAATAGAATGGAATGGAATGGAATAGAATAGGGATTTTTTTTTCATGTATTCTTTTCCATACCAACATATATTTTACAATATTGAAACAAGCACCATTCATGAAAATACTGATTTCCATAAAAGCACATTCTATTCACATATTTGACAAACCTAAATTCAGCTACAGTGTGCGTCCCATATCCCCACAGCCTCATACAAACAATCCATTGTCACACATCCACTTAGACCCTTAATGGAGATTGTACATATTGTTCAATATTTTAATAGGCAAATGAAAACTTGAAGCTGTTAAGTCTGCTCTGGTAAAACCTGAATCTTGTTAGAAGGTGCATCGTTTGAGTTTGCCTGTTAATAGAGGAACAGTGTAATGGTTGTTTATTAACTCCAGTAATTGTCATAGTGTTTTTTTTGTTTTTTTTTACAAAGCAAAATATTGTTAAATTAGCATAACATGGGTATATGCATTAAGGGAAAACATGTACACATGAATAAAGGAACAAATACATTATCATTAACATGTGTAAAGCAATACATATTCATTGTACTATGGTGTGTACATTCCTAGAAGTGCATTTTGAGATGCAGACTTTACAAGCAAACCTTTTAAAAGCTCAGCGCTTTACTCCCCACTGAAAACACTCTTGTTTCTGACTACTGGCATTGGCTTCTCTATTGTTTCTCTCAAGTCTACCCAAGTGATGTTATCCCAGAGAATAGGGGCGGTGAAAGGCCCTTTGTGCGTGACCAAACACAAGAAGACTGCTGTTTGTTCTTGTCTTCGGTTGAGATATTCTTGTGTACTTTTCATTTAGTTTTTGCATTTGAAAATACAAAAAAAAGCAGTTAATATTCTTGTGTATTTGTCAGTCAGAAATATTCTTGTGTATTTGTCAGTCTGAAAGTTCTTCGGTCTAGTGCAATGGTCACTTAAATTCTATTAGTGTCTCCACACTTTGTTTTAAAGCTTGCTTCATTAAAATGAGTGAAAAAACATCAAATGCATGCAGCTAGGCAGCAATTTATTTATTTGTCAGCAATGTGCAATCACACCCACACTGATTAGCATTTGAGCATCTCATGTTTTAAGATCTATTAAATGACTGTTTGATTTTGCGGTTGATGTGAAGCTCAATAAGGTTTCTTTATGTGCTCTCTTCAGACGTGTGTAGACGTGCGAGGCCTGTGTGGTCCTGTGAGTGACGGGGATCATCTGAATTTAAAAGCTTGTTCCCTTGGAGAAGAATATTTATTTTTATAGCGTATCAGTCGAATTGAGGGCAGAGGAGGAAGAGGGGACGTGAGTGTGCATTAGCATTAAATAGGTCACCTTGAGTGGGAACGCTGGTTGTGGAGGGCTGTGTTGAGATGACTGTGCAAGGCACCGTGGACGGGATTGTGTGTGACAGAAATGCCAAGATAGAGAGATATTGTTTCTTTAGGAAAGATAGCAGTTTGGACGTGAAGCTGGATAAAGAGGTGTTATGTTCAAACATGCTGCTTTTATTTGTGATGGGTTTTTTTTATTATTGTTCTTGGATGACCAAATATGGTAATTGAAGATGTATTACTTCTTGCAAGGCAGAACTGTATTTATATTCCTCAAACATTTTGGTTGTTTTTTTATTCTAAAATATTAAAGGTCTGCAGTCATTTTAACCAGAATCATTTAACATACATCACTGTTCTTAAGTTTTGGGTCAGTAATTAAATTTTATTCATAAAGGATGCATTACATTAAACCATAGTGACCAAAAAAAAAATTCTAATGTAACAAATGCAACAAATTTCTTTTTCAAATAAATGGTGTTTTTTTTAAACTTTCCGTTCATCAAAGAATCCAGAAAAAAAAGATCACCGCTTTCACAAAAATATTACGCACAACTGTTTTCAAAATTGATAATAGTAAGAATTGTTTCTTGAGCACAAAATCAGCATATTAGAATTATTTCTTGAAGGATCATGTGACACTGAAGACTGGAGTAATGATGCTGAAAATTCAGCTTTTTATTTTATATATTTTAAAATAGATAATAAAACAGTTATTTGAAATTGTAATAATATTTCATAGTATTACTGTTTTTACTGTATTTTGGTGAGATAAATGCAGCCTTGGTGAGTGTAAGAGAGTTCTTTCCAAAACCGTGAAAAAATCTGGAAGCTTTGTTTTGTAGATAATTTAAATTTTAGGCGTGCTATTTTGGCATCTGTAAACTTCAAAATTTTTATTAAAATGTTTATAATTTTAAGATCATTCTAAAGCAGTCATCTGAAGATCAAAAGTCTAAAAAAGGCCATGGTATTAAAGCACTAGATTTGCAGACACAAATTAAATTGTGAGCAGTGATTAATTTTAGTGTCCGGCTGGCTGGGCTTAATCTACAACCATCAAGTGAGCCTACGTTATAAATGAAATAGTTGTTTGTTTCTTTCACCCGAGCATTATTTTATGAGCAGGAATGGTGCTTTAAATCCAGCAGCCAGCATGGTAATAAATTGAAAACATCGTGAAGGCTTAAAATGGATTCTAATCACCTTTTACAGGATATTATTTAGCACTTACACGTGCCTGTGTCATTGTGTGGCTCTCAAGGCTAAGCTGCCCCACCATGTGTCTAATGTAAACATGTCTGTGGTATTAATAGAACAACGGCTGTATAGTTAATGGAACACAATCAATATGTGGGACACTCTAGTTCCATTGTATGGATCTTATGCTCAGAACTCGCAAAACCCTGCAGGACTGCCTGAGAATTTAGGGTTTTTTGGAATGGAAAAAGCTGAATCAGCTTGGTCAACAAAATGTTTTAGGATTAATGTTATTTTTAACGCATTGAGATTTACTTTTATACTTGGAGACTTTTCCTATGATATTACATATTTCATGTTCAAATTGTCAAAATTTTTAGATATGTTAAGTTAATGTGAAATCAGAATTTACCTTATTTATGGTCCTGCTTTTATTGTGCACAATTCATCAGTGCATGCTTTATCAAAGAAGACCTTTTTGTCTTATCATTTCTCTTTTACATTTCTTCTTACATTTCTTTTACAATTTTTAATTTCTCATCATTTACATTTACATTTAGATTATCTTTGCCATCATTCAACACTGACTAAAGTTAATCTTTAGAAACACAACTAATTGAATTAAACTGTAAAATATAATTCTTGACAAACTTGTAGCATTCACTTGTATCATCTAACATGACTGATTTTAGCTTTTAGTGCATCTGAAATAGACTACTGTTCAAAAGTCAGTAAGTTTTTTTAATCAATACTTTTATTTATTAAGGATGCATTAAATTGATTAAACATGACATTAAAAATATATAATGTAAGATATTGATATTGAAAAATATGAAGCAGCACAACTGTTTTCAACATCGATAATAAGAAATGTTTCTTGAGCATCAAATCAGCATTTTAGAATGATTTCTGAAGACTGTAGTAATGGGTGCTGAAAATTCAGCTTTTCTATCACAAGAATAAATTACATTTTGAAATATATCAAACCAAAGTTATTTTAAAGTGTAATAATATTTCACACTTTTTACTGTAGTTTTGATCAAGTAAATTAAGACCAGAAGATGCTTCTTTCAAAAACTTTTGAATGGTATCAAATTTAAATTCAAAATTTTCACTTTCTTTACATTTTACTTTTCACATTTTTCTCCATTAGGAAGAAAATAAAAACTCTCTCTGATAGTTCCCTTAAAGAAGCGCTGACAAAAGTAAGAGGATACAGATAACTCTTAAGCAGAGAGCCCATGAATGGAGAAGATATCAAATTTAGCTGTGAAACTACTCTGTTTCCCCTGGAGTCAAATGGGGTTTGAGTTCACGATACCTTGCCAGCTCAGGAACCCAGCTTGGCATGGGAGATGTTTTGTTTCCTGTCTTAGCAGCAAGGACAATTAAGGTTGTGCCAGCTTTGTTGGCAATATGAAATTAGATCCGTGCTATTTTTCAACAGCGTAGTTTTACCAACTGTACAGATGTTAGAACGGATGCCAACACCATTATTAACGTAAGTGATACTAAAAGTTGGCTAACTACATGTTCTAATGTATTTGTCTGTAAAATTGCATCTAATTATTCCTAAACAAGTTACCATAACAGTACCATGCATTTAGTAGGAACATGTCTATGCACAGGTCTCTGTAAAGTTAAACTACTGACTTTTTGCACTCATGTTGAGAGAAATACCCTCTCGAATGATCCGACCTCCCACCCTCTAAACGCCACAGTGGCTGTGAAGAAAGCTGCGAAGCTAACGAATTAAAACAACAAGCTTGCCACTTGTAATCCTACTATCTGCCCATGCTAGATTTATAGACACACAGGCTCTCATGGACCCCCTCGTGAGTGACAGTAATGATATATTGAGTGGTCTGAGTGCTTTGGACCCCCATCAGCCGCTTTATGTTCCCATCAACAAACCAAAGTCAAGAGCCTGTCTTTCACAAGTACACCTGACCTATACATTAACATGCTGTAATCCAAAACGGAAACAACAAGCTAAAGATCAGATTACCTGTCACTAAATATCAGATATGTCATTGTTTGATGTCACTCTGTATTATCACAGAATTTATGTCTGGAAGGTAAAGGCATATTTTTAGTGCATATGCACTTTTGTAAATACAGTTATGGCTTGGTCTCCATGGTTATGAGAAATATGAGACACGGACGCTGTGTGTGGTGGGTTTCAAAGCTGTGAAAGTCTCAGCTTCTCCATAAACACCTTTCAGATCTCCCCAACCCTTCCACTTTCTTCAATGTTCATGACTCATTCAGCCCCTATATATATATATACTCCGAGAGACAGACAGGTTCGTCAAGTGAGTGAAGAAGCTAAAAATATGTGATTTCTAAATGATGTCGCAAGTTTTTTTTCTCCAGTTTGTTACACAATGCTAAAGCAAACCTTTACAGATTATAATGCATTTTCTTTACCTTGAACGTAAGAGGCTGCATCCAAATTCATGTACTTTCACAGTATGTACTTCACAAAGAATGAAAATTGTCATTTACTCACCCTCATGTTCTTTCAAACTTGTATGCATTTATTTCTCCTGTGAAACACAAAAGGAGATGTTTTGAAAGCAGTCCAATTGGCATTGAACTAGGATTAATATTGTTAGCTAAAACTATTTAAACAGATTTGGTAATTCAGATAAAGCTGAAATAAAATATAAATATTAGATGAACAACTTAAAACTAAACAAAAATTACAAAATTAGAGAAAACTTCAACTAAAAAAAATGAAATGATGCATAGGCAACTAATTGAAATGATTTTAAATTGAACAGCTTAAATTACTTGAAATAAGTATTAAAACTGAAAAAAATGAAAATGATATAATATTTTGGGGGGGGGGGGTACATGATTAAAATTACTAAAATTTAAACAAAATTTAAGATGAAAACTGAAAATATAAAAAGCTAATTAAACATTTTAATAAAAACTATAATCGTACATAAATAATACTAAAAATAACTGCCTTAGATTAGGAAAGATTCTTTGTGTTGTACAGAAGAAAAAGTCATGCATATTTGGAATGACATGGGGGTGAATAAATAATGACAGAATTTTCATTTTTGAGTGCAAGTTATCCCTTTGATTTGAGGAAGAAATTCCCGACTGTTGAAGAAGTGTGTTTTGTACTATAAATATATTTTTAGACCTACTTCGTCCACCATGTTTGATTTGAACTGTGTATTTTTTTTTTTTTTTTTTTTTTTTACCTTTAACATCCCCGGTTTGCATACTTCAGAATGTCAACAGATTCTCATTTAGCCAATACTGCTTGTTGCGTACTTTCTAGCAGAGATGTATGTGTATTGGGACATAGGACCATTATCACAACCCTGCAGAATCATTTTGAAGAGACTTCCTGCTCAGGGCCAACCTGAAAGAACCCTATATCGGAAAATATTGCTGCTATACTAAGCGAAAAAAAAAAAAAAGAAAAAAAAAAGATTTTAATATCAAAGGACAATATAACCACAATCTGACTAGTCTAGACTTATACTAAAAGCCTGACCGTGCAGTGTAATTAAAGCAGCCAGGACTTTCTGCAAGTAGCCCATGCAGGGGTCTGGGTAACTCCAATATGGAAAAGCTACACCCTTATCCAGCCCCACATGCATACTGTGCCTCTTAATCATTTCTGATCATGAATCATATCTCTTCATGACAAGCTGTGCTTAAAGTGAAAATGACTTGTAGTTCCACTGCGGAGGAGAAGTATGAGGAAGCCTTCAAGGCACTTGCTACTGCACCGGAGGCGTCAGGTAGAGCTAGCGCCTGGATCCAGCCTTGTGGGAGTTTCAGTTGGGATTTTCTTTCAGTCTAATTGCAACTGTTTCAAATGCTGGCCTCATCAGGGTTTGGGCATTTTATGGATTTTGTTCAAGAGTTGACAAACATGTCTTTTAGTTGGAGAATTTTCTGTGAACAGAAAAATAGTGCTATAAAATGTGCATTGTTTTTGCTTTTTGACTTGATAACCTTATAAAAAGTACTGAGGTGGTACAGTGTTGGAAATTGTGTGGTGCTATAGTGAATATATTACACTACCGTTCAAAAGTTTGGGGTTGGTAAGGGTTTGTTTTTGCTTTTTATGGTTTTGAAAGAAGTCTCTTATGCTCACCAAGACTGCATTTATTTGGTCAAAAATACAGTACAAACTTTAATATTGTAAAATATTATTACATTTTAAAATGACTGCCTTCTGTTTTCGTATATTTTAAAATGTCATTTATTTCTGCTTAAAGCTGAATTTTCAGCATCATTACTCCAGTCTTCAGTGTCACAAGATCCTTCAGAAATCAATCCAATATGCTGATTTTGTTCTCAGTAAGCATTTCTTCTTATTATCAATGTTGAAAACAGCTGTGCTGTTGAATATTATATATGTTATATATTTTGTGGAAACCATGATATAGTTTCTTGGTGAATAGAAAGCTTAAAAGAACATTATGAATGTCCTTGCTGAATAAAAATGTTCATTTCCTTAAAAACATCTTGACCCCAACGCCTCAAACTTTTGAACAGTAATATGGTACTCCACGTTATCCAATATATATATGTATGTGTGTATATATATATATATATATATATATATATATATATAGAGAGAGAGAGAGAGAGAGAGAGAGAGAGAGAGATAGATAAATATATATATAGATTAGATATATAGATATAGATATATGTATATATAGATATAGATATAGATAGATATAGATATATATTGTTTTGAATTAATTGAAAGAGTATTGAAAGAATTAACATTGGATTTTATGTTACTCCAGGGTACATAGTATTACCATGGTAGATGTGGAAAAAAAAACAAAAAAACAACCGGGCTATACCTCGAATACCGGATGAATACCTTATTCATATACCATGGTATTTACATGGTTCACTAAGGTACTTCAGAGAATACTGTTGTATTACCTTGATACATGTGCAAAAAATGTGGTAAAACCTTTTTCACAAGTGAGTTTATCAGCAACTATGCTAGATAATTCTCTCAATTTAGATTTATTTTCCCTTTATATCAGACTTGTTTGCTGCTGACAGTTATTATACTGCTTTTGAAATACACAGGCTACAGAATCCAAAAGAAAAATGTTTTAATATCCATTTATCTGGGCACTATAGTCTATAATACTGGCTGGAATTTGTCTGGAGTGAGTGTTTACTGTGTAGAATTGTGATAAATGGATGGGTTTTAGCAACTAGCATGGTCATACCGCTAATGCTTTCGCTGTGAAGGGTGCTGTAGTGCAAATTGAGAGCTCTGAATGACAAAGATAGGCAAAAGAGGCTTCGTCCAACACCACAGATGACAGGGACTCTGTGTGACTGACAGTGGGTGAACATTTCTCCACCGCAAGGGCTTGTGAACCCACGGCTAAATATGTGCATGCAATGCTTCCGCCTAATAATTAGACATCCGAATATAAAATTATCTATTCTTTGAAAACAGGCACATTGTTCCATGTAGCAGAAGCATAGTCAGGGGCTTTGTCATGAAAAATACCCCATTGATACAGCCGGAAAGTGGTTGTTCTAGGTTCAGTTCTTTTGTGCAACTCTCAGTTGTTTATTTCACATCTTGAGTCCATTAACAGCTTGCTAATAAAGCTTGTGTTTGAGAAAGAGCTCAAACTGATTTACATATCTGTTTTGCAGGAGACAAAAGAGCTTGTGGCCATTAAGAAGTTCAAGGACAGCGAAGGTAAAAGACTGCTATAACCCAAATGCTTGCTTTATACATCCATGCAATTTACTGCATCCATAATACTTTAAAAAGGTAATGGCACACCAAAGTGTACCTTGTTTGTGAGAAGTGCCTTTTATTAATGTCATTTTACTTCGAGAGCTCCATAGCACATTTGTTTTACTCAAGAAAACACAAGCCCCTTTTCAATCTTGCCTAAACCCCCCTGTGTGTTCCCGCAGAGAATGAGGAAGTTAAAGAGACGACGTTACGAGAGCTCAAGATGCTCCGTACGCTGAAGCAAGACAACATCGTAGAATTGAAAGAGGCTTTCCGTCGACGGGGAAAACTCTATCTAGTGTTTGAATATGTGGAGAAGGTCAGCACAAAACACTTTTATTTTCTTATTCACTTGTAGTGGTCTGAACTATAGTTCAGATGACATGTTGACAGTGTCTCAGATAGTGTTTTGCTGCATATTTCAGAATATGCTGGAGTTGTTGGAGGAATTGCCTAATGGTGCACCACCTGATAAAGTACGGAGCTACATCTTTCAGCTGATCAAAGCTATTCACTGGTGCCACAAAAATGAGATCGTTCACAGGGGTATGACAGTCTCTGTGTTCTTTATAGATTGCCTTCATTTATGTAATTTAATGTTTGTTTTTATTGTTTTATTATGTGTCTGTTTTTTTTTTTTTTTTGTTTTTTTTTTTGTATGAGTTGAATTCTGTTACTTTTTAAAACTGAATATGATAATACTTTAGGAAGCTGTGATTTAACGGTCATTAGGAATCAAATTTGATAAGATCATCTGTGATGTATTTTATCTATATTTATGCCATTTTTCAACATCTCTTATTTATTGGTGGTGTAATATTAGTGTACAAAATGGAGTCTTCAACACAAATCGAGCTCACTAAGAAAATATCCATCCTTTTTATCTAATCTGCAGATATCAAGCCTGAAAATCTCCTCATCAGCTCCAATGATATCCTGAAGCTCTGTGATTTTGGTGAGCAAAGGCTTTCACTCGTCTGATTCAGGACCCTCCACCCCCATATTCACACTGATCTCGCTCGCTGAATGCTTGGTCTCCTTTCCAGGCGTCATGAGTCCTGCAGTGACGTCTGAAAACAAAACCAAAAAAAAAAAAAGATCTGAAATTGGATTTGAGTGGAAGGGAATTAAACTGTTTTTGTCCAAATCACACAGTACGCAAAGGTTTGAGTGACAGCGCTTATTCTCTGGAATGCAAATTTTGAGTTGATTTTGTGTCATTCCAGACATATGATTTCATAGACTGAAATGAAAGATTGGGGAAATATCACAGAAAAGGACTGTGTTGTGGAGTAACTTACTCATAGTAGCAAATCTACTCTCTTTTTCATTATAGCATGACAGTAATAGTGTTTTTAGTAACTATTTTTACAATAAGCAATGCGTTGTGTGACAACCCAACATCGATATTTTTAATCCTTGTACAACATTGTCTAGTTTTGAAAAAAAACATTTCTACGTAGTTTTGTGTAGCTTTATACAAAATCTAGCTATGTATTTCTATATGATATTATTTTTGCATAGAATTATACAACATAATATATTGAATTAAATGCTGCTGTTCATCACAGTTTTTGACTGTTCAAGTTATGGTTTTTATGCTACATAAATACTGATCTGGTTGCAGAAAAAAAAATCTTACATCTTATCATTTATATTATATCATAATTTATAATTTATGAAAAAAATATATGCAATGTGTGTGTTAATTTATTTAATATACATTGCATTGTTAATTTATATATTTTAAAATAAATTAACACACATTACACGCATAATTTTTTTATAAATTAAGATTATATAATTGTAAATGATAAGATGATATAATATAGAAATGAGCAATATAAACACATAAATATTTGTTAAAATAATGTTATATGTTTACAACATAATCCCCTTAAATCACCTTGCCCAATAAATTGACCAGTAGCATAAATATAGTAACTTTCTTCAAAAGAATAACTTGTCTGTAATTTCAATTTTGAGTAGCTTGACAATTAGTTTCAAAGTAGCTTCCCCAACACTGGCTGGTAGTATTGTGACTCGGGAAGATACAGTCAAAACACAGACTATCGTCTCAGTACCTGATAAATCACATATTGTGCTTCCCAGCCTCCAGGTTCTGCTCCTGATGAAATGTATATATTCATTCGGGGTTAAATTTTGCCTCCACACTGAATGCCACGGAAACTGAGCATGACTCACTCCACAGTCTTTTCTCTAAGACTTTTATTTTTAGAGGGAAGAATATGGCAAGATTAATTAAGATCTCTGAATGTTATGCGCAGTTTGCTCATCCCCGATACCCTTTCTGTTTGCTCTTCTCCCTACAATCTTTCTATCCTGTTTGGTCAACCCCACAGGCTTTGCCCGCAATCTCTCTGAAGGCAGCGATGCTAACTACACAGAATATGTGGCGACCAGGTGGTACCGCTCACCTGAACTGCTCCTTGGGTAAGTCCTCATATCTGCACTTCCTGTTTTGTTTTTCACAATGATTTCTAGTATACTTTGTTTACAGAGACATGACAAAAAATCTCTTCCTCAGTGAAGCCAAAAAGCATGGATAATCAAACGCCCCTCAAATAGAAGCACTAATATTCATTGAGGGCACATCCTTTTTAAAAATGTTGATTTGATATAGCCATTAGATGTGACATCAGGAGTGCGGTGCATGATTATTTGTCCTTGTCGCCATTGAAGCGTTATTTTCTAGTGTGTGCCACTAGACTAGATGAATGCGGCGGAACATTTTTTGAAACTCTCACCATTTAAATTCCACCCACACAAATATTCTCTCCCTCCCTCTTGCTGTGTGTTAGTGCAAAGATTTGTGTCTCAGTGTTATGTCTATCTATCTGCCTCTGTCTCTGCATTCATTTCTCCTCATCCCTCTTTCATTTTTAGTGGTGCTATTGTTCTCAGAGTTGGGATTTGAACAAAACCTTAACCCTAAGCATGTCACTCGTCCTGCACCGTTTGTGATAAAGAATGACGCTTCAAATCGTGCTTTGAAAAGTCTTTCTATTACTTTTCTCAGCAAACAGACTTGTGATTTCTGTCTTTCAGATGATAAAAACAGGTGAAAAAATCATTTGACTTACTTTGAAGGGGCTATATTTAGGGAACTAAGGGCTACAGAAACATCCTAACTTAGAATCATTTTCTAACTTTTTAGTAACCATGGTAATTTTCACTTAGGAAATAGAACTTTTTTTAATTTTACAGGGATAGTTCACCCAAAAATTAAAATTCTGTCATCATTTGCTCACCTAACCTGTATCAGTTTATTATCTGTTGAGCACAAAAATTATATTTTGAAGAGTGCTGGTAACCAAACAGTTGACAGTAGCCATTGACTTTCATAGTATGGGAAAAAAACTGATGGAAGGCTACCAGCAACTATTTGGATGCCAACATTCTTCAAAATATCTTCTTTTGTGTTCAGCAGAAAAAAGAAACTCATACAGGTTTGGAACGACCTGAGGATTTTACTATTTTACTGATCTGTTTATAATTTAACTGCAGGTACATTTAACATGTATTTAAAGGGTTAGTTCACCCCAAAATGAAAATTCTGTCATTAATTACTCGCCCTCATGTCGTTCCAAACCCGTAAGACCTTCGTTCATATTCGGATCACAAGTTAAGATATTTTTGATTAAATCGGAGAGCTATCTGACCCTCCATAGACAGCAAAGCAACTGTAATGTTCCCAGGTCCAGAAACGTAGTAAATACATCAGTAAAACAGTCCATGTGACATCAGTGGCTCAACTTCAGTTTTGCGACGCTACGAGAATACTTTTTTTGCGCAAAGAAAACAAAAATAACATAATTTACTCAACAATTCTTCTCCCCTGAGTTACGTTTTCCCCCATTGTGGAGAGTACCCAAGAATGTGTTTGACGTAATTACGTTCGGGGGAGAAAGCGCGCATGAACGTATAATCTGCGTAATAAGCATTGTTTACGCTTAGGGGAAAGCATGTGTATGTATAGTGATACTCTCTAAAATGGCGGAAGACGTAACTCAGGGGAGAAGAGTAAATTGTTATTTTTGTTTTCTTTGCGCAAAAAAAGTATTCTCGTACCGTCGCAAAACTGAAGTTGAGCCACTGATGTCACATGGACCTGTTTTACTGATGTATTTACTACGTTTCTGGACCTGGGAACATTTCAGTTGCGTTGCTGTCTATGGAGGGTCAGATAGCTCTCCGATTTAATCAAAAATATCTTAATTTGTGTTCCGAAGATGAACGAAGGTCTTATGGGTTTGGAATGACATGAGGGTGAGTAATTAACGATATCATTTTCATTTTGGGGTGAACTAACCCTTTAACTTCATGTATTTGAAATGCTAATTATCTTTATGGAAATGGAGAACTCAGATGAATGTCAATTCTTGACTTATATTTGTCTTCTGCTTGGCTCTCGCAGAGCTTCATATGGGAAGGCGGTGGACATGTGGTCGGTGGGGTGTATTTTGGGAGAACTGAGTGATGGGCAGCCCCTGTTTCCGGGCGAGAGTGAAATCGACCAGCTCTTCACCATTCAGAAGGTGCTGGGCCCCTTACCACCAGAGCAGATGAAGTTGTTTTACAACAACCCTCGTTTCGCTGGACTAAGAGTAAGGACCTGTCTTCTTCTCTGTCCTATTATGTGCTTTCTTCTCCTTGCCTGTTCTCTGCTCTCCTTTCCTATGGCACGGATCCCAGTATTCTGAATAAGTGGCTGTCTATGACTCATAAATCGCTATGTGCCAGTGTGAAACACAACTGGCTTTGCCTTGACAGTGCTGATCACAGTACATAATATTCACACACATGCACACTGACACATACATAGCCTCAAAAAGTATTTGGACACTTTTGGACACTCAAGTCACATTTTAAATGCTACTTTGTTTTTAGGGATGTCCCTATCAGGTTTTTTGTGCCCCCAATCCGAGTTATTGAATACCGAGTTCCGATCCGATACTTGTATTTTCCTAGTGCTTGGTGCACATTTCAAGTACATTGAAGTTATTAATATCAATCCAGCATATACGGGGATGTCCAGAGACTTTCTCAGGGGCAGGGGCAGAGGCTCAAATGTAAAAAAGGGACATCTGTCATCACTAATATCCAATATAACAATTATTATATATACTGTATACTATATAATAAGATGCACACTATCTCTCTATATATGCACACACTGTATAAAGACATTGGAAGATGTAAACATGTTACAATGATAGACATTGTAAACAGACTGTGTGGTCTTGTATTTTATATGTACGTTAAGCAGATTAATTGCAATATAAAGGGAAAAAAGTTGAGATAACGTTAGAAAGCATGAAGTTTGCGAATGCCAAAATGCCAGTCTATCAGTCAAGTCCAAAGCTAGACGCAACCCATAGCAGTGCATTATGAATTTTTTTTTATTCGCTTTTGTCGTTTTTTCAAATAGTACTATTTAGGTTTAACTGAGTTTTTATTTTAGTTTCAGTTTTTATATATTTGTATTTAGTAATTCTAATGCTTTAGTCTATTTTAATGCTTTCACATCTTAATGCAATTAATCAATCACAAGTTTTCCGTATTTGTTATGAATTATGAGATTGTTCCGCTTTATTCTTTAGTCCTGCCTCTTTCTTTAATTATATATGTGTGTGTTTTTGTTGCAGTTTCCTTCTGTAAGTCATCCTCAGACGCTTGATCGAAGGTACCTGGGCATCATCAATGGACTCATGTTGGATTTAATGAAGGTAAAATGATCTGCAACATTCTTTAGAGAACAGTATTCCCTTTCGAATCCCCGTAGTTGTGATGTATTTGCTGTTGATTTATTTTAAAATAGACTGCAGATGTCATATCACCCCCAAGTGCAAAGTGTTATTAAAGACCGAATGTGAATGAGTTTTATTGCTCTAGTGTGGCGTGACTCTCCTCATTCTCTGTTCACTGTATCAGAACCTGCTGTGCCTGAACCCCACCGAACGCTTTCTGACTGAACAGTGTCTGAACCACCCAGTGTTTCAAGGCCTTAGAGGGCCAGAGCGGCCAGCTGCCCCGTCGCCCACCCCACCTCGCTCCTCAAAGAGAAAACCATACCATGGAGACAACACCATACCCAGCCGGTCAGTAATAGCTGCTTCTATGAACTAGGTTAATGTGTGATTTCCAAGCCACTAGTGACAGCAAACGGAGCTGCCAAAATGACATATTTTTCTTAATCACTACTGCATGTTGGCTACGCCCCTGAATAAGAATTGTTCAAATAAACAGATAGTCCATTGGTTGAGCCAGAAGCTGACATGTTGAGAAATGTTTTAAAAGTGCCACGGGAAGTCTTTTTCAGGAAGTCAACCTGTCCTGAATAACCTACGCTGCCACTGAAATGTGAGAAAGTATGTTATAACATTATAACAAAATTACACTTCACCTTTCAGTGTGACTCATAAACAGAACACCTGGCATTTTGTAAAATGTATTTGTTTTAAAAGGTATATGTGGATATAGTCGAAAGTATTAGTTAGTTAAAATTAGTTTTGTAGAAGCCTTTCTAAGCTAAAGGTTGTTTTAAAGTAAACATAGGATTTTTAAACATTACAGAAAAATCACTTCGTTAGAAAAGCATCCAGTGTTATTTTAGTATTTATTTAGTTATTTTAGTACTTTAGTATTCATATACTATTATAGTTCCAGTGTTATTTTAGTATTTTAATATTCATTTAGTTATTTGAGTACTTTAGTGTTCATATTATATTATAGTATTTATTAATATTTTGAATTAGCTATAGTTTTTATGTTTAGTTTTCATTTAAATTGTAGTTTAAATTTTAGAAATTTTGTGCTGCACTATTTTCTTCTTTTTTGTAATATTTGTATTTAGCTTTTTAATTCATTTTTATTTTTAGTAAGTTTAAGTAATTTTAGTATTCATTATTAAACTTATCTTAGTCTGGCTGCGGGAGAAACATGTCTGATTTTTATGTTTTATAAGTTTAATTTTTTTCTCCTAATCTTTACATTTTTTTCAGCCTTATTCAAATGATTTGTTTTAATGAATAGTTTAGTAACAGTAACAACAGTGAACCAAAATGATCAGAAGTTTTTGTACAAAACAAAAATTTACAATGTTATTTAAATGAATAGTACTAAACTGGGGTCCAGCATACATGGGAGCTCCTTCAGTGCTCTTTTGTACTGGTTCAAGCTGGTTCAAAAAATGTCCAGAATATAACCATTTTGTGTTTATCCATGCAGGAGCCACGCCAGTAAAAGTTCAGGTCACCGGCGCGCTAACAGCAAGGACTGCTCGTCTCTACCACGCCATGAGGACCTCCACCGGAGCACCGACAGCTTCCTGAACGGCAGCAACATGCCGACCTCATCCACCCTGAGTCCCACGCTACACCCCAAGAGCTACCAGGCCCAGACCCTGAGCCGCTCGGCCTCTAGCAGCAAAGATCTGGTCAACAACAACCTTCCCCACCTCCTCAGCCCCAAAGACGCAAAGGGAAAGACCGAGTTTGATTTCAACCTGGGGCCTAAAGCTGGAGGTGCCACTGTGGGAGGAGACACCTCTACCGGCAAGTACCTCAAGTCGTCCAAACAAGGCCGCCACTCGTCCTTCCTGGAAGGGAAGACCAGCACGCTGCAGTCTGGGGACAAACACAGTCGCCATAACTACATGGAGTCCTCGCACGGATCCATGCCTTCCACATCCTCCTCCAAAAGCTCCTCGTCCTTCCTCAGCCTGTCCAAGAGCCATGGAGCGCTGAACGATGCCAAGTCCGTGAGCAATCTGGCCGAGACACGACTCCACCTAGACGATCCCATGTTGGGATCAGGCTCAGGCTCCCGCTACTTCCCGTCCAGCTGTCTGGATCTAAACGCTGCTCCTGGGAGCCCCAGAGGCGAACGGCACGCTGGGACGGAGCGCCAGGGTCACAGCCCCAGCGGTCGGGGGAACGCGCGTCTAGAAGGGGGCACTCTGGACTCGCGACGTTCTTCAGGTCGGAAAAAGACGCCGGATGAACCGAAGCCTACCGACACGCTGGACCCAAGCAGGGCTGCAGGAGCAGGGGGCGGCCATCCTCACAACCTCCCCTCCCCTCATGAGTCCTATCCTTACGGTCTCGGCTACACCAGCCCGTTTTCCTCGCAGCAGCGACCTCATCGCCACTCCATGTACGTACGGAGAGAGCGACACCGGCCACATGGCCAGGAGACGAATTTGGTGGTCGGGCAGGGAGTACCAACACGTGCCAGCAGCCTACAGCTCCTCTCGCCGCAGCTCCAGCATCGCACACTCCCACGCCACAACACCAGTTCCTCTCGAGAAGAACTCACACAAGATCTGAGCAGGGTCAGTGACCTGCTCTCGTTTTATCTCCGTGTCCTGTAGCATATTACAGTAGGCACCGAGCTCGCTCATCTCCGTTGGTTCCCCTGATCAGCATTTGAATATTTCTATCCAAGCAAGGATGCCCTCTTATTCATCTGTTCGTCTTTGTCTGAATATTACTATTCTTCTCTACTGTTCGCAAACAGGAATATTACAAATAGTGCTTGTTCACCGTAATAATTTCAGGAGATTCGATTTGTGATGTGTTTGCATGTGTGTATGTGATCTAATTTATGATATGGCTCTGCTGCATCCTGCATTCATGCATTTTGTTTTGTTCTCTCTGATTATTACATGCACACTCCCAGTGTCTCCCAGTGTCTGCTTATTTTGCTGTGTGTTTATGTCTGCAGAATGACCAGTCTCCCAAAGAGAAGCCTCATTCTCGACCCCCGATTAAAGATTCTACGAGGGACAACACAGCTTCCTTCCACTCACAACGCCCAAAAAATGAGGTCCGAGGTCTCAACAGGACCCTCAGAACGCACGCGTTGCACTAGTTGCTCTAGTTGCTCTGTTTTTCATGCATTGTCTTATCTTTTTTTTTTTAATACATTGATCATAAAAGCGATTCACTTTTAGCTTTCATCGATATGGATGTTTTGTAAATGTTCATGTCATTACATTAACTGCTAGCTCATGTCTTTAGCATTAAATATCTAGGTTCTTAGTTAAAAAGACAGTTTACCCAAAAATGAAATTTCTGTTATTATTTACACACCATCATGTTGTTGTAAATTCAACTTTCTTTTTTAAGTGAATTCAATTTTAAAAATGTTATTTTTACGTGCATTACATTGTAGGGACTGAAGCTTTCGAACTTCAAAATTGAGACAAAACAAAAAAGTGATATGACTTGGCATATGTGGCTTATGTTTCATGATCAACAATAGCAGAACAAACCAAAAATCCATAGTCAAAAGTCTTTTCTTTTGTGTTCTATTGGAGAAAGAAAGTCACACAGGTTTGGAATGATATGAGGGTGAATAAGTGATGACACAAATTTCATTTTTGTGTGAACTGTCAGTTTAACCTCTCTTTCTCACTGATTCTTCTCTTCCTTAATCATTCCTTTCTCCCCAAGCAAATATTCAGTTATAGTAAGACAGTTTGTGCAATTTGTTGTAGGAACTGCTATTTTATATGCTATCCTGTAGTGTGACCATCCTCTTGTAACTCAGGCTGGGATGTACCATGACACTCATATGGAGGATGGAAACTCATCCAAGGAAAACAGAATGATCTACAGTGACTCGATGCCTCGCAGAGTGGGAAGCTTTTACAGAGGTACCCAAAAAATGTACTAGACATATTGTGAAATATTATTTCAAATAATTGATTTCCATTTAATACATTTTTAAAATGTAATTTATTCCTGTGATGGCAGAAAACTGAATTTCCACAGCGACCATTACTCCAGTTTTCAGTGTATAACATGATCCATGATCAGAAATTACTCTATTATGCTGATTTGCTGCTCAAGAAATATTTCTTATTATTATTGATGTTGAAAATCATTTGATATTTTTGTGGAAACCATGATCACGTATAAGTTCAAAACAAATAGAATTTATTTGGAATAGAAACCTCTTGTAACATTATAAATGTCTTTACTGCCACTTTGATATTAATGAAGTATTATATTAAAAAAAGAATCCCCAAAAAAGGCCCCAAACTTTTAAACGCTAGTGTATGTAAATACAGTGCATATTTATGTTGTAATAATGTTTGACTTAAGCTTTGATATTCTAGCTTTTGTCCTTTTGTGCAGTCCCCTCTCCTCGACCTGACAACTCGTTCCATGAGAGTGCTGGACAGAGTAGAGTGCCAGCGGTGGCGGCGGAAAGCACAGCCATGACAAACCACCCCAAACGTCAGACCAATTTCGACCCCTGGTGAGAGAACACGCTTGTTAAGGCCCCTCGATCTAGACAAATTATTCTGTGTGCGTATACTTTGGCTGTAAGATGATATGCTTTGTTAAGCTGGATGTGACAACAGTAAATATCTGGCTTCAAATCAAAAACTAGAACATCAAGGTAAAAATAATTAGTGTCCTCAACGGTTTTGAGATGTCTGGCAACAGAGGGAGCAGAAAGTAATAAAGCATGCCAACTTTACATTCTCTCTAAATTCACTGGTGATAGGCAGAAATGTATTATAATTTTAGGTGAGCAATTTTTTTTTTTTGATTGATTGATTTGCTTTCATTAGCCAGTTCTCTGATAATATGGCTGTTTATGTTTAATGTAATTAGGTGAATCTTAATAAAAGTTCTGTCATATTTCATTAACATACACTATATGGACAAAAGTATCGGGACACCTGACCATTACGCCAACAGGGACTTATCCAGTGATATTGCAATCTAAATACATAGACATTAATATGGAGTTGTTCCCGCGCTTTGCTGCTATAATAGATTTTCACAAGATTTTGGAGTGTTTATTTGTGAATTTTTGCCCATTTTTTCAGTTGAGCATTTGTGAGGTCAGACACTAATGTTGGACAAGAAGGCCTGGCTCGCAATCTCCGTTCTAGTTCATCCCAAAGGTGTTTGATGGGGTAGAGGTATAGATCTTATGATCATAGATCATAGAACTGCCCATAATGCCCTGGTATGCTGAAGCATTAAGATTTCCTGTCTCTGTACGTAAGGGGTCCAGACCAAACCCTGAAAAACAACCCCATAACTTTATTCCTTGTCCACCGAATTTTACAGTTGGGAGAGTGCAGTCAGGCAGGTGATGGTAGGGCTGCAAAACGATTAATCGCGATTAATTGCATTCAAAATAAAAGTTCATGTTTACATGCTATATGTGTGTGTACTGTTTACTGTGTATATTTATTATGTGTATATATAAAGACACACATATGTATATATTTTAAAAAATATTTGTGTATATATATTTAATATTTGTATATACTTTATAAATATAAATATTTTGTATATAAATCTAACATATTTTTATATATTATATAAATATATATGTATGTGCGTGTATTTATATATACATAATAAATATACACAGTATACATACATATAGTATGTGTAAACAAACTTTTATTTTGAATGTGATTAATCGCGATTAATTGTTTTGCAGCCCTAGTTCTCATGTATCCGCTAAATCCAAACCCATCAGACTGCCAAAAAAAAAGAAAGAAGTGTGATTCGTCACTCCACAGAATGTGTTTCCACTGCTCCAGAGTCCAGTGGCAGCGTGCTTTACACCACTCCAGCCTGTGCTTGGCATTGTACTGGATGTGAGGCTTGCATGCAGCTGCTTGGCCATGAAACTCCCGCTGCACAGTTTTTGTGCTGATATTAATGCCAATGTTAGTTTGGAGTTCTTCAGCTATGGAATTAGCACAGTGTTGGCCACTTTTATGTATCATCCTCCTCAGCACTCGGTGACCCCGCTCTGTGACTTATCTATATCTATAGCAGGGATGAAATTTCACTAACTGACTTATTGCAAAGCTGGAATCCTCTCACAATATTACAGTATCACATTTGAATTTACTGTGCTCTTCAGAACGACCCATTTTATCACAAATGTTTGTAAATGCAGATTGATCTAACTGGTATGATTTAAACACCTGAATTCAACAATTAAGAGGTATGTCCCAGTACTTTTGTCCAGGGGTGCTGCTATGGTTTCTGGGCCCCCTGAACGGCATACTCGGGCTCCCTCAGTAGAAATCACATCCTTGGAATCGTCCTAACCTTTCCCCCCATTTCAGCACCCCTGCTTTTGTCCATATAGTGTAAAAAAAAAATGGTGAAATAAAAATATTTTTTTAAAAATCAAAAATGTATATTGACTTTTAATTTTAAAAATTGTTTGAATTTTTATTACTATATTACAATGACACTTTTTTTTATTTGCATCACAGTAATGAGAATTTAGTCAGCAAATGTGCTAAAATAAAATCTTTTTATTTTATTTTATGACCAAAATGCTTTTTTTTGTGAGACTCAACTTATAATAATTACATTTGTAGGAATAATTCAGAGGCCATGGTCTTGAACCCACCAGAGGTCCCTAAACAAAAAGAAAAACAAGGTTTCTTTAGAGCCATAAAGAAGAAAAAGAAGAAGTCACAGCCGGTAAGAATTTCCTGTTCATTACTATTCATTCATTTACTCATTACATTTCCTGTTACTCTCAAAAATGGTATCAAAATGCAGTAAGAATATAGTAATGCTTTAGCCAGGAGACCTTTTCTCTGTTTGTGTGTGTTTAATTATTATTTGACATGTATATGTGTTGCTTAGCTGCTGTGTTGTGTTCTTGTATGTCTGTGTCTGCTAGTCATTGAACTTAAATGATATATTTATACACAAGGCAATAGTCTAGGATAGAAGAGTACTGTCTCTCTTTTTCACTAAAATTGATAGGCGAGCTTTCACCTCATGGTGTCATCTCAATCAGCATGTAGGTGACCAGTGCAAAAAGAAAGGTGAAGTGGGCGAATCATCCCAAAAAGGAGGCCGTCCATTTGTACTTTTGTCCGATTAGTGCCTGACAGGATTCAACAGAGACCAGTGCAGTTCAGTGCCTTCAGTAGCATTTCCCCATAATAGCCATATGGAGACCATTACAGACCCGAGCAGCATGTGTGTGGCAGAATCTGCCTCTACTGTGCTCTGTCCACAAATATTGAGCCAGAGGACCGTATGTTCATCTGCTGTATTCAACAACAAAAGATGTTTGGTGTTAATAGAATGAGCCACTGGGGTTTTGTGCGTCTTATATTGCAGACGGACGGCAACGCGGGAAGGAACCCGAGCATCAAGAAAAGCCTTTTCCCCCTCTTTAACTCAAAGAATAGCTTAAAGCATAACTCTTCTGTCAAAGTGCTCCCTGTTGTCCCGCAGCCCATGGTATTGCTCGCATAAAACCGCGCCGCTTTACCAAATAAACACATCTCCATTGCATGTCATGCTAAATGTATAGGTGTTCTATGACTGGATGTCTTTTTGTCATTTTTATATAGTTGTTGTTAGTGTTATTATTTTTATTTATTTATTTTTTTTGCCAGAGCCATTTTTAACGAATAAAACACCAGGTCCAGATCTATGCTTAAACATTTTAATCAAATTAATATGCTAATTATTTCGTCAAATTAATTTCATTTAATTTGCTCAGAAATATAGAAATACAATATAGTATTGCAGTATATCTAATATATATTTCTAAATATATTATTATATATTTTAGTTCTTATAGTTATTTAATTTTTTAAATGCTGTATTTGCTAAGAAAAAAATGCATGAATCTTACATCAAAAATATTATTAGATCATCAATTGGGTTGATGTGTAAATTAATATATTAAATTTAATTTACAGTCAATGTAAAACTCTTCTTAAACTGGTCTTTAAGCCTAATGCATCTTTGCACACACCACATTTTATTTATGATCTCAATAGCTGGTAGAACAGACAACAGAAACGTTGATAATGAATGACGAACTACATTAGGTCAAGATTAGGTATTTTTCTATATGCTGATGTAACAGATCTGGTTCTGTGTGATTTATGATTTACATCATTGCTTAGTTTACTGCTAGCATCGCAAAAGCATCAGCATGTGTTCTGTTAGATGCATGGACCCCATAACCGTCTTTAGCAGCACCTGCTCAAAGAGGATGCACGTTTTCTCACTTACCATTCTCCGAACCTGGGAAAGAGTAAGAGAAGTGGTCCAAATGTTTTCACACCCAAACTCTCTGTCTTCTGTTACACAAACACTCACATTTTTTGGTACAAAAGGTCAGAAACTGGGCACGTACTGAAACACTCGGCTCTTTATCTGTCATCAATAATTCATCCTCTCCGGATACAGTTGCAAAAGCTGGTCATTGGAATGAAATCCTTTTTTTAATTCTTAAATGGTTTCCATCTTAAACAAATGCATGCCGTGAACTGGTTAAAAGGGCAATATTTCAGCACGTTTCCAGTCTACTGGCCTAATGCACGTGATTATGGGTGAACTTTTGTTTGGAGAGGAGATTTATTGTACATAAATCCCAGTATTGAGGTGGTTTCACTGGTGCTGTGTTTTGATCTTTGTCAGGTTCCTAGTGAGGCCCAGCAAGACCAGCTAGTGATACAAAGACCAGTCAAATCCTCATCTCATCACAGCAGTCGACACCGCAACCGAGATCGTGACCGGGAACGTGACCTGGAAAGGGACAGGGAGCGTGACCGGGATCGAAACCGCGAGAGGGATCGCGATCGCGACAGGGACAACACTTGGCCGCCTGAAAAGCAGACAGATGTGCAGCCTCAGGTAAAAAAAAAAAAAAAAAAAGCCTTCAGATGAACTGATACTGATATACTAATTTTGAAGGTATTTTATGTTCACACCAAGAACAGAAATATGAAGATAAATATAACTACATGAGCATCCAAAAAAAAAGGTTCTGTTTATGTCGGCGCCAATAGCCTTGTGGGTAGCGTGCTGACATATAGCGCCATTTCACTTTGGACGTCCCAAGTTCAAGTCCCATCCCCTTTCTCTCCCACTTCAGTTCCTCTCTAAAATACTGTCCTATCCTAATAAAAAAGGGAAAAATGCCAAAAAAAACCCTGTTCTGTTTATTCTAAGCCCTTGCTGCAGTTTTGTTGTCGGCCGCTTTAAATACAGAGCTCTTTAAAGAAGGATGGATTCTGATTGGCTGTTTTATAGTTATCGTATCACTATAGTTAGCGTCTTTGGTGTGAATGGGCCTTTATGCTCACCAAAGCTGCCTTTATTTGATCAAAAATACAGTAAATCCTATAGTATTGTGAAATATTGTTACAGTTTTAAATAACCGGTTTCTATTTTAATCTGTTTGAAAATGCAATTTATTCCTGTGATGCAAAGCCTAATTTTCAGCAGTCTTCAGTGTCACGTGATCCTTCAGAAATCATTGTAATATGCTGATTTGCTGCTCAAAAAACTTTTATTATTATTATCAATGTAAAAACAGTTGTGCCGCCTAATATGTGTGGAAAGCATGATGTGATATTTCCCGAAAGAGAACAGCATTTATTTAATTATTAGCATTCAATGCATCCTGGCTTAATTTTCCTAAAAAAAAAAAACGTCCTGTTTATTTTATGATTGCACACAGTCTTGCATTATTAATCTTGCTTTCCTGTTGCAGAACCAGCCTCTGAAGTCCCTGCGGAAGCTCCTACACCTCTCCTCTCCTGCTACGTCCAATCAGCCCCCTCCTCCCGATCGCTCGGCAGAACTGCGCTTTCAGCCCCTCCCTAACCCTCCTTCCAAAGGAAACCTGAACGAGGCCAGAGGGCTCCCACCAGGCAGCGTCACCCCCAATACCAAGAGCCGCAAACCCCACAACTACCCTCTGCCAGGGCAGATCGAGTCCAGCTGGCACGTTTCGGCACTGAATCGGGCCGAGGGCGCACCGTACCCAGACCAAATGGCAAACAAAGGTGGGCAGAACGGTATCGGCTTTACCAGAGCCGCCCGCGCAAGAATGCCGAACCTCAACGATTTGAAAGAAACGGCTCTTTAGAGGAGGAAGGCCCACTTGTGGCCACTAGTGTACTCGGTTTCTCCTTTTCCTTCCTGGCTACCTATGGAATGCTATTGTTCATACAGTGGTACACAATGCCACTTCTGGCCAGAAGGTGGCAATAGTTATGTCTCAGATTTGTTTTTTAAAGCATCCACATTTGATAGAATTTGTATTCTTGTTCATTACATCTGGGTTCAGTTTTCTGTTGAATATATCTTATTGACGATGATATGAATCTATGTATTTGTATATGGAAACTTAGGGATGGGGGACAACAAAAAAAACTAAATCTGTGGAATTGTAAGAGCTTTAGTTTATACACAAGAGAATGTATAAATATTTAACGTGTAATAATTCTATATTTCATGGAGATTATTTAATGAATTATTGGTGTGTTAATAGTTACAATGTACAGAGTGCATTTTATGGTTGTAACAAAAGTACTTATTGTTTCTGAATTATTTTCCTCTCTTTACCAAACATTGTTTTCTGATATGAATTCTCAGTGCAGACTAGGTCTATATTCCACACGTCTCATATTGCAGGTTATTGAATCAGTCGGTTATTGAATCATCACTATTTAAAACATGCAACAGCATATCAGCAACTACTGATGCTTCCTAACCAGGTTCTGTGTTACTTTTCATGCGAGACCATTAAATCCACGTCCCATGATGGCTATTTGTCTCACTTTACCCGTAGCCTGTGTCTTACAGTGTTTCTCCCCTTCCCATGAGCTTGGCATTCAAAACCTCACACATTGGGATCAGATAGTGCTGGTTTTTAGTAGGAGTTCATTAGAGCCCAGATCCCTGAAGAGCTGGAATTCCTGTGAATAATGAATTTCAACTCAGGCCCCCGGGGCCTTACCGTGTCTCCCTCTGCGATCTAAACCCCACCAGCTGGTGAATAAGTGTGACTTTGCCTGTGGCACAAGCGATGGCTTACAAGGTTGTGAGAGTCAAGTCTGTATCTCCATCCTGACGTGAGTTTTGCACGTGCGCATGATTCTTTTAACAAACTGAATAACTGGCGGGTTTATTTTAATCAGTTTAACAGCATGTTTTTGAAGAGATAAAAGCATTGCCTCTGGACCTGGTAAAAGATTCAAAGACGTAATGCAGTTATTGATCTGTTAGCTGGGAGGTCAGGTGGGAGACGCTGTGAGATTTTTGAGCGGCCTCTGAAATGCAGCACATTTTCATTCAGGCTTTCAGTGTTTGCTTTAGATTTATTCATCCACTGTTTCGTTAAATTCTATTCTACTAATATAGATTGAGATGGGTACAAAATATGCAAAATAGCTATATTAAGAATTCCAGGCATTTGAATACCAATGCAAACAGAGCAATATATCATGACTTTGAGGTCAATTTATCATCCTTCATAGCTTTGGAGTATTACATTTTTATTCATTCACGTTGATTATCACGACAGGCACTTTGCTTAACAGCTGAAGTTTCTCACTAAATCCCCCCCAAAGATAGTGACAGAGCATTTTCATTTTAATAACTAGTGAGATGTGTCCTTGAATATTTTTCCGGAAACTTTTTTTTTTATTATTTTTATTTTTTTTAATTTGTATGGTTTATCAATGGTGCACTTTAAACAGACATTTCACAGGTGTTTGTGTTGATATGGTGTTTGATTAAAACAGAACTTTCTATCTATCTAATCTACCTTACCTACCTACAGTATATGAGCTCTGTCTTTCACAAGACTGGATATGAAACTTTTATGTTCAAGTTACACATTCAAATACAGTCTATACAGTATTTCTGACATTTACATCGTCGTGTTTTTTTTTTTTTTTTTAATTCTGTTGTCTCAGCGCTATTTCAGTGTGTTATGCATAATGAAGTTAATTTTCAGTAACATCTTCAACTATTTGTATTCCATACATCTTACTTCAAAGATCTGACATCTGTTAAACGTTTTCTTGGTTAAACTGCCATGCAATAACAAACTGTTGATTTTTGTCTTGTAGGAAGAGATGAGAGTTGTCTTTAATATGATTGTTCGCAAAGTTTAAAAGTCTCTTTCTGGAACCTCTTGTTTTCGTGTTGCATATTTTCAGGTTAATATTAGTGACATGAAACACTTTGTTCCTGAGTAATGCGGTCTGCCTATTTGAGAGGCAGAGTATTACAATGAGATTCCATAACTCCTGGACTAACACCTTGTCCATAAATGCTCTGACATCCTTTAATCTGCAGTACATTGGCACAGTCTGTCTCTGCGGTGCCAGGTAATCCTTCCATCAGCCAGCTGTTAGGACTGCCAAGATAAATAGTTTGGCTGTCGCTAGCTGTGGTGAGGCCGCCTGTGAGTGGTAATCTATGACCAGCCTTGTTACAAAATCTATATCCGCAGCATGTAGAATGTCGCTGATTCTGGTTTGCTAAGCCCCATTCTTTTATTTTTAATGTTATGGGTTTTTTTCCTCATAAAAAACAACTGATGTGGAATCATGTTTACAAAAGTTCCAAGAAAAATCTACCCGTTCCCTATCCCAGAGTACAAAATAAATTTGAAAACTAGTTTTAAGCACTAAAATACAAACCTGACCTTCGAAGGCCTGCGTCTACCAACATTTCAGTCAAAATGAAACCTGATAGTCGTGTAATATAGAGTGAATTTATAACACTTTAAAAGTTTGAGGTCAGTCTGTTTTTTGTTTTTGAAGAAGAAATTAATAGTTTATTTAGCAAGGATGCAATAAAATGATCAAAAGTGCCAGTAAAGATATTTACAATAACAAAGGTTTTCTGTTTCAAATAAATTGTTCTTTAACATTCTATGAAAGTATCCTGAAAAATACAAAAGAAATAAAAATATATATATATTTAAACATTAATAAAAAAAAATATGTTTCTTGAGCACCAAATCAGTATATTAGAAAGATTTTCTGAAGGATATTGCGACAATGAAGACTGAAGTAATGCACATTACTTCTACAAATTGCATTTTAAAATGTATGGAAATATTTCACAGTATTACTGTTTTACTGTATTTTTGAGCAAATAAATGCAGCCTTGGTGAGCATAAGACACTTCTTTCAAAAACCTTACCAACTCCAAACTTTTGAACGGTAATATAGCTGAATCTATTATCTGTGTATATTCTCTCTTAAATTAATACAGAATGATGTTGTAGCCATTTGGATTTTGATTTAAAAACAACACTGACAAATTGTGTCCCACTTTACTTCTGTTCACCGTACATATGGACTGAATGAGCTACTTAAATGTGTGTTGAAGGGTATTTTGAAGGTGATTTAGAGTGCTTCTTGGTCCACTGCCATATTGAAGTATACCTGCAGGTACTGACAACTCATCTGTCATGGTTTAATAGCCATAGACGGCTTGTCTTATATTGGCTTGTAGCATCTATCATCCAAAGAGGATGCCTGTTAGCTTTCAAGTGTCTGAGCTGTTGAATGCAGGGATATAAACATTCAGGTTCATCCCCAGAAGTGCACAGAATTATAGATTAAATATATTGGACATCTTCACTGATTCTCATATTTGTTCATGTGGCATGGTAATGACTAGAAGCTGTATCCTCTTAGAATGTAATGTTTAACTTTTTTTTTTTTTTTTTTTTTTTCAGTTTACCATTGGACAAATGTTTATATATGCGTAAGAATGTAAGTCTTTAGCTCAAATAAGGCCCAGTGGTCAGCTGCATCTTTCATGGTTCTCTCTTTTCTACTTTAGACATTTCGTAATGTTTATTTCACCTTAAAGTATTGAAATTGCTGCCACTTTTTATGTCTAAAGCAGTTGATGTGCCAACTAAAGCCATTGTGAAGTCATGCAAGGCCAAATGTTTACAATCTATCAGGAACAAGAGTTTATTCTGTCAGATGAGCATCTGTCCTATGAGTTCACAGACATATCTGTCATTTTTATTTCAGCGGACTGACTTTTGAGTCTGTCATAGAATGTACTTAGAAAGACATGTTTTTTTTTTTGTTTAAATGTAAAGACTGTTCTTATTAGATGTTGAACTGTTTGAATCCTGTTTTCTGAATTGAAAACATGATCCATCCCTAAATTGTGTCTTACCCCTTCTGCTTAACAGGGTTGTTGTCAAAAATCCAACCGATCAGGATGTGACTTCCATTTAGACAACAGCCATCATTTTGGTTACATCTTTAAGGTCCACACAGAATCTGCAAATTTCTTCACATCCCTCACCGCTTGCATGTCCGTTTGTGACACATTTTGGCTTTTAAATGTTGCTTTGAGTTACCATTAAGAGTCTAGTATTCTTCGTTTTATTTAAAACACCTTTCATATTTATTTCCCTGAAATCAGCACAGATAAAAGTGCAGATTCCGTCTGGGCCTTCATCTATCCAATTAATTGAGTCTGTAAACTGAAAGTTATTTGCTTATAACTTTATTCACCAATGCACAACATTTATCTCAAACCTGTTCAGCACCACTCACTCAGCACTTTGTCTGTCTTTTGTGAAGACTATTTGTCTGTGTGTTGTCTTTAGGGTACAAGTGGGAAACAGCACCCTAACGTTTAATTTAAGTCCAGGCATGTCTGACTCCAACAGCATTTATAATGTATATTCTGCTGTAATTAATAACAATTAAAACAATGTCGACCCAACTATGTTCCAGCATGCATCATTTCATTGCAGACACCTGCCAACATATAAAAACCCATGTCTTTGAGATCATCAATAAATAAAACAACGAAGACCTGTACATAACAAAATGATAATTTATCATGAGCCACATTAGCAGCAACCACAGAAGAAAAATAACACTGAAAAGAAAGAATTGGACAAAGAAACTTGTCTCTCCATCAAATGGCATATTGTATGTAGTGATTTGCATCAACAGATTGCTGGGGAAGTTGAATTGAGTTAACTGCATGCACTGAACCATTAACTGGGTCACAGAAGGTGACCATCCGGCTTTATAATCTGGGATCATTTGGCAATTTCTCTCTTTTTTAACAGACAAGGATCGGACTGGGTTGTGAACTATTTTAAATTAGCTTTCAGCAGCAAAGGGAGGAGCTTTGAGATGAAGGGCATTAGATAAAGCCATTAGTGCTCTGTGGATTACAGTAATCCAGCCCCTGTAATATCAGTGCGGTGGTCCACCACTCGGAAAAATAACCCATCATGGAGTACAGACTGCAGAACATGTTATTGTTAGCCATCCTGCTGGTGTCTGAAGGTATGTGTTATTTTCACTAAAGTGGCAGAAATTTTACATTTTGGTCAAATTTTAAAATTTAATCAGATTTATTTTTGATTTAATCAGATTTTATTCTTGATTATTATTGATTAAAATGTTAACTTTAAATAAAGATGATTGTGAATGTTCAGTGTTAATAAAACACATCCCACCTGTATTACAGTTTCTTGCTCTTTTACTCTTCCACAATTTGTCCAGGTTTTTTTGGGCTGCAAGCGCAGGAGGTAATTAAATGCATTTGATACTGATATCAGAGGCTATTAAAAGTGAAATATTGATGACAATGTTCATATGTGCTTAGGATGGCGAGGGCAATGACACATGGGCTGGGAAAACCTGCAAGTGTGACTGTGATTCCTCTAGCAAGTTGTTTTCCAAAGGTTCTTCATCCAGTAGGGGACAGGAGATGGACTGCATGCAAGGTAAGAAAGAGAAAGGGACTTTAAGAAATATGGATTCAAAGAATCACATTGCATTTTTTTTCTAAACTGTAATAAGCACTAATCGTAACCTGAATGTGAGGGTTTGTTGGCTTTGTCCTGGTTTAGACGAACTCCACTCTTCCACTATGAAGTATTTTGGTTCAAAATGTGTCAAACAAATATATAATGAATCAGTTATCTTCTAGATAGTGTTGTTTTTACTGGCTTAATTGTGACTCAAACACCACTCAGATCCTTTACCTCGTTTTGTCAGGAGAGCGAAATTTGTGAATGGGGCTTTGCGTTAACTTTGACTCTTTGGGAACTGAGATGGATGGATTAGTTAGCACTAGCCAGTGCCCTTTGGAAACAGAAGGCAGGACATGTGCGAATGAGCTGGCTCCCAGACAAACCCTCGCCTGCAGTGGCACAGAAAGTCATTAATCATTTGGGTGCAGCTTCACCTGGGCCATGTGCGCCATCACCGCATCCCATTGGCAGACCACCACAGGGCAGACATGCTCCATTAACACAGAGCAGCTTGCTTTCTCAGTACTCAGAGACTGATGTGTTAGAATCAAACGAATGGGAGGAAAGTTGAGGAAAAGAATAAAGACGGAGCAAGAATCAAAGATGGATCGGATGCTTGTTCATAATTCCATTATGTTGAGAGTTCCTGAGATTACCATGACTAGAATAGGACCTGCCAATCAAACCACTGACCATTTAAAGGAATCGTTCACCCATAAATTAAGATCATTTATGTCATTCCAAATCTATATGACTTACTGTGCAAGAATGTTGGTAACCAAAGAGTTGCAGTTCCCATTGTATTTTCTGACCATGGAAGTTAATGGGAACATATTCTTCAAAAGATTGTTTTTTTTCCACAGAGGAAAACAATTCATTAAAGTTTGGAACAACATGACGATGAGCAAATGTTGACAGAATTTTCATTTTTTGGGTGGACTTTCCTATTAAGTGTTGATTTTGCAGAGATTTTTTTAAAGAGAATTCATGATTTTGATTCAGAATGAATTAATTTTCATTTGATTTGATCAAAACCGGAAGTTGGTATGTCAAAAAGAACATCCTAAATCCTGGAAAAGAGGACTGTTATGTAAAAACATTGATGTAGGACTGGAGCTTAAGTGCGGAACGTGACCATCTGTCAACCTAAAGTCTTAATGGATGTTGATCTTTCACTATGGGGAACTAAAGCTTTTGGGATTGTGAAGTCACGAGCAGAAGAGTGGAAGCACGGAATTACAGAGCTGCCAGATTAATGCCTTGTCCATTTCTCTTTAACACAACACGACAAAGAAATCTCTCGGATTGCATGACTAATGTTTCATTAAGCCCCCTGTCAGATATGTCAGAAATCCTGCAGGATTTTGTTAAATGGGCCTGTCCATAGATTTGTGTTATTTGGAACTGCCTGTAGATTCAGAATGCCTGGTTTAAGCCAAACTGACAGAGATGCATATTTATAGTTTCACTTCAAATTATATGCAAAGCTAAATATTAACCACATTCTCAATTTACGGTCCAGAGTGTCCCTACCATAAGCCCCTGGGTTTTGAGGCAGGATCTGTGACTTCAGATCAGATCAGCGGCTCTAATGAAGACCAGTACACAGGCTGGTTCTCCTCATGGGTTCCAAGCAAAGCAAGGCTCAACAACCAAGGATTTGGGTGAGTTCTCTAAAATATTGCTTATTATGGAGGGTGTTGGAAGTTTCAGTTAAAAGTAAATTAGCTTTTTTTACTCTATATAAGGCTAATGTGCATTACCAAGATTTTTAAGTATGAATGTATTTAGTGCTGACAGATTTTATTGCAGATTCCACATATCTCAAACTCTTTCATAATTATATATAAAGAATAATTTACACTACAGTTTAAACTTTTGGGATTATTATGATTTAAAAAAAAAAAACTTTTATTCAGCAAGGACATATTAAATATTGTAATGATTTCTGAATTATCATTTGTCAATGAAGACTGGAGTAATGGCTGCTGAATATTCAGCTTTGCCATGATAGATTACATTTTAAAATGTATTAAATAGAAAACAGTTCTTTTAAATTGTAATATTTTACAGTATTACTTTTTTACTGTATTTTTGATCAAATGAATGCAGCCTTTGAGAGCATAAGAGACTTCTTTCAAAAAACTTAAGAAATCTCACAAACCCCAAACTTTTAGTGTATTATTGAAACAATCTTGATAAACAGTTTTGGGTATTTCAATCTTAAGGAGACTTGGTCTATGCGATGTGATTTTCTTTTGCATTTATAGATTATTCTCTCCTCTCCTAGGTGTGCCTGGCTGTCTAAGTTCCAGGATACCAACCAGTGGCTTCAGATTGACCTGAAGGAGGTCAAAGTGGTTTCTGGTATCCTGACCCAGGGCCGCTGTGACTCTGATGAATGGATTACCAAATACACTGTGCAGTACCGCACCAACGAGAAGCTCAACTGGATCTACTACAAGGACCAAACTGGAAACAACAGGGTAAGACGACAAATTGCTATTCCTTTTAAATATATTACATAAATATTGGTTTTATTTGTTTTCATCATTGTTTTTTCCTCAGGTGTTCTATGGAAACTCTGACCGCTCTTCCACAGTCCAGAACTTGCTGCGTCCACCTATCGTAGCACGTTACATCCGTATCCTCCCTCTTGGCTGGCACACTCGTATCGCCATCCGCATGGAGCTGCTACTTTGCATGAATAAATGCACCTGATCTGGAACATGTCAGCAAAGCCATACCCAACTACTTCCTGTTCCACCTCTTTTCTTGTGTCACAATATGCCAAAGTGAATATCACTGCCCAACCACTGAACTCAATTCATTTATTTTTATTCTCTGGTATTTTTCAAGGAAGAAATGATCATTAGCATGTGTTATAGTTACATTTATTTGTGTTCAAGTTACATATTAAGACCTTTTTTCACATTATGTTGTATTCATTATATGAAGTTTGTTGTTTTGGCAAATCAGACATAAAGGTTTTGCTTATCTGGAGAGAGGTGGGAGATCTGATGGAGTGTTGTATTATTGTGTGTTCTAATGTGGTT
The DNA here is from genome assembly GCA_039654775.1 of Spinibarbus caldwelli. NCBI lineage: Eukaryota > Metazoa > Chordata > Actinopteri > Cypriniformes > Cyprinidae > Spinibarbus > Spinibarbus caldwelli. Next base: position 14,716,628 of record CM077254.1, read on the forward strand.
TGTGATGGTGATGTAGTGTGTTTTATCCCCACGGTTTTGACCAAAACCCTTTTTGTATTTACTATGAGCCTACATTATTTAATTATGTTTGTGCACTTACCTGAGAAACAATGCCTTTAAATAAAGGAACTCTCTCTCTGAACCTTGTATACTTTGGTTGCATAATCTATTCACTCTCAAGTTGGGAAAAATAATATTATTTTAAATAAATATTAAATATTAAATAAATAAAATAATAAATATTAATATATTTAAATAATTGTAGTAAGATGAGCATGTGGTAAAGGCCCTTATTTTATATATATATATATATATATATATATATATAATTTCCCCCCAATGTCTAAATTATTGTGCCCATGAATTATCCGTCAAGAAACATAAAAACATGATATTCTGTAATACAAGTTCCCAGAAAACTGTACGGTAACTATCATCAAATGAGATCAGCTAAACTGTTCAGATTAAATAAATCTGACATGCTCTTGCTACAAGTTTTTGTGCGTGCGCATGCGCTTCAAGTCAAATTAAGGAGGCATGCACCTGCTTGTTAGTCTTTAGGGGATTGATTAGACATACCTTAAATTGCAGTTTCGCTTGAGCGACTGTTGTTTACACACTCCTCTGATCATCATGAAAGCTCCTGGCCCTAAAAGCAAGCGCTGCACGTCATCCAGAAGTACTATATCGAGAACCAGAGGACACGCTGCGTTCATGTACGCATCCCGACAACAGGTGCGTTTGATAGGTCCAGCAACTATAACTAAAGAACAAAAGTTGAAAATGTACCTAAAATGATTGCATATGAAAACAACTGGCTTTCATGCCCAGGTCAGTCCGACGGCAGTGGGACGCGGTCATGAGTCCAGGGGCGTAAGCAGATATTTGCTGCAGAGAGTGGGGTCAGAGGCCGCGCGCCTCTCGTGTTTCAGCCGCCACGGAGCCATCACGCGCAGGGAGATCCGGGAGGCCTGGGATCAGCTGAGACGCCGCAGAAATTCAGCTGCACCGGCAGGCGCTTGAGTCTTTTTATCAGACGCTTTTAATGTATCTGTTTTAATCTGTAAATACGTAACTATTGAAATAAACGCCTTTTGTTAAAACGGTGAGTGTTTATTATAGTGTATGCTGGCTTGTGACTTATTAGTTGTTGGTGTGTGTGTGTGGGGTTTTTTTTCTTTTTTTTTTTTTTTTTAAATATAAAAACTCGCTAGACAAAAATGGGTGGAAACCCCTTTCCTTAAATGGATAAGATGGTGCCCTTGCGTAATTTTAAAAACGCTCCAGCCCCCCTGGAGAGGGTTTTCCCCAGTTTCCCAGCTGATTGCTCATTTTTGCAAAACATGCCATGCGGTCTACACCATTAACACCGTGAATGATACACTTGACTTGATTACAGGACCGTGCAGGTGTGTGTGACATGATGTTAACGTAAGTTATTGACAAAATGAAGGAAATTCTAGATCTGAATAGTTGTCATGTTTGGAGGAAACCTACACCTAAATACTCCTAGTAACTATGCAGACAAGCATATTTTTATTAACTTATGAAATGACACTTAAATGGACTGTTTTTCAAAGATTAAACGATTCAAATCGACTCAATGTCGCCACCTACTGACGTAAGTGCATAAAGGTTAATAAGCGAGTCAGTGAATGAATCTTTACTGAACGAGTCCAAACGATTCGAGTCATTGGAATGAATCAAAACCTCCTCTCTAGACTCACACGAGTCAGTGAGACGCGCTCAAATCGGCAGACTAGCGTTATCTGACACCTGTGGTGTTCAGCTGGTGCATCCCTCTGCATTTGGAAATGAATTTTTGATTTTTCTTCATTTACTTCTTATCCAATCCTAATTTCTCAATGTATGTGCATGTCGTACTGAATGATGGACAACGGAAAGGTAATTTATGCATCTCGTTTCCAATACGCTGTGTTTTGTTTGTGTTCCGCGTCTAATTATACGATTGTTTATTCCGCGTGTTTGTTCAGCATTTTTTGTTAAGGAAAAAAAAGTCTGTGTCAGTAATTTTTTAGTACCTCTTAAAGAGTTTCATGTCACTTAAAAATAATAAGCATCTCCCCAGAAGTTAGGGAAACATAGGCCTATTTATTATAACACATCATCATTATTATTATTATTATTATTATTATTATTGTCATTATTATTATTGTTGTTGTTGTTGTATTTGTAATGCTGTGAAGATGACAATCAACAGTCTACATCTCTCTCCCTGTGTACCCTCTCAGAGATTGATCACTGTTAAAAGGGCCTTTTGAAATGCTCTTTAGGGCACAGATTAAAGTCCAGCATGATTTGCAGTAAGTATCTTTTGTTGCTTTATTCTACAGAGACACGCTACTGTGATGCTGGATTAATTCCAAGCAGTATTGCTTTTTTCTAATGCCATTTCACTTCATTATGAATATCAAAACAGTACTGAAATATTAGATATAATAGCCATGAGGATGAATCTCCCCAGATTTGTATTCAGATAAATTTTTATATTACTCTCATTATCCTAAATATGTGGTTGCAGTCTCGGTACTTATGAAGTTTAAGCGGTTTAATTTTAAGTTTAATTCGGTGTTATTTTTGCACAGATATTTCTGGATACTAAGCGAAGAAGAGAAACTTAAGAATTTTGGGTATTCATGACTAGAAGCAAGAAGTACCATCATGGGATGCGGCACATCCATTGCTGTTGAGAACCAAACGCGACCCTCAGAAACTGGTAAATATTGGTTCTTTATCCCTAATGCTTTAAAGTGATGTGCAATATTGTTTAACCTCTTTTTCCTCTCCCCTTTGCAACAACCCTGGTTTCAAGAAGTTTGCATTAGTTATTGAAAAATATGGCAATCCTTGCGTTGCATTTAGTCCCCACAGCCCTGTCTTTTTTTCCCACCCCCAAGGTATTACTTAAATTATTCAATTTAATTTAATCACCTCTCACACAGATGGCTCCATCAAGCAGCCCAGCCCAGCTCTGAGTAAGGCACTTTCTTCAGCATCTGTCATCACTGTCTGTGTCTCATTCGTGGCTATAGAGAAATACTAGTTGGCATGAAAGCACAATGTAGATTTGTTTACATACTTTTGAAACTACCATATTTTTTTTTAGGTAAACCTATGAGTGTGATTTTTCTCTGTGCATTTAGAATAAATAAAATGGATGAGCAATTCTCCCATTCTTCTTGAACACAGCTTATAATTTCTCTATGGATGTGTACTCTTGAGCAAAGCCTTGTCTCTAATGTCTGTGTTGTGTTTCTCCTCAACTGCTCCTAGCACTTCTTTAATTAGCACCTGTGATATTGACCTCCTGAGACGAGGTGTATTTTAGGCAGTCTTTGCAATCAAGTGTTCTGGAAAAGCAAGTGCAAATGCAAGTGTTCCTGTACAAAGAGCTGTATGTGCATTAAAGCATGATGTTAACATGGAAACGTGAATCTGATGAGACAAGTGAGAATCAACTATAGCAACAGAACATCTTTGAAGGGTCTTAAAATGCACTGTTTTTAAGCTTTCATGTTTAATTTCTCTATATATGCAGATATATTTCCCAGAAATTCTACATTTGCCATTTTGGCATTGTCTTTTGACTAATTTGTTCTCTGAAATAATTTAAACAAGTACAGTTTAACAATGAGTAGCAACCTCCTTTATACCAAAGCGCTCTCTCATGCCCTCGTGGGATAGCAAAGTGTCCAATGGTTGCAGACTCAGAGGATGGAGTAGGTCATGCTGGGTCTTGTTTAATGAAAACTGCATATTTAGATAGAGGCTGTGTCTGAAATCACATACTAAGTAGGTACTTCTTTTGGAAAAGTAAATTGCATCAGCTAAAAAAGTAAGTGTGTAGTATGGATGAAATATGGATGTACTATAGTCACTATGTTGTCACTGTCATTGCGTCACTTCACTACCATTCACAAATTCGCTCCCGTGGCCTCATGGGATAGTTTTGCATTGTATGCATTGAAGTAATAAGTCATCTGGGTGTGTGAAGAGACATACTACTCTCTTCACACACTGTTATTTCCACCTACTGTGTAATAGGAAAGTATGCAATTTCAGCTGCAGACATATTACTGCTTTTTGCACACAAAGTAGGGAAATATTCATATTTGGTGTATTGAAAACCCTCATTGCCTGCATTTCTCTTACCAAATAGTTTTTGTCTCAAAACTGTGGTCACAGAAATATTACTTCAAGGATTCTGTTTACACCAGCCACTTGCGTTCTTTGTGTGTTCTTAACATATTTAGCCATGAAAGCTGCCATACTGATCCAGCGTTGGTACAGACGCTATGTTGCTCGCTTGGAGATGAGAAGGCGCTATACGTGGAACATCTTTCAGTCCATTGAGTATGCAGGGGAACAGGACCAGCTACAGGTATAAAAGTCACTTGCTTATTATGGCAAGTCCATACATGGAAAAAAACAAATATCTTACCCTATGCTTAATAAACTTGTAATGATATTAAAACTCAGATTTTCGACATTAATTTTAATGCAAGTATACATCTTTTTAATTTTTATAGCTCTCCAGTTTCTTCAGTTTCATGTTGGACAACTTCACACAGATGAATGGAAATGGACCAGGTAATGTGTCCGATTTAAAAGATGCAAAAGCTTCTTTAAGGAAGGTGTGTTATTGAATTGCACATAATTAACCATTTCAAACACTCCCATTTGTCATTGGTCAGACAAACAGATTAAACACACTATTGGTTAAGCCATGGTGGTTTGTCAGGCTATAGTAGTTTGAAACAGCAAAATTTCATTTTCTTTAGTGATTGTTTTTTCATTATCATCTAAATTTGGCTGTCCCTAAGCACACCTTTGGAAAGCCCCTAGCTCATGTGATTTTTGCATCAAACGATCTCCCTCTGGAGTGTTGCACACCTATCCATTTAGTGATTCGAAAAAAATGCTATATGGAGACAGTTGCTTAGCAACCTTGGGAGATCCCATTTTGAGTGGTGGTAATGCGGAGAGAGCCAGAAATGCAGCAACCAGCCTCCACAGGCAGCTGTCCAAAGTGCAGAATTACAGAAGACAATTAGTCCCATCTTTAGTCAAGCAGAACAGCGGAAACTCAAATGAGATCACCAAGAACACAGTAGAAAAATCTAGAGAGAGACTGTGCATCAAATGTTTCTGAAAAACCATAATAGTTGTGAAAACAACATATTCAGTTGTTTTACCCAATAGTGAATGTTCCTTTCACAATTGGATATTCTTCACATGGGGTTCTTTGCTCCAGCCTGTGATGACACTAAATTGGCTTTCCTCTGGGAAAACTGTGTTTAATCAGTACCTATTGAGTGGGCTGCAAGTGCACATGACTGTTCTTGTCAGGTAATCATGATCTAGGGATTGGATGGTTTTCAGCTCTTTGTTTCTGTGGCTTCAGAATCTTTGCCTGATGGCAATTAGGAAGTATGTAATTACAGTATGGAAAAGTGTGACTTCATATTTATTTTTGAAAGGTCTGCAGTCACAACTATAGTGGAGGTTAATGGGTGCCATGGGTTCTGAGCACTAAGGCTTATAAATTGATATTATATAATTTTATTTTTTGTTCTATCATGCTCACCAAGGCTACATTTATGTGATCATAAATGCAGTAAAAAAAAAAAAAAAAAAAAGGCAAGATAAGGCAAGTTTATTTATATAGCACACTTCATACACAATGGTAATTCAAAGTGCTTTACATAAAAAGTAAAATAAAAAAATCAAAGCAATAAAACCAGAAATTTAAAAAATGTTTAAAATGATTAAAAAATTGATTTAAATTTGAATTTAGAACAGTTTAAAATAAAATTGATTATACATAAAATACAGTGCAGTTAGTTCGGACGTAGCACAGTTTTCATTCAACAAATGCACAGCTAAACAGATGAGTTTTGAGTCTGGATTTAAATGTGGTTAATGTTTTAGCGCATCTGATCTCTTCTGGAAGCTGGTTCCAACTGTGGGCGGCATAATAGCTAAAAGCGGACTCCCCTTGTTTTGTGTGAACCCTTGGTATTTGTAACTGACTTGATCCTAATGATCTGAGTGGTCTGTTAGGTTTATATTCAATGAGCATATCTGCAATGTATTTAGGTCCTAGGCCATTGAGTGATTTATAAATGAGTAAAAGTACTTTAAAATCAATCTTAAATGTAACTGGAAGCCAGTGTAAGGACCTGAGGACTGGTGTGATATTCTCAGATTTTCTGGTTCTAGTCAGAATCCTGGCAGCAGCGTTCTTGATGAGCTGCAGCTGTCTAATGGTTTTCTTGGGAAGGCCGGTGAGGAGACCATTACAATAATCCACCCTGCATGGGATAAAGGCATGAACAAGTTTCTCCAAGTCTTGACTGGAAACAAAACATCTAATTCTTGCAATGTTTTTGAGATGATAGTATGCTGATTTAGTTACTGCTTTGACATGACTACTGAAGCTAAGGTCTGTCTCCAGAATCACACCAAGATTCTTGACTTGATTTTTAGTTGTTTGACCCCTAGAGTCAAGGTATGCATTCACCTTGAGAACTTCATCTTTGTTTCCAAATGCAATGACTTCAGTTTTCTCCTTGTTTAACTCAAGAAAGTTCTGGCACATCCAACTGTTAATTTCATCAATGCATTGGCAGAGGGAGTCAATGGGGCTATAGTCATTTGGAGATAAGGCTAGGTAAATCTGGGTATCATCAGCATAGCTGTGATCGGCAATTTGATTCTTTCTCATTATTTGACTTAGTGGGAGCAAAAAGTAATATTATGAAAAATTATTAGAATTAAAATAGTTATTAATATCTGAATTACCCTGAATATATGTGTATATAGTATATATGTGACCCTGGATCACAAAACCAGTCATAAATAGCACAGGTATATTTGTGGCAATAGGCAACAATACATTATATGGGTCAAAATTATTGATTTTTCTTTTATGCCAAAAATCATTAGGATGTTAAGTAAAGATCATGTTCCATGTAGATATTTTGTAAATTTCCTAGCGTAAATATATCAATTTAATTTTTGATTAGTAATATGCATTGTTCAGAACTTTATTTGGACCACTTTAAAGGCAATTTTCTCAATATTTAGATTTTTTTTTTTTTGCACCCTCAGATTCCAGATTTTCAAATAGTTGTATCTCAGACAAATATTGTCATATCCTAACAAACCATTCATCAATGGAAATCTGATTTATTCAGCTCTCAGATGATGTATAATCTCAAATAATCAAAAATTAAATAAAAAAATAAAAAAATAAATAAAAAAAATAGACCCTTATGACTGGTTTTGTTGTCCAGGGATATATATGATGTATTATATTATATGTTAAAGCATAAATTATTCCTATGGTGGCATAGTTGAATTTTGAGCTGTCAATATTGAAAACAGTTGTGCTTCTTCTTGTTTTTGTGGAAAGGATGATACTTTTAGGATTCTTTTTTGAATAGAAAGTTGAAAAAACAAAGCATTTATTTGAAATAGAAATCTTTTGTGACATTATAAATGTCTTTACTGTCACTTTTGTTCAATTTAATGCATCCTTGATAAATAAAAAGTATCAGTTTCTAAAAAAAAAAAAAAAAAAAATTGAACATAAGCACATCTGCAGGTTTTTACTCAAAATCACAGAAAAGGCTTGAATATTGCCTGATTTTCAGCTTTATCCAATTTCTTCTCATTTATGAACCCACAAACCTAATTTAATTTGCAAACTCTGCCATAGCATCACCGACTACAAAAATGTAAACATTATTTTACCAGACAGTAGAGCTCTTTATGTGAAACCAAATGGAGCTTAATAATGTTTGTTTATCACTAGCAATCTAATGGAGCAGGGAATAATGTCCAGTAGATATTGGCTAAATCAAGGCAAGAAAAAATAATTTTGCATTTGCTCTCTCCTCAATACAAACATCTGTTCCTGAAATTCAAGTCTCTCTGCATAAATTTACAGAAAACACTGCAAATTTACATTTTCAAGAATGACACAATGGGTCAGCACTCCTCAAATCCCTGTGCAGGGCCAGACGCTATGCAAATTGAAGTATGCTACATTGTGTCATGGCACTGTGTGCTGGGTATTTTGATGGTCAATCAAAATAGGCCTTTCATAATAGACTCCAGGTTGAGAATTAATCATTTATTTAATAACTGAAAACTGAAACAGATATGCCTGTCTGCATGTATTCATGTTCCCGTGTGCTCATCTTGCCACATGCCCAGCGCTGCCTAACAATAACACAAACCTTTTGATGTTCCAGTGTGTTTCCTGATTCACATTTACATTTTTTTTTGAATCAGGCTGCTGTTTTTGCAGATTATAATAAATAGTTATCACATGACACGTTGATGGAGAAAAAAGGTTAACATTTTTATGACTTTATATGAGACAGTGTAAAGCTTTGGGTTATAAAACTGCTGACCATTTTGTTTTCATTTTCATGATTTTTAAATGAATTTCACCTTTTCTTCTTCATTTTAAAAGGTTGGTTGGACTTGGATGATTCTATCTTAAAGGCTGTAATTTCGGAGATGATGCATTTTCCATACCATGTCCCATCATCCATGCACCACAAAATTGGTTACACTGATTCACACCAAGATAATCAAGTTGCATGTCACACTTGTTTTCCGTGGTTCTTCTTTCATTCATCCCACACACGAGTCATGACAGCAGCCATGTTCTCTTTCCCCCAGACTTGATCTCTCACCTCCTGGACTCTGTGGTTGACCCGTTAACTGAGGAGGTCAGGCAGTTTAAGTACGAGCAGATTATCGTGCCGGAATCGTACAGCGGTCCTCGTCTCTCCTTCCCGCTGAGCGTGACTGATACCAATGCCCTACTCAGTGCCTTTAAAGAGGAGCAGGTACAACACTATAAAACTTTCACTAATAGTCTGAACAATTATGAACCTTCTGGCAAAAACCAAGATCATCTTGTACATTATTTATCTCTGTCTAGCAGACTTTAAACAGTCTTCAAATTTTGTTACACTACCGTTCAAAGGTTTGGGGTTGGTCAGGTTTTTAAAATATGCTGCATTTATACAGTAAATATAGTAATGTTGCACATTTAATCTTTTTAATCTTTTGTTACATTATAAATATCTTTACTATCACGTTTGATTAATATAATGCACCCTTGTTGAATAAAAATATTATATTCTTTCAAAATAAATAAATGACCCAAACTTTTGAACAGTAGCGTATATTTTTAACCTTAATAGTTTTTAAATTATTTTTGATAAACAGTATCAAAACATAAGCTTAACTAAAACTTTATCTCTTTTCTACAATTCTAGCCATTCTTTTATTCTATTGCTATTTATTTTAGAAACAGCAAACATAATGAAGTGACCTATGAATGCATGACTCATTTTCAGACTCTTCACGGCAAATATGTGCTGCAGCTACTATATGAAACGAAGAAGTTCTTGAAACAGATGCCAAACGTCATGTACCTGTCGACGTCCTATGCCAAAGAGATAACTATATGTGGTGAGACACTATATATTTTATTAAATAATAGTCCTTCTCAGATTCGTTGCAAGTGGCAACAGTGCATTTGAGATGTTAAATATTTTTGATAGGTTGTATGGAAAACTAGTGATGTGGCATGAATGAATGAGTGCTTATTTATTTTGCACTTCATAAAGCACTTCAATGTACCTCAATGGGCTCCTCACAGCCAACCTGCACCATTTCATACTCAACAGCGCTCCTGATTCAATTAGTACAGAAAAGCATTGCATGAATAACTGAATTCCCATCTTCGAATACTCTAAAAGAGACCGCGTTATACCATTTAAAGTGTTTATATTTTGCATATTTTCATCACAGATTCCAATATTTGATTTTTATTCCCTGGAATGATAAACAGCTTTTATGCGCCACCTTTCTCTTTCACACAGGCGATCTGCATGGTAGACTGGATGACTTACTGCTTATATTTTACAAGGTAAATGCAGATTGATTGTTTAGATGTAGAATATTATTTCGAATAATTACATTTTAGCATATTGGTGCAGGGGTAATGTACCTAAGCAAATCCAGAGAACGAGTTCATTAAAGCCACTTGGGCATCACTTGTGAACTATTACACTCAAGATGTATTGCCTTATTACCCAGAACGGTCTGCCCTCTGCAGAGAATCCCTACATATTCAATGGAGACTTTGTAGATCGAGGAAAGAAATCTACAGAGATTATCATCATTCTGTTTGCCTTCCTACTTCTGTACCCTGACCACATGCATCTGAACAGAGGCAACCATGAGGACCACATCATGAACCTCAGGTAACATGCTAGATCACCCATTCAGACTAATAATGAAGGCATGACTTTTAAAAAAGCAATAAAAAAATTCTTCCTTGCTCTGTGCATCCTAGTAGTCAAAATAAATTATTAAATAATTACATTTCTAGCAATGGTATGCCACAAGTAGGATGCCCTCTAAAAGCATTTTTTTATATTAGTGTGTAAGCTTTTGATGTTCTTACAGATACGGATTCACAAAAGAAGTCATGCAGAAGTATAAGGTATATTTTTTTTTTATTTTTTTTATTAATGTTTTGATTATAGGCAACTAACTTTTTTTCAAATTTTGTAACACTTTTCGTAAAAACATTTTAAAATGTCATTGAAACTGCTGAGAAAATCCTTAAAACTGTCTAAATTACTTGAAATAAATAATCTGCTTGTTTAAAGAAGGTTAATACAGGTTTAAATAAGTTTACTGTCAAATATTAGACGTCTACTACCACCTACTGGACATGTAAAGAAATGCACTAACTTCTATTGTGTTCTTAATAGACTCATGGCAGGGAAATCCTGCAGCTTCTTCAGGATGTGTTCAGCCTGCTTCCTCTTGCAACTGTCATCAATAACAAAGTGCTTGTTGTTCACGGTGGCATATCGGACAAAACTGATCTGGACTTTCTGAGCACTGTTGAAAGGCATAAAGTAGGTGTTTTTTACTTCCGATTTATATTCTTTCTTTTCACATAATAAAATTATTTGTATTTTAAATCTATAATTCACATGCATCTGTTTATTTATTTGGCTTTCTGAGCACAGTTGTGAGGCATAAAGTAGGTCTTTTATTTATAGGAGAAGCCTGTTTTAGAAGCCTATTTATAAGCTTCTTACATGATAAAATAATTTCAGTTTAAATCTACAGTTCATGTTTGTTTAGGTAAGTAGCCATGTAATAACCAGGATAATGTAAAAAGGATTATCCCTCACATTGCAGGTGAAGTCTGCTCTCAGGTTGCCCAAACGCAGCATTGATCATCTCAACGTCCGCACCTGCAGTCGCAGCAGCAGCAGACACAGCAGAAGGTCCAGACTGGACAGCCCTTGCTCCTCAGGCCGCACCAGTCGTGCTTCCCGCAGGCGGAAGAAGCAGTTGACTAAGCAGGGGAGCTGCTCCTCATCTTCTTCATCTTCATCCTCCTCATCGTCCGTGTGCTCCCCCCGGGTCTCGTCACGGAACACTCCACGTCGACCTCCGCCTTCCCCTAGTCTGCCGAGCCCCACCGATGTGCTCCAAGTTCCCTTCCTGGACTCCTTTGTCTCCCTAGGCCCCCCTGAGCCACCCAGAGAAGAACTGGAATGGCAGCAAGTGAGTTGAAACTGTTCCCAGAATGTGTGTTTTGTCGGTGAGTGTGTGTTACAAATAACTTCTATCTTGGATGTGGAACCGTTCTGCCTTGGAACTTTATTTAGCTTAAACCTCCAGTTCACAATATGACTCACTTTATTGCAGGAGATATGAGAATTTTGCACCAACCTACTGAACTTCCTCAAAAAGGTGTTTATGAATTATAAAAGATCATGGCACTCTGGGTTTTGTGCTTAGAAATAATAAATCGACAACCACACATTTCTATGATATTTTAAGAGTCAATATAAAATCTTCCAGTTTTTGTATTTTTGTTTTCATTTTAATTTGTTTAATTTTAGTTTTTTTTAAAACATTATCTATTTAGCTTTAATTTACTTAATTTACATTTTATTTCAGCTTTCAACAAAAATGATCTTTAATAGTTTTAGTTAGCAATAACAACACTGAGGTAAATATCTGATGACAGACACTAGCTATTCTTGTAAAACTGTGGCTCACAGTATAAATTACATTTCTGGCCTGAAGCATTTTGCTGTCTTTATACCCCTTTCAGCCTTTGACTTACTTTTAGTTAATGATTGTTTATATAATAATAGCACTGATCTCTATAAAACTTTTTGAAATCATTTAGTAGTTCCTAAACATTTAAAAATAGACAAATGACTGTAACAATGATGGAAAAGTATTAGAGGATGCTTGTCAATTATGTTTTATTTCACATTGTCATTATTTGTCTGATACAGGTTGTTGATATCCTTTGGAGTGACCCTAAAAATCAAAAAGGCTGCAGTCCAAACTCTTTTCGCGGTGGAGGCTGTTACTTTGGGCCAGACGTGACGCAGGCGCTGCTGCAGAAACATGGCCTCTGTTTGCTCATCAGATCACATGAATGTAAACAGGAGGGCTATGAGCTCTGCCACAACGGACAGGTGAACACAGGAATTTTGATCCATGCAAAGCATGTTCTTGTATTTAGCACCAGCATTATTTCAGAAATTGTTCCCTTTTATTTAAGGTTATCACTATTTTCTCTGCATCTAACTACTACGAAGAGGGCAGTAACCGCGGGGCGTACATCAAACTGGGGCCTGAATTGGTCCCACGCTTCTTCCAGTATCAAGTTAGTCGAAGCACCAGAAAACTCACACTCCATCAAAGGTACACTTGTTACGTAACGCATAGGTGTTAAGTATATGGAACTGTGTGACTGGTTACATATATATGTGGAAGTTCTCATGCATCCATATTAATTTGTTTGTGTGTGTGTTTCAGGGTTTGTGTAGCAGAAGGTTCAGCACTCAGGGCTCTGAAAGAGAAGCTGTATGGTCACCGCTCTGAGCTAATGGCTGCCTTTCAACAGTATGACACAGACAACACAGGTTATATTATATTATATTATATTATGCACTTGCAGGTAATTGGAAGGTTAAACTAAAATGGTTCTTCTCTCCATTTCTTGCAGGTCGCATCTCCACTAGCGAGTGGGCACAGGTGGTGGAGTCTGTGCTGCGATTGGATCTGCCATGGAGGACCCTGCGCCCACGCCTGGCCCGCCTTAGTGCAGATGGCAATGTAGAATATGAATCCTGCTTTGAGGACATAAGCCCTGGAGAGCCCATCCCTCCGGTCACTATCTTAATCTATGTTTGTTATGTAATGATGGGCAGTATGACCAAAACCTTATATCATAAATTATGAGAGTAATTTTGTATTACATTAATGTTATTTATATCACTTAATTTCAACAGGGAATTTGGAAAATGGTTTATATGTTAATAGTCATGCGGTAATGCTTATATTTGGATAATCAAGTGAATTATTTTTGAGGTAATGAACCATTGTTAAACAGCTGATATGAAAAAAATTTGATTGCCAAATTTTAAGCACATATGTGACCCTGGACCACAAAAACAGTCTTAAGTAGCATGGGTATATTTGTAGCAATAGCCAAAAATACATTGTATGGGTCAAAATTATAAATTTTTGTCAAAAATCATTAGGATATTAAGTAAATATCATGTTCCATGAAGATATTTTGTAAATTTCCTACCGTAAATATATCAACTTAATTTTTGATTAGTAATATGCATTGCTAAGAACTTAATTTGGACAACTTTAAAGGCTATTTTCTCAATATTTTGATTTTTTTGCACCATCAGATTCTAGATTTTCAAATAGTTGTATCTTGTTGAATCTTAACAAACCATACATCAATGGACAGCTTATTTATTCAGCACTCAGATTATGTATAAATCTCAATTTATAAAAATTTAGTCTTATGACTGGTTTTGTGGTCCAGGGTCACATATTTGTATGTTATACTGCCCAGCTTTAACAGACATTTTGACTTTTATTTTGAAAACATAATACCTCACAATTCAATTTCACTTTTTGAAATGAACTTTTTTAGGTAACACCAAACTTGGCTGAAACTCTTTATAGATATAGAACTGACCTAGAGATAATATTTAACATCATCGATAAGGATCACTCAGGTTAGTGTCACTGCTTTCCTGATTGTTCAATGAGATTAATGCTTTTTATTATATGGTGATCATAACCCACCTCTCTACCTCCACATAGGTCAGATCTCCATTGAGGAGTTTCGTCAGACTTGGAAGCTCTTCAGTTCCCATTTGGGGGTGGCTGTGAATGACCAGACGATAGACGACATGGCTCGAAGCATAGACTTTAACAAAGATGGCAGCATTGATTTTAATGAGTTCCTGGAGGGTTTCAGGGTGGTGCATAAACTAGATGTCAAAGAGCAGCAGCAGGGTTAATTCTGGATGAGCAGATTACAGATTTGGCACTTCATCTTTATTTATTTTTTTACATATTGTGAACACAGAAGTTATTCATTTTCATTTTCCAGGATTCACATTTTTCATAAAGGTAAGAGTTTTTAATCTTCCTTGTCCTTTGTGATATAAATTAATGAGAAGAAATTTTAAGTATACTGAAAAATGCACAGTTTAAATACAGTCACCACTATTGTGTAGCACTGTAATTCACAAGTGGAGTATTATTGTTCAGCAGCACTACCCTATAATTGTGACTTCACTTTGAGTCATGAGTCATTTTTGTTGTAGATATTTCTCTGATATTAACTGCTCTGTTTTCATCTTGTATGTGGTTTACAATGTTCCGTCTTTTATTATCAAACCTAAAACGTCAATTTATGCCCTCACCAGACATGATGTGTTTCATAAAGTCAAGGGGTAGAAATGAATAAAGACGAATTTCAAAGGGTGGTCCGTTTTCTTTCAATATATAAATGGCATAAATATAATCACATTAATTATCCTTACACATTTAGTGTTTAGTATACAGTGTTTAGATTGGCAGACAAAATCAGTGTTGTCATTTACAAATAAAATATTAATAGTATAATAATAATAATAATACTAAAATAGTGGTGGCGGTTGAGGAGAGCCCCTTCACAATGTAAAGCGCTTTGAGTGTCTAGAAAAACGCTATATAATTGTAACAAATTATTATAACACTGGTCTGCATTCACACAAGAAAAAAAGTATTGACTTTTAATGCAGTGGTTTTAACTGAATTCATCTGAGCTGACTTGCTATTGCTCCCTTTAACAAGAAAAAAACACACTGTCTGTTTCTGTTTTCATCCTGTTTTGAAGATGAGTGTTCAGGATGTTTTAAACTCCTGTTATTCTGTTTTGTGTCTCCTCCCCTTTTCTCTCCCTTCCCCTTCTCTCATGTCTCATCTTTTTACCCAATCCCTTCAAGACTCCTCTCTCTAGTGTTCAGTTTTCCTGAGTGATCTTCATCTACAGTCTGACACTCTTAGGTTTTCGTCAGCCTCTTTTTTTTTTTTTTTTATGGTGGAATTTGTTCAATCATGCTAGGTTGGAGAGGTGCACTGTTGTGTGTATTTTTGTGTCAGCTCTGGACGCAAACACCAGGTACAGTATAATGATTAATATTATCACATTAAACCAGGTAAATCATTGAAGTGCTTTTTTTTTTTAGACTTTCAGTCTGTCCTTGATTAACAATTTTAGTCGTTGTGATTTAGTTTGACCTGTGTGCAAGCATATGATGATTTCTGATGGTTTTCACACAGGCATTGCTGATAAAGGCTGCAGTGGCTTTGGACACTTAGAAAATGGCCGTATGTTTTTTCGTTATGGAGGATTGTATGTTACCTTCACCTGTAATCCAGGATTCAGGATCCATGGTTACCGTACTAGCAGCTGTGTATCTGGACAGTGGGCCAGAGACCCACCGCTGTGTGTGGGTTAGTAAATATTCACAAAGATTGTGAATATACACACATTTATTCTGTACTGTGAAATTTGGCCATGAAGTAGATGAATCTCTCTGAGATTTGTCAAGTGAAAAAGCTTGTTTAAAATAAACTGCAGTAGTTAAAATTATGTTTTATAGGTTCTCTAATATAATGATGATACTTACATACCATAAGTTGTTTTGTACCCCAGCATCAGGATGCCCCAGCCCTGGTGATCTCCTGCATGGCAGTACTGTGGTTTCTAAAGACAGATCTCTGGCCACCTTCAGCTGTGACACTGGATTCAGTTTGTTTGGATCTGCACTTCTCTTCTGCAAGGGGAAAAGCTGGAACGGCACTAAGCCTGTCTGCAAAGGTATGTCATCTGAATCAAGCGTAAATGCCAAAACTGTTTGATTTATTAACATGTACTATTTTTTACGTTATTGTTTTTGCATCACTGCTACAATGACTTCCTGTAAAATTCACCATCTGTTTGCTTTGGCTCCTTCATGTTCCTCCTTACGGATTGTTTCTTGGTTCTTACAGTGGCTGATATCATGAGTGTTCTTCACCTGAGTCAAGACTCTTTACATGGTCCGGTCTCAGCACAGGGCCATGATGTTCCTACAAGACTAAAAGTTCGCTTACATGGCCATTTAAACACCGCTCCCAAGGATGCTTTTTTAAAAACAGTGTTGCTTGGGGTCCCTCACATCAGACTTGACTTTACAGACCGCAAGCAGAAAAATATTAGGAAACCAGTAGAGAAAAAGCCCTCAAAGATTCTATTTGACAAAACACGAGACCGTGTAAAGGCTGGGCCAATCAACAACCTTGAAAACTTCAAGGATCCAATCAGGAACTCCGATCTTCAGAAATCTGTGACTGTGGCGTCTGCGAATGTCGACACGATCTCATTAGCCAGTTCTTTTCTCGAATCTTCATTTTTTAGGACCACACCAACCAGCTTCGTCACTCCAGCAATGGACACTCAACAAGTCAAGATCATGGATCAAACATTACCATACAGAAGAAAGAAAATAGGTTTTCAGTCCACGATTGGTACAGACAAACTATTTCAAAGAGCCTCAGTCACTTCAGCTGCTAAGACTTTACCAGAATACAGTAAAAATAATTCACACTGGATATCAATTACACCTGCACCAAACATCAACACATTCGGCACAGATGACAATCTACAGTCAGAGACTTTCATCAAAGTAGACACCACTGAGAGTTTTGCACCTTCAACTACAAGCTATCCTGGTTTTATGGTGTCTAAACATGAGTCTGTTTCATTTGCATTTGATCTGCGGTCTACTGCTCCATCTACCTCCAGAGGACTCTTTGAACAAAGACCAGACCTTACTGAGGCATCATCTAGCTTGGAGGTCTTGACAATGGCCACCCAGCTAGTGTCTGACCTGCATCTGAAGGGTCCAACAGACCTCCACAACTCAACTGACCTTACCGGTGATCAAGTAAATGAAAAAAGCAATCAGAGTGACCCCAAACAAACACTTGATCCTTCAGCGTGGAAAGATCTTCCAAGATTTTCAAGGATACGTCGTCCAGTGTGTCCCTACCCTCCGTTTCCTGCTCACGGAACATTCTACTTTCGGTCGATAAAGAATCCTGACCCGCTTCAGTATAAGCATTATATTCAATATGCATGTTACCCTGGATACACATTGACCAATGGTGACGTCTACAGCTATTGTCAACACAGTGGACAATGGAGTGGCCAAACACCTCTCTGCTTAGGTGAGATATATGACACACATTGGATCTAAATATGTAGAGAGACTTTTCCAGGAAATAATCACAATCACAAGATTCTTGTTTGAAAGTGCAGCATGTTATATAGTGCACACAACATCATTTTCACATTTTTACATTTAAATATATTCATTTATCTATGAAAGCACATTTCCTCCACATAAGAAAAAAAAAATGCTTTGGTAAATCATTATGACAAAAAGTCAAAACTATTAAATAAAAAAATATATTTATTTAAAAAAAAAAATTTACTTAAGTCATAACTGTTAGATGAAAAGAAATAATTTAGGCAAATCTAAATAATAATGACTTTAGCTTATAAATTTGACTTTTTGTCAGTTTCGACTTCATAATTCTGATTTATATATTTTATTTTGTTTTATTTATTTATTTATTTTTTTTACTTTTTGTCATATTTATGACTGTTATGTCATAATTATGTACCTATTTTTTTTTTACTTTTTATGTGATAATTATGATTTATAAAAGCATGATTTTATTTTTCTTATGTGGTAGAAATGGGCTTTCAGATAATTATCAGATACTTGTACGCAAAGAATCAAATCAGGAATACGTCATAATCAGTTTATCCTAATTAGACAGAAGAGAGAATCCTTTATTTATTTAAGAAAGGGTTCATTAACAAGTTTGAATCAAATGCTCAGAGATTAAAGTTGCTGGGAAGATAAATTTTTTTATAATCCTGTTTAGGTGTTTTTATTGTATACTGACTCTTTCTTGTCACCTCCCTCCAATCGTATATGTCTAGATATTTGACATTTGAGTAATATCCTGCTCATCACTTCTCTAAGCAGGTGACGGGCAGAACTGTTCACAGATGGCCTCAGAATGGCTTTAAACATAATCAGACACATCTGGGAATATGTGTTTATACAGATGGATATTACTATTTTGAACTCCGGTGTTCTGCTAAACACATTATCTTATTTCAAAAATGCACGTAAAAATATCTTAACTAATCAAATTCATTTTACCACTGTGCTTTAGTTGGCTATTTTTGTTAAGCAAAAGGTACGTTTAAAAATCACTTAATTGTCAAAAGTGTTTCCTGTCTACACAAGGTAAATTCATTAACCCAGAGAATCTGTAAGTCACTGCGGATGTGGGATTTCACTCTCAGCAGGGAGCAAATCCTGTCCTGTTCTCTAAACCTAAACCATACCATGTAAATTAAATTATATTATTTGAAAGGGACCACTTAGTCTGTCACGTTCTGTTTCATAAGCAATTAAAAACATACTTCTTTTGTGATTATCAGTAGTTGGAGCTTAAATTCCTCATAATATGTTTCTTTCAACTGCAGAGTTAACTCCTTGCTCCTTAAACAATGGAGGATGTTCGCAGATCTGTCATGTCAATAAACAGAATCGTGCCCAGTGTCTTTGTAAACCAGGATTTCTTCTTCTGGAGGATCAGCGCACCTGTCGAGGTGAGATAGGAACCACATGCACATGTAATCTTGTTGTATACTGACTGTGGTATCATAACTACCGCGATACGACCACGGAATAGCATTCTTTAGACATACAGACTCCAGTGATTATAGGTTTTCCACTTTAGGAATGGTGGCTTCCGTCATGATGTGGTCCTGACACTAGGTTAACAGCTTGTTTATGTATCCTTGACCTGAGTGTCATAGATTTATGGTTTTCGTTACAAACCAGCTGTGGTGTGTCGATTCAGCCCTGAATGTCTGCAAGACTTAACATTACCCTCTCCAGGGCTTTCTTGACCTATATCAGCAAATGGCTGTTATATGTATGGCACGTGTGTGAGGTTCAACCATTAAGAGTTAAGAGTTATCCATCATATAAGACAGAAAAAAAACAGTATACACTCTTAAAATTAAGGTTTCCAAAAGGGTTCCATAATTTTTCCTCCAACCTTTCCAGGTTTCTCAAATCGTTCTAAAAAGAACCATTTTTTTCTTAGTGTGAAGAATATTTTGATAATTTGAAGAACCTTTTTTCCACTATAAAAAGTGATCTCATAAGTGGACAGTGCTACAGTAAATACAATTGTAAGCAAGGTTCAAAATATTTTATTATCCAATAGCTGTACAACTTCCCTTTTGAGCTCATCTTGATGAGTAATGTTTGTGTACTGTATGTGAATGCATATGTTTACTTGGTCATGTATCTGTATATATTGAAAATATACGTGTGTGTGAGATATCACTCTTCTACTCTTCATGCATTCATGCTTGTAAGAATGCGTGCAGGTCCTTTCATGTGCCTGTCTGTGGTATTTATAGATTTGGATGAATGTGTGGAGGAGCTGCACCTGTGCCAGCAGGTCTGTCAAAATAACTTGGGCTCCTACAGGTGCAGTTGCAGTCCAGGGTTTCAGCTCTCTTCAGACGGGACATCCTGCTCTGGTGAGTGAATCTGTTTGGTGTGTGCTGATGCACTGCCAATGACAAGAAACATTCTTAAAGGGATAGTTCACTCAAAAATGAAAATTCCGTCATTAATCACCCTCATGTTGTTCAAAACCCCTAAGACCTTTGTTTATCTTCGGAACACAAATTAAGATGATTTTTAATAAAATCTGAGAGCTTTCTGACCCTGCATAGACAGTAATGCAACTACCACATTCAAGGCCCAGAAAGGTAGTGAGGACAACATTAAAATAGTCCATGTGACATTTTGTGAGCAAAGAAAACAAAAACAATGACTTGATTGTTTTCTTTGCGCACAAAAAGTATTAAAATTACGGTTTAATCACATGGACTATTTTAACAATGTCCTTACTACCTTTCTGGGCCTTGAATGTTTCAGTTGCATTGCTGTCTATGCAAGATCAGAAAGCTCTCGAATTTCATCAAAAATATCTTAATTTGTGTTCCGAAGATGAACGAAGGTCTTACGAGTTTGGAACAAAATAAGGGTTAATTCTGATTAGACACTTCAACCCCATGGCCTTGATGTATTTAATGTTAATATTTCTGCAGATGTGGATGAGTGTGATCATGTTGGCAGTGCTCTCTGTGTATTTGGCTGCATTAATACGCCAGGCAGTTTCCAGTGCTTGTGTCCTGTAGGGTACCAGCTGGACAGCACCAATAGGCATTGCGAAGGTCAGTCATCTACATATCTTAATTTAATTTGTCCTGACATAGCTGTAGACTAAAGCAAGTACTGTATGTCATAATAGGGTCAAAAAGACATATTTGCAAGGATTTTTATTACACCTGCTTACTGTATGTAGACTAATACCAGAAAACAACTTTTTCTTATACCACAAAATTTGTTTTTGCATCACCATTTTCTGCTGTCTTTTGATAATGTTAGAAACCCCAGATGAATATATGATTTCTATGCTAATGAACATTGAGTGTATTTTTTAATTCTAAAAGGTGTATTTGTGGTTTGGTTTTAGACATTAATGAGTGTGAGGAGACAGCTGTCCTCCAGCAGAAGCGGTTGCACAGGTGTGAGTGGAATTGTGTAAATCTGCCAGGTACTTACAGATGCGTCTGTCCTCGTGGATACAGACTGCACCCTAATGGACACCAGTGTGAAGGTCAGCACACAAGCATACAAATCTTACATGCATGCATATGCACATTACACAATTCTGTGTAGATATTACTTGAAAGATGAATTCTTGCTCATGAGTTCTTTCTTTCTTGTTTTTGTCAGACGTTAATGAGTGTGAACTGAAGAACGCCAACTGTTCTCACCTCTGCATCAACCACAGAGGCGGCTACAAATGTGCCTGTCCTGAAACACACCGAATATCCCCAAATAACCCAAAAAACTGTCAGCCGGTAGACAAACGCACTAGTTCCTCACACTGATGGATTTAACCTTTTTTTTTTTTTTTTTTTGTATATTAATTTAACTATCTTTTGCATTTAATACAAAATATTTTGTATTTATACACCCACAGTTATGTACGAATAAGCTCTGATGATGACGACGAGGTATTTATAATTATAAAGTTCAGTTTTGTTATTGCTCTTGACTCTTACCTTGTCTATTCTTCTTGATGCAATGGCACCACCTTGTGGTCACTTTAAACACTTTCTGAGACACTTCCTGTGTGTGTGTGTGTGTGTGTGTGTGTGTGTGTGTGTGTGTGTGTGTGTGTGTGTGTGTGTGTCTGTGTGTGTGTGTGTGTGTGTGTGTGTGTGTGTGTCTGTGTGTGTGTGTACCTGTTTTTATATTCCGGTGGGGACTTAAACCTGAATACACACAGACTCATGGGGACTCGTGTCATGGTGGGGACCTAAATTGAGGTCCCCACGGGTAAACAAGCTAATAAATCACACAGAATGAAGTGTTTTTTTTTTTTTTTTTTTTTTTTTTTGAAAATCTAAAAATGCAAAGTCTCCTGTGAGGGCTAAGGTTAGGTGTAGGGTTGGTGTAGGGCAATAGAAAATATGGTCTGTACAGTAGAAAAACCATTACGCCTATGGAAGTCCCCACAAGGATAGCGAAACAAGCGCGTGTGTGTGTGTGAATATAGGTCTATCAAATGATTAATTGTGATTAGTCGCATCCAAAACAAGTTTTTTTTCACATAATGTCTCTGTGTGTTCTGTGTATATTTATGTATATATAAATACACACACATGCATGTATATATTTAAGAAAAATGTTTATATATTAAACATATTTATATATTTACATTTACATTTAGTCAATTAGCAGACGCTTTTATCCAAAGCGACTTACAAATGAGGAATATATACATGTAAATATTTTCAAAATGTATAATGTCTGTGTGTATTTATATATAATATACACAGTACACACACAGATATTATGTAAACACAAACAGCTTTTAATCACAATTAATCGTTTAAGAGTATATATTTCTTTCATTGACACAGGGATTATTTAGCTGTTATTTAGCTTGCATGTTTGCAGAATCTTTGATGACACTGCAGGTCATTGTGTCACTTGCACAGCTATATTTTAGCCAGTCACTATGGCTACATTCACACATTCTGTGTTTGAGGCCCAACTTTCTGCAAAAAGTTTTGAGCCTGATTGAGATCCTGAGCACTGGAGCCGTGACGGTATGATATCTGCTTTGAGTTTCCCAAACCCCTGATGCCCAACATGATGCTGATACAAGTGGTAAACTGAAATTAGGATCTCATTGACAAAGGTGAACATCTCATTTATACTAATTACATCATACTGCATGTAGGAATAGCTATACTAGGAATACAAAAAATAGATCTGTATATGCTCTGAGGCTACTGCCACTCTATATCAGTTGATTTGGTCAATATAAATAAATTTGTTAGAATTTAGAATTTGTTAGAATTCTGTGAGATTTTAAACTAAGGTTTACATTTTAAAAACCAGTTTATTATCTGTAGGTAAACCAGGGAGAAATGGTAACAAAGGTCCTGGGATCTCAGCCAGTAAAAAGAAGGCAATAGTTAAGCAGGACTTTGTGCCTATGTTTTAGCCGAGGTCTTTGTGATACATGTTTTGGCTCTTTTTTAACTCTCTTTAGTCAAAGTGATTACTTTTGTCTTTTCTAACTCACATTAAAGAATGGTCCCTAAACTAACATATTTAATTTAATCACACAGTTGGTTAATCCTGCAAGGAATTCACACAGAAAAACAAGTCTTGATCCAATTTGTTCCATAAGGTGAAGGAGAGAGACTCAGAGAGAGTCAAGTTACACAAGACCTTGACGACTCATTGCCAGAATGCATCTCTCCTCGAGTACACACTGTGAACATCAAGAGCCAAAGATGAAATTGGTTGCATTTGTGGGTAGGGTCGAAACGATTAGTCGACATTATCGACAATAAAAAACTGTCGACAAATATTTCTGTTGTCGAGTAGTCGTTTGATCCTATATGACCTAATGTAAGAGCCTGCAATACTGCGGTTTGACCAGAGTGGCGCTGTAGCGCAAGAGTGTAATTCAGCCCTCCTGGATGCAGTTCAAGAGAAGAAGAGAACGCTTTAGAGCACAGCGTTTTCATCTCAATAAAACAAACAACAAACAAAACAACAGTTTAAACAACAAAAACTGACAGTGGTGAGAAAGTGATGTTTGCATGAGCTCTTCAGTTCGGTACTTCAGTAAAGCAGTCACATCACCTTTATTTACATAGTACTTTATGCAAGAGAGAGCCTTAAATCAAGCAGTTTAGTGTCGCTTTCAGTTAGAATTACAACTTGATTTTCTGTTATAAAGCAGCTCTCCAGTGTGGAGCTAGCTAATGATCAAATCTTTTTATTAGTTGGGGAAATAAATTAATTAAAGTGATAGTTTGGTTTGCAGAGATCAAAGCTTGATCTTTCTCAGGACTGTTTTGATTATCATAACCCTATAAGGTATTTTAAGAGAGATATGTGTTGTGAATAAAATAGTTTATCAAAAAAAAAAAAAAAAGCATCTTATCACTTACCTTTATTTTGTTTCTTATCCATATGACTTACAAAATGAGATGTTAGGCAGAATGTGTCATTCAGTTATTTTTTCATATAGCTAATTGAATGGTGATTAAGAGAGTTTCTCTGTCTGTCATCTCATTTTGTGTGCCAAATATATCTATTTATATAAATTAATTGGTAACGCTATTACAGTAAGGTGTTATAACCTTTTATTTGTTAGAATATGTATAACTCTATATTTTAACTAATTGCAAAAGCTGAATAATCAATCAAATTCTATTGATTAATCAGTGAAATAATCTATGATTAGTCGATTAATCGTTCTAATAATCGTTAGATTAATCGATTATCAAAATAATCATTTGTGGGGTGCTTCATACTCACCTTTGCAGCTGTGGGAGCGACGATACAGCCTAGAGAACTTATTGGACTGGTTCACTTTTAGTGGTGACGATGGATGGGAGTCACTGGACTGGTGTGAAAGCTGTAGCGGAGGAGATGGGCCGCAGGGGACACAAAGTGACAGTGGTCATTCCAGAGGTCAGTGTACTGCTAGGACCTGGCAAACACTACACTACTAGAACATTTCCGGTTATGATAAAACTGCTGCATCATGATATGTGGGGTTTTTGTATCTCTGAGCATAGTTCAAGTATTAACAATGCTCAGCACTGCCAACAAATAATTCAGTTTACGCTGGCAATGTTGTAATCATTATCCTGCAAAATCAGTGTGCAACCAGCAAACTCTTTATAAAAAAAAAAAAAAAAAAGTTTCCCGTTTTTGTTGTACAAAGATTTTTTTTTTTTTTTTCTCTTGTGCTTGCTTTTTAATGGATTTTGCTGTGTAAAAAATACTATAAATAGGTTTTAGAATGAAGTCCCTCCCACATTCTGTGTCTAGCCACTAAAAATCTGGAAAGCAATCTACTTGCTGTCTATGTCAAAAGCAATTTATTACTAGCCCACCTGGTCCATTTTTCAATGGTGGAATTTTGCCAGATCCGCCATTTTTTTAAAAACTTTTTATTTTACGGCCTCCCATTGGTTGGAGGTGATCCAATGAGACATACATCAAACTTGTTTACTTGTTCCTGTCATATTCTGGAAATCACCCAAAGTTCATTGGGTTACTTGAGTTCACTGGTATAGTTCCTATGGAAAAGTACCAGTACCGCCCAATGGATGGCCCTTTAAGATTTAAGATTTACAATCTGTATTAAGACATCCAGCATTGGAATAATTCAACATATTGATCAGTATATCGATTGCTTTCATGATTATACATCATTTTTTAAGTAAGATAATACCATTTTGAGTAAATATCATAATATAAAGTAAAATAACACAATACTTACAAAATGAGATGTTAGGCAGAATGTGTCATTCAGTTATTTTTTCATATAGCTAATTGAATGGTGATTAAGAGAGTTTCTCTGTCTGTCATCTCATTTTGTGTGCCAAATATATCTATTTATAGAAATTAATTGGTAACGCTTTTACACTAAGGTGTTATAATGTATTACCTAACATGAATGAACAATACATTTATTACACTATTAATTTTTGTTAATGTTATTTATTAAATACAGTCGTTCATTGTTAGTTCATATTAATTCACAGTGCATTAACTAATGTTAACAAACACAACTTGTGATTTTAATAATGCATTAGTAAATGCATTGATAAATGCTGTAGAAGTATTGTTCATTACTAGATCATGTTAACTAATGAAACTTTATTTTAAAGTGTTAGCAATTTATTTAGTAATAATTTTAATTAATTACATGTGTGACCCTGGAGCACAAAACCAGTCTAAGTCACACTGTATATTTGTAGCAATAGCCAACAATACATTGTATGGGTCAAAATGATCAATATTTCTTTTATGCCAAAAATCATTAGGATATTAAGTAAATATCATGTTCCATTGAAGCTTAATTTTTGATTAGTAATACGCTTCGCTAAGAACTTCATTTAGACAACTTTAAAGGCGATTTTCTCAATATTTAGATTTTTTTTTTTGCATCCTCACATTCTAGATTTTGAAATAGTTGTATCTCAGCCAAATATTGTCCTATCCTAACAAACCATACATCAAAGCTTATTTATTGAGCTTTCAGGTGATTGTATAAATCTCAATTTAAAAAAATTGACACTTATGACTGGTTTTGTGGTCCAGGGTCACATATGATTTTCAAAAGCTGAAGTAATTATAATAAAAATAATAATAATAATAATAATAATAATAATAATTTGTTACATTCTGTGTCTAGCCACTAAAAATCTGGAAAGCAATCTACTTGCTGTCTATGTCAAAAGCAACAAGTTGACAAGTTTGTAATGTAGATAGTGAGACAAAGAATCACAGATGTAAAGGTTCATCGTCGTCAGTCTTTTTGAAGTCTTTGGCTAGAAAGATGCACTGCAGAGTAATTGTATGTCTAGTGATCAGTATAGTCTGTTCTTCAGCTCTGGAGCAGGGTAGGAGCAGTTGGACTGGGAAGCTGTTAGTGGTGCCCATGGATGGAAGTCACTGGACAGGAGTGAAGGCTGTGGCAGAAGAGATGGGACGTAGAGGACACACCGTGATTGTGGTGATTCCAGAGATCAGCATGCGCTTGGGTCCAGGCAAACATTACATCACAAAGACGTTTCCAGTCACATATGGGAAGGATTTAATTGACCAAATGATTGGGGAACATGTTCATGAACTAACAGAGCCAGAGCAGTCCCTACTGAAGAGTGTTTCTTTAAAGGTGGACTTTATGAGAAACGCTTTTAATTATATGGCCTCTACAACTGAAAGTCTGTTAAAGAGCCAGGAGCTTATAGAGTTTCTGAGAACAAAACTTTGATGCTGTTTTAACTGATCCTGCCCTACCAATGGGAGCCATACTAGCATATAATCTATCCATACCTGCGGTGTACATGTTGAGGGGATTACTGTGTGAAGCTGTGGCTACAGGCAGTCCTGACCCTCCTTTATATGTCCCACGTTTCTTTACACAAAACTCAGACCGCATGTCTTTTAGTCAGCGTGTACTGAACGTTTTTGTCAGCATGCTGGAACCGCTGATATGTAAATTTGTATATTGGCCCTTTGAAGAATTGACATCCAACTTCCTTCAGAGAGATGCGAGCCTAACTGAGATCCTGAGCACTGGAGCCGTCTGGTTGATGTGCCATGATTTCAGCCTGGAGTTCCCCAAACCCCTGATGCCCAACATACAGCTCATAGGAGGAATTAACTGTGGAATTAGGAACCCACTGAAAAAGATTAGCATCATCTTTATACTCACTACATAATACTCAGAGTTTTGAAATTCATAGTAGCAAGTATAAGCTGAAAAGGGTGACAGTTTCTGGGTTTTCAGTCAGGAAAAAACAAAAGATGAGCATGACTCTGTACCAACATACAGTATTGTAATTCATTGCCAGGGTCATTTTGGGTGCACCTAAAGCCTGGAATACACTACGCGATTTTTGCCCCGATTTCCCCCCGATTTTACAGTCTGAACAAGTTTATGCTAGTTGAGGAAAGTCAGAGCCAGTCTGCAGATTACAGCTGACAGATTCCACAGAAAATCGCGTAGTGTATGATGGTCACAGACTCCGATTTTTTAGCTTCAGACTTTGACTCCATCGAGTTGGAGGATATCAAACATGTTTGATATTTTCAGTCGATTTTAGAACACGTTTTCATTTGTCTTGCGTCTCCTAGCAACAAGGCGCACGTTTCTGCGTGAGTTCGTTGTGATCGGAACAACTTTAAAGTCTGGTAGTGTATGATCCTCGGTCGTGTAGTGTATGATGCCCAGTTTTCCTTTGTCACTATTTACAAAGTCGGTAAGTGTATGATGCCTGGTGTTTTAAAAATCTGTTCAGATTTTAAAAGTCATGTAGTGTATTCCAGCCTTAAGTTTGCCAGGTTCAACATGTATCTAGATAACTTTCTTGTTGGTTGTGGAACAACATTCCTGACAACCAATCAGATTTTAGGATTTGGTTTAGGCGTAATGTCACATGTTGTTTTAGGACTGGTTTAGGGGCTTGTACACCATTTTTGTTAACTGGAAATTTCCCTGTAGTTTAAAGTTTAGATTATGGTTATGGGTAAGAATAATGGCTAGAACTTTTTTTTTTTTTTCTCTCAGAATTGTTGTTCCAGGACAAACAAAACATGTGGATCTAGAAACATGCCTTACTCTGCAAAATCAGGATGTCTCATCCCTAGTAAAAAAAATAAATAAATAAAAAAAAAGTAAAATGCATTTATTTCATACTAAGTGTAGTTCAAATCTATGATATAAATATAATTCAACTTTATTTGCAGTACTACTTGTGCACAATGCACATTTCTTAATATTAAGCCTAAAATGTTGTTTAATGTCCCTATTAATGAGGATTGTATGATCTTTGAATAATATCAGTCTTTAATGCAATAGTTTCACTTTAGCACAACCAAACATACTTCAGTGTATCTTTAGTTGGGCCTCAGCACTACTTCCACACAATTAAATTGCATTAAGTATGAAATTAGTTGTTCCAATTTAGCAGACTTTAAGTATACTAAATGTTAAATTGCAGGGTATTTTTATTAAGTACATAAATGTAAATGTATTTGTAGTATACTTGGCATGAAATAAATGCATTTCAAATACGTTTTAGTATGTTTATTTTTCACTAGGGATTGCAATACCCTGCAAACTACACTTGACCGCCATAGACTGGACACCACATCTTACAACCCTCGTTTCTTCACACAGATCTCAGACCGTATGTCTTTTCATCATTGTGTTCTGACATTCCAGTGAGCACCTTGCTCTGCAGACTGATGTATTGGTTCACTCGGAAGTCAAAGCTGAGATGATCTTCAGTCTTCTTTAGAGGGTTCAAAGATTATTCTTTGGGTTAAGAAGCCACTGCTTGGTTAGGATGACAAACTGGAAAACAAGCACTTTAGGAAATCCATAAATCAGCTGATCTTCTACTGTGTGAATTTGTGATGCAGCTTGTTTGTATCTTTAAACAAAGTAGCAGTATAAACAACATGAAGCACTGCCAATAATATAGTTCTGTTTACACTGGCGTTATTGTAATAATTAACCAGCAAAGTCTGGTTGCAAAGGTGTTATTTTTCCTTGTGCATGCTTTTTAATGGGTTTTGCTGGGTAAATGTGTATTAGAATTTAAAAAAGTCCCTCCCACATGGTGTGTCTAGTCAATAAAATGGCAGTTGATATATTTGCACATAGTAGGACAGACAGACATATAGAGGTAAAGGTTCACATCGCCAGATTTTTTGGAAATCTGTTTTTGCTAGAAAGATGCACTGCAGAGTAATTTTATGTCTAGTGATCAGTATAGTCTGTTCTGCAGCTCTGGAGCAGGGTAGGAGCAGTTGGACTGGGAAGCTGTTAGTGGTGCCCATGGATGGAAGTCACTGGACAGGAGTGAAGGCTGTGGCAGAAGAGATGGGACGTAGAGGACACACCGTGATTGTGGTGATTCCAGAGATCAGCATGCGTTTGGGTCCAGGCAAACATTACATCACAAAGACGTTTCCGGGCACATATGGACAGGATTTAATCGACCAAATGATTATGGAACATATTCACGAGTCAGGGCAGTCCCTACTGAAGAGTGTGACTTCAATGGTGGCCCATTTGAGAAAGATTATTAACTATGTGACCTCTACAACTGAAAGTTTGTTCAAGAACCAGGAGCTTATAGATTTTCTGAGAGAGCAAAACTTTGATGCTGTTTTAACTGATCCTGCCCTACCAATGGGAGCCATACTAGCGTATAATTTATCCGTACCTGCAGTGTACATGTTAAGGGGAATACCGTGTGGCCTTGATGCTGTGGCCACAGCCTGTCCAGACCCTCCTTCATATGTCCCACGTTTCTATACACGAAACTCAGACCGCATGTCTTTTGGTGAGCGTGTGGTGAACGTTTTTGTGAGCATGCTGGAACCACTGATATGTAAGGTTACGTTTTGGCCATTTAAGGAAATTACGTTCAACTTCCTTCAGAGAGATGTGAGTCTGATTGAGATCCTGAGCACTGGAGCTGTCTGGTTGATGCGGTATGATTTCAGTCTGGAGTTCCCCAAACCCCTGATGCCCAACATACAGCTCATAGGAGGAATTAATTGTGAAATTAGGAACCCACTGAAAAAGGTTAGCATCATTTTTATACTCACTACATGATACTCAAGGCACGGAGTATCAAGTATACTAGATATCCACAACAAATCTATGCTACATGACTCAAAACAGATTGATGAGGTGATGAAAATATATGATAAATGTTTTAGAATGCAAAGTGGTGACTCTCAGGACTCATAATGTGTGATTAAACAAAGGACTTTTCAAAAGTCACTACGTTATCTCCAGGAGCACCGGGGTTTATGGAGATTTGAAGAAATCTAGCATTTATACTGATCATGGCTTGTCTTGAAACCCAAAGACAATTTGACATTTGTCGTAGGAGAAGTCAAACTGCAGGACTTTGCACCAAATCTTCTGACACTGGCAGAATTTTTTCGGAGGTAAAATTTGATCACAACAGCCATTAATCGGCTGTCGGTGAACACGGGGTAAAACTTTTCAAAAGTCACTAGCCCTACATTATCTGCAGGTAAACCCAGGCTGAAAACAGTGACAAAGGTCCTGGGATCTCAGCCAGTAAAAAGAAACAAAATACAAATTGTACTCTGTATCTACTGTAGGTAATTCATTGCCAGGGTCATTTTGGGTGAACCTAATTTTGTAGCAGCATAGTCCTACAAACAACATTCCTGACAGCCAGTCAGACTTTAGGATTTAGCTTTTAGCATTAGGGCCTAATGTTAGTGTTACCCTTACGAAAATTAACCATGGTTTTACTACAAATAAAACATATAGTCAAACCATTGTAACCACAAGTTAACCAAGGTCTTGCTACACTAACCATAGTTAGGGCCCGAGCACTGGTGGTGTGAGGAATTGCTCAGATTCTTCTTCTTCTTCTTATTCTCCAAAATGAATCGCATTTCTGAGGGCCTAAACATGCTCGAAATCTCATGAAACTTTGCACACTTGCCAGAAGTGGTGAAAATTTACATTTGATATTGGTTTCAGAAGCGGGTGTGGCAAAATGGCTCGATAGCGCCACCTTTAAAATTTCAACAAAGTGCCTCTCAAGCTATGTTTCACATGTACAAAATTTGGTAGACACATGCAATACACCAATTCCTACAGAAAAAGTCTCCCCTGTACGAAGTCTGAAACCCAACAGGAAGTCTGTTATTTTGAATTTTCTCTGCAGGTTTTGTGCCATTTTTGCCATTTTCAGGCATTGTATCTAAACAAACTCCTCCTTGAGATTTACATAGATCAACACCAAATTTGGTCAGTGTAATCTAAAGCCCTTTGTGACATTAAATTGTGAAGATCTTGAGTTTTCATTGAAGGGCATATCCATGGCGGCCTGACAAACTTCGATGTTTCGCCATGAAACAGGAAGTTTTATAATTCAGGCATACAATGTCCGATCTGCCCCAAACTTCACGTTTGATAAGACTCCTGACCTGAAGAGATCTACATGTCCATATTCAGTTATAGTCATAGTGCCACCTGCTGGCAACAGGAAGTGGCATGTTTTACACTCTAATGAACTCCTCATAGACATTTAATGACATCAACATTAAATTTGGTCAGTCTAATCTAAAGGCCTTTGCGATGTTAAATTGCGAAGATCTTGAGTTTTCATTAAAAGGCGTGTCTGTGGCGGCATGACAAAGTTTGATGTTTTGCCATGGGGATAGAAGTTGTTGTAGCTCAGTCATACAATATCCAATCTGCCCCAAACTTCACACGTTCGATAAGAGTCCTGGTCTGAACACATCTAAAGGTCAATATTCAGTTTTTATCATAGCGCCACTGTTTACTTAGGATAACAAATTAGGAAAAAGGCTCAATAGGAGATTAATTAATATACTAAACTTCTACTACATGTATATGATATGTGGTTTAGTTGCATCTTTGGACATTATTCAGATATCCAATTAAGTTTTTCTATATGGACGAAATTATTATCCAGTTTTGACCGTGCGTTCCTGGGCAGATTAAATGCTAAGTTACACTTTCCCATTTTTTGTTGTAAAGAGACACTAGAGATCTTTGTTTGTTGTAATTACATGTGTGTTGTTTTTTTTTTTTTTTTTTTTAATAAAAGTCCCTCCTACATCACATATCTAGCCACTAGCAAGCCAGAAAGTGATCTGCTTGCTATCTGTTTGATGGGAATTGCGTAAGATTTCAGTTGATATATTTGCACTTGAGACAAATGGACACACAGAGGTAAAGGTTCGTAATGTCAGGAATAGACTTTTTGGCTAGAAAGATGCACTGCAGAGTAATTTTATGTCTAGTGATCAATATGGTCTGTTCTGCAGCTCTGGAGCAGGGTAGGAGCAGTTGGACTGGGAATCTGTTAGTGGTGCCCATGGATGGAAGTCACTGGACAGGGTTGAAGCCTGTGGCAGAAGAGATGGGACGTAGAGGACACACTGTGATTGTGTTGATTCCAGAGATCATTATGCGCTTACATCACAAAGACGTTTCCGGTCAGTTACGAGCTGGATTTGTTCAACGAGATATTGACCGAGCATGTTCATGAATTGACAGCCCCAGGGGGGTCCCTTTTGAAGAGTGTGACTTCAACAGTGGCCAATTTGATAAAGATGTTTAACCTGATGGCCTCTACAAGCAAAAGTCTATTCAAGAACCAGGAGCTTATAGAGTTTCTGAGAGAGCAGAACTTTGATGCTGTTTTAACTGATCCTGCCCTGCCAATGGGAGCCATACTGGCGTATAATCTATCCGTACCTGCAGTGTACATGTTAAGGGGAATGCCGTGTGGCCATGATGCTGCGCCACAGCCTGTCCAGACCCTCCTTCATATGTCCCACGTTTCTATACACGAAACTCAAACCACATGTCTTTTGGTGAGCATGTGGTGAACATACTTGTGAGCATGCTGGAACCATTAGTATGCAAGGTACCGGTCCTTTGAGGAAGTGACGTTCAACTTCCTTCAGAGAGATGTGAGCCTAACTGAGATCCTGAGCACTGGAGCCGTGTGGTTGATGCGGTATGATTTCAGTCTGGAGCTCCCCAAACCCCTGATGCCCAACATACAGCTCATAGGAGGAATTAACTGTGAAATTAGGAACCCACTGAAAAAGTTGAGACTAGTGAAATTCTAAATCATATAATGAATTGGTCAGTTTTCAAGAATGTCAGAAGTGTGTTAGAATGTAGAATATTCACAAAATTTCAAAGTCACATTGTGTGATTAAACTATGTAAAACTAATGCATTTCAAAAGACACTTTGCTGATAAATCCAGGCTGGAAAGGGTGACAAAGGTCCCAGAATTGCAGCCATTTAAAAGAAGGCAAAATATGAGTGGGATTTTGGACCACCTAAGTAATTAATTGTCAGGGACTTTCTGATGCATATCTACATATTGGCAAATTTTTTGATCTTAAAGTGCTTACCTTTTTTCTCTTTCTAATTGTTATTCATATTTGAGAATAGTCACAAAAAAGTGGTAAAAGCAGAGAAGGAGAGTGACTCAGTTGCAAAAAGCATAAAATATGTACTCTTTTTTGCCACACAGACAGATCAATTAAAATGTAATGTCTAAATGTTAACTTTAAACTGTTAATTTTAAACTTATCTTAGCTGAACACACAACAATGATTGAACAGGTACAGTAACCAAGATAGCAAAGTAGGCCATGTCTGTGTTATAAAAAATATTTCAGTGATAAAGCATATTTTAATAGTAGGCTAGGCTATGGGTTAAATCAAGATAAATCAAGCCCTTCACCCACAATAGCTGATAAGTAAAGTTAGGACTATGTAATGATTTGCAGCAGTTATATACTGTATTACTATATTTATTCTCTGGCTTTCCACGGCCAAATGCATATATGCACATACACACAGTTGACTAGAGCTGCATGATTATTAGGTGCTCTTTTGGTAAAACAGGCTATTCTTTGTTTGACCCCTTCACCAATACTCAGTTTGTTTTGTTTATTAATTATTCTTTGTAGTACAGCAGACCAAGTGGTATTCTGGTGGTTACCATTTTTCCTCTCAAATATATTTTCTTTATTTGAGAATGTTTTTGTTTCATAAAATTACGACAGGTGTCACTGTTCTCTCTTATTTGCAGTCCCAGTCCTAAAGAGATAAACAGCAGTTCAGTTGTTAGTGTAGTATTCCCACAGCATGGCTGGGTGGGGGAAGATTATAATGGAGACATAGTATAAGAGTTTGCATGTGGCCATGACTCGGTCAGTGGATCTTACTGGATTCATTGTTGTAGTTTGCCACTATTTTTGGTGCTTGGAATTTGTGTGTGCACAAGCTTGTAGGAAAAATCAGATGGTTACTTGTCATTTGTGCAGATATTAAGTGTTTAAAATATTACACCAGTACATGGATAAGGTAAAAAAAAAAAAAAAAAAAATGACAGTTTCATTCCTGCAATGTTTTATAGAAAGCAAGTACGAACAACTGGAACTGCAAATGACTAATAGAAAAGTGGTGGTGGATCCCCCAACTCAGGAATCCCCTAATGTGATAAGTATTTGAGGATTTATTTATTTAAGAACTTTGTTGCTACAGCAGTTTGAAAAAAAACCTGATTATCGGTAGTTTAAATAAAACCAGCCTAAGGAATAACAGTAAGAAATAAGAGACCGTGAGAGAACTATACCACAGTGAATCTCACTCCTATTGTTTTTCTCACAACAAATATACAGGTAATTTCCCTTTATTGGCAAAGCATGCTATGTGGGTATCAATGTTGTGAAATACAATTTAGAAAGCATGTGGGGGAGTATTGTTGGTCAGGTTATCTCTTGAACTGGGGAGATGGGAAGCAAAGGAGTGGCGAGCTTCTCACGCAAGCTGGGTTTGAGGAGGGGGGAGGTGCTGGTGGGAGTTGCCTTTTGCCGACCTGACAACAGTTACAATTCTTCCTCCTTATGCACTTGAGTTCATACAGCTGGTTGTAAATTAATCTTTGAGTGCTTGTTCTTTACATAGAAATCGTGTCAGATGCTAAATACTAAATCCATGGTTATCCCTGCCAAGAAACTGTGGTGTATTTGGACATGTACAACCTAGGGCTTCTGCTTTTAATTTTGTATTTTAAGTGTTTAAAGATCTCAGTCTAACAGATTTGTAAAATACTACTTCTGTTTTTTATGTGTGTAATTTATGACTGTAATGAGTAGAGTTTTTCTTGTAAAAATTTGTACTTAATATAGAGTGTTGTGTAACATTGTGCTTTCAGGAAATGTTTTTCTTGTGATCTTCAAACCAAAACACGGACAACTGTCATGCTCTCTTGTTCTTCCTTTCGCTCTCTTGTTTCTCGGTCACATATGGGAGAGTGTAAACACAACCCCTTTTCCTGGAGGAGGAGTTTTCTCCTCTCCTTTTCTTTCAGTGTTTGTGACTGGTCTTAGGCAGACTCAGTTATGCTGAAGGAAGGCTGGCTGTGGGGGCTGGGTCCAGGGTTGCTGCTGCTCTGGCTGGGTGCCTGGCTGAGGCCTGCACAGGGTGGCCGGGTGCTGGTCATGCCTGTTGAAGGCAGCCACTGGCTCAGCATGAAGGTGTTGGCGACAGGACTAGCCCAGAGAGGCCATAACATCCTGGTGCTGGTGCCCGAGACCAACATCTTGATCCAGAGTTCAGAGCTCTTCCGCACCGAGACCTTCCCGGTGAAGATCTCCAAGGAGGAGCTGTCCACCAGCTTGAAAGGGTTTCAGGAGGGGGTGTTCAAACGTAGCCCTGCACTGATGGACATCATCATCCAAGTGGGGCGGCTGCTGAATTTCACAGGAACGCAGGTGGAAGGATGTGAGTCACTGCTTTACAACGAACCTTTGATGCAGAAGCTGAAAGAGGAGAACTTTGACTTGGTGCTCACCGACCCTTTTCTGCCCTGTGGACCTATTATCGCTACTGCGCTTGGTCTCCCCGCGGTCTACTTCCTTCGTGGCATGCCTTGTGGCCTTGACATGTTGGCTTCACAGTGTCCTTCTCCTCCATCTTATGTACCTCGGTTTCAGTCTGGCAGCACTGATAAAATGACCTTTGTAGCGCGCATTCAAAATTTCATCATGAGTGGTGTAGAGCTGGTGCTGTGTCGAATAATGTATGCCAGTTTTGATGAACTTGCTTCAAGATACCTGGATGCGGATGTGACATACCAGGAGATCATCGGCCGCGGAGCTATCTGGTTGCTTAGATATGATTTTACATTTGAGTACCCCAGGCCTCTCATGCCAAATATGGTCCTCATCGGGGGTATCAACTGTTGGAAGAGTGCGGAACTTTCTACAGTAAGTCACCAGAGGTGCCTTTTGGATTTGTTCAGATAAGCAAACTGCAAAATACAGAGGTTTTTAATGTTTTTGCCTTTTATAAATATATTGTTAATCAAAGTTCTTAAACATTTTCAGTAGTGAGTGACTACTAGTCCTAGGATGTGATTTCCTAAGGACGAAATGTTACATCTGTGGTTTTTTCAATGCTGGTTTTTAAAGGTTAGGTTGGGGTCATTGTCAGAAATACGGTTTCCATTTTTTAGCTTTGAGATTGGTGCTTTGTCTTAACATGCATTATATTTGTCCTCATACAAACATAACCCATGGTAATATGACTCCTTTCTCTAGGGCACTGGTAACCTTAGGCAACGCAGCGTTCACTGTATTCTTTGGCACGCAACCTCCTCCATTGCTTTCCCTCTGTGTTGTTTTCCTTATCAGCCACCCTTCCTTCCGTGTATTTTTTTCTTTGTTTATTTGAGGCAGGGTTTTTTTTTTGTTTTTTTTTTTTTGTTTTGTTTTTTTTTTACCGGCAAAATAATGAGTCTTGAGCTCCGAAAACACCGGACACTATGTAATTGTGGGATGTGCGCAAAGCATAGGTTCAGAAATATCATATAAGACACCGGTGAGATGAAAAGATTTGGTGGTGATTAAGGGATAACATGAGTCTTGCTGATGAAGCTGTGTGAGTACATAATGCAAATATATCTGCTTTTTCTGTGATGCATGTCTAGTTTATAGGGGTCTTTCTTTCTTTCTTTCTTTCTTTTTCTTTCTTTCCCCTAAGGGCAATTGGTTTTACAGCAAGACCAGCATACAAAAGGCAAGACAATTTACAATACACTAAAAATTGCAATAAAAAACATTATTAAAAAACAAAAATAAAACAACCTACCCACTTCCACCTACTCCCCGCATGCCCGAATTTAGCAAAGAGATAGAAGTAGGAATAAATGAATGTTTGTACCTATTACTCCTAACAGAAGGAAATCTTAACCGAGATCCTGAGGACAAAAACTGAAACTCAGAATAGAGAGGATGGGAAGTAACCATTAATAAGTAGCTTTTAGTTAGTAGCTTTTCTAACTACCTGGTGGTAGGATGACTCTGCTGAACTCCTAAAATCTTACTGCTAATGTTAACTATTTTCACCAATGCAGTCTTTGCCTTCAGACTAAGACTGCCATACCAGCATAACATAGCAAATGTTAAAACAGACTCAATATAAGATTTGTAAAACAGAGTCATCAGGGATCTATCAACGTTAAATTTGGACAGTCTCCGTAGACAGTACAAACGTTGCTGGCCCCTTTTACAAATCTTCTCCACATTGACATTAAAATTCAGCTTATCATTCACACATCCCAAATACTTATGATTCCACAACCTCAACCTCCTGATCTTTAATAGTTGTTCTCTTTATATCACTTTGATTACGCCTAAGTTCAATATGCATGTCTTTAGTTTTTAACACATTTATTTGCAGGAATGCATTATTACACCACTGAACAAAATTATCTACCATGAGGCCATGGTCATTTTCATCAGCATGGAGGAGACTGACAATAGCTGAATCATCTGCATACTTTACAATAAATCTATTCTCATACCCACTCCTGCAATCGTCAGTGTATAAAATATACAGGAGTGGAGAAAGCACACATCCCTGAGAGGACCCTGCAGATGAAGACAGTACCTCTGACAAACACCCATTTACCCTTACTCTCTGAATTCGATCAGTTAAAAAGTCAAGCATCCAACCAATAAGACAAAAATCAACACCAAAGCTCAAAAGTTTCTCTACTAAAATGTGAGGTTGAATCATATTAAAAGCTGATGAGAAATCAACAAATCAA
This sequence comes from Spinibarbus caldwelli, assembly GCA_039654775.1. NCBI lineage: Eukaryota > Metazoa > Chordata > Actinopteri > Cypriniformes > Cyprinidae > Spinibarbus > Spinibarbus caldwelli. The sequence goes on from CM077254.1 coordinate 14,754,973, forward strand.
ATTCTAACATGAGTCTTAGTTCCCTCTAAATGCTTAAGTACCAAATTCAACAAGGTGACTGTAGCATCCTCTACCCCACGCCTTGCCCTATAAGCAAACTGAAGAGGATCGAGAGAATCCTCTACCATTGTAAGGAGCTCTTTTTTCAACAATCTCTCAAAATTCTTCATTACTAAAGAGGTCAGCGCAACTGGCTTAAAACCATTTAGTTCTACTGGATGATTATTTTTAGTTACTGGGATGACTGTAGAGGATTTCCATAATCTTGGCATCTTCTGTTGAGTAAGGGACATTTGAAAAATATAATAAAAAATAGATTCCAATTGCTCTGCACAGGAGATAAGCAACTGACCATTAATGTTATCAGGGCCCGAGCTTTTCCTAGCTTTTGAATGTTTAAACATGTTAATAACATCCTGTTCTTCAAACGAGATAGATCTATTATCAATTAAATTATTTTTCTGCTCACAAAGAATATTCTCAAAATCATGCGTATCAAACCTTACAAAAAATTCATTGAATGCTTTTGCGAGCTGAAAATCATCTCTATACCCTTCCAATACTATATTAGAATCTCGTTTAGGCTTTGTCTCAGCTATAGTTTTCAAGCCATCCCAGACTGAGCCCAAATTACTATTTCTTAACTCCCATTCTAACTTCTCTTTATAATGCAGCTTTGCCTTATCTATCTCCACTTTCACTTCCTTTTTTAACGATTAAACTCAGAAAGATTTCCTCTCTGAAATGCATGCTGTCTTTCTTTAAGCAGCACCTTGAGTGATTTAGTTATCCATGGTTTGTTATTTGGGTACACCTTTACAGACCTTTCAGGAATAATGTTATCAACACAATAAGACACATATCAGCACATGACTCTAAACATTTCCCAGTCAGTGCATTCATAACACCCTTGTAGGGTCGAGATGGAATTTTCAGTCCAGTTCTTAGACTGTCTGATTAAAATTTTCCTCCTCCTTAGGGCTGTACGGTACAGTGGGACAAGTTGAGTACAATTATGGTCAGCCCCGCCTAGCGGGGGAAGAGGGTGAGATTTATATGCACCCTTTATAGAACCATAACATAAATCTAGAGTCCTGTTATGTCTGGTTGGACATGTGACATATTTATAAAAGTCTCTTAGGGTCTTATCCAACAAACAATGGTTAAAATCACCCATAATTAACATTGGTGCATTGGGAGAAATAAGTTGCAATCTTTGGGTTACTTGTAATATACTTTCTGAAGCTTTATCACCGTTTGCCCTTGAATGAATATAGACAACAGTGACGAATATTTGGGGAAACTCACGTGGCAGATATGGAGGGCGTAACGATACAGACAGTAATTCAACATCTTGAGTACACAGTCTTTCTCTCACAATAACGTTCTTACAGTACCTTTGATATACATATAGGCAAACTCCTCCTCCCCGCGACATGCCTGTAGCACCAGCATCTCTGTCCAAGCGCACCGGAGTACCAAACCCGTCCATAGTAATATCCGAGTCTCTGTCCGAGAGCCATGTCTACGTGATGGCCAATAGACACGAACCTCTAAATTCCCGCTGGAGTCGAACATGAGCTTGCAACTCATTCGTTTTATTACGAAGAGATTGCGCATTAGTTAGAATAATGGACGGCAAGGCAATACGGGAGAGAGACTGTTTCCTCAGCTTTACACAAACTCCACCCCACTTACCACATTTCCTGGGTCTGCGTGGATAATCACCAGTGGGATTACTTCCTCCATATCGTAGATCTTTATAGCTGTTGAAGTTAGGTAGAACTAGATCCGATGGTTTGTTGACCTGAGGAATATTCCACTGTAGTAGAAATTCTCTACTATATCTGATGATTTTCAGTGGATTAGACAACGCACCCAGAGAGTCTGCAAAAGCAAATGCCATCCACAGAAACAATAAATCCATCAGTTCCATGCTTCTTCTTCCGATACGTGGGCAAAACAGTTCAACAGGTTATCAACCGATCCTTGAATATTCCTTAGTTAATAATTTTCTTCACCTCATAAAAACACACACGTAAACAAACCAATAACAAAGAAACGTAAAACACAACACTGTCTTGCTGCAGGTCGCCACATGAGCATGCGCCCTTTTCCCTCTAATGGTGTAACGGACACAAACATGACATTCCATACGTAACTCAGTTTTGTTTTTAATTAAACAGTGGTTTACTAAACAAATTGGTCTTTCTTCAAATAAATTCAGTTATAACTAAAATTTTCTTAGGGATAAAAATTGTACTCTGTTACTAACGTAACCTCGGCTCCCTGAGATACGGAACGAGTACTGCGTCTGATAAGATGCGATGACTGAAGCCTTTCAATAACGCAGTGTAACTGCACGGCCATTGGTTCGTGCAGTGAATAAAAAAGGAACCAATGGTTCGGCAGCGGAGCTGCACGAGCCTATGGTGATAAAGCCCGCCAGAATGGACGGAGCCATCTGGCTATATAATCGGGCATTCCGCCATAGGATCCTCGGGTTACTTCGACTGAAGCAACAACTGAGTCGTGCAGCTACATAGCACGGCAAAGTACGCAGTACTCATTCCGTATCTCAGGGAACCAAGGTTACATCAGTAACAGAGTATGTTCCCAATCGATACTTTACTCATACTGGGTCTGATAAGACGCGATGAGGAATCAGTACAATCCCGCCGTGTTATGCTAGAGGAACGATTAATACTTGAACTCACCTTAAACACCCAAGGGGGCTCAGAGGGACCAAGTATTTTGCAGGGAAGCCCCGCAGGAGGCAGTAGGGCCAAACTCACAGAGGTCAGCCCAGCTTTGAATAATCGTCCCAAGATAATTCAGCATAGCCTTGGAACTCAGAGAGGGCCTAGAGCATACATGAAAAAGGGCAAAACGCCAAGCACTGGTTTTTGTCATATGACAGAGTGCCCTGTTATGCAACAGACAGACCATTTAAGGGCATAGAGGCATCTTGTAGACGGTTCTCTAGCCTGAGAGATTGTGTTTAGCACGTTCTCGGGGAGGTTTGCAAGCGCCCATCGAGAGGCCAATGGTGCAGAGCCAACAGCTCGGGATGGGGATGCCATATCGTTCTGTTCGCCTGAGAGAGTATGTCTCATTTCAGGGGAATGGGCCACAGGGCTGCCGAGAGCAGCCGGTACAGCTCCGCAAACCAGTGCTGATTCCTCCAGAGCGGGGCCACCAACAGAACCTTGTGTCTCTGTTCCCTGACTCGTCTGATTACCTGTGGGATCAGAGCGATCAGGGGAAAAGCATAAAGCAGGAGGTCGGGCCAGTCGTGGGCCAACACGTCCCTGTCCTTCGAAAAGTAAGTTGGGCAATGAGAGTTGTCTTCTGAGGCGAAGAGGTCGACCTCTGCCCTGCCGAAGACCTCCCAAATTTTCTGAACCGTTTGAGGGTGGAGCATCTACTCACCTAGTGGACGTTGCTCAGAGATAGGATGTCTGCTCCTTGGTTCAACCTGCCTGGTACATGCACTGATCTTAGCGAGCGCAAGTTGAGCTGAGCCCATTCCAAGAGGTGCTCCACCAGAGTGAAGAGGCACTTCGAGGAGAGACCGCCCTGGCGATTTATATAGGACACCACCGTCATGCTGTCCGAACGGACTAAGACATGGTGTCCCCTTAGGCCTGGCAGAAAGGTGCGAAGGCCCAGACACACTGCCAGCATTTCCAGGCAGTTGATGTGAAGCCAACCTTCCACTTTTGACCAGTGGCCGAAAGCTGGTTTGCCATCGCAAAGCGCTCCCCAACCTGTGTTGTAAGCGTTTGTCGAGACCACCTTCCTCCTGCAGACCATTCCCAGGGGCACGCCCCGTTCCATCCACTGGGGATCTTTCCAAGGGGCCAGGGCTGTTACACAGGCCTGGTCGACCTTGACATGAAGGCGTCCGAGACGCCAGGCGTGGGACGGAACTCGTGGTTTCAGCCAGTACTGAAGGGGCTGCATGCGTAGCAGCCTCAACTGAAGTACCGGAGACACAGAGGCCTTGAGAGTGCGAGAGGCTCCGACTTTGAATAAGGCCGCGAGCTGCTGAATAGCTAGCGCACATTCCGGCGCGGCTATCACCCTCATTTGGGCTGAGTCTAAAACTGTTCCCAGGAACGCTATCCATTGACTGGGGGACAGCGCGCTCTTGGCAAAATTGACCTAAGTCCCAGGCATTCTATGTGGCTGAGGAGGAGGGCTCTGTGAGATAGTAGCTCGTCCTTTGACTGGTCCAGAATGAGCCAGTCGTTGAGGTAATTCAAAATGCGGATTCCCATCTGTCTCAGCGGAGAAAGAGCCGCATCCATGCACTTCGTAAAATTGCGAGGTGCTAGGGACAGTCCAAAGGGAAGGACTGGTTACTGATAAGCCACTCCCTCGAAGGCAAATCTCAAGAATCGTCTGTGCCGGGGGGGATGCTATCTGGATGTGAAAGTATGCTTCTTACAGGTCCAGTGAAAAGAACCAGTCCCCCCTGGGCATACTTGCGAGATCTGTTTCAATGTAATCATCCTGAACGGCGGTCTAATGAGGGCGCGATTCAGGTGCCTGAGATCGAGGATGGGGCTTAGGCCACCATCCTTCTTGGGGACGAGGAAGTAGCGGCTGTAGAAGCCTGACTCGCTCCCGGCTGGGGGAACCGTTTCTACGGCTCCTTTTGCCAGCAAATTCATCACCTCGGCACGTAGGACGTGTGCATCCTTGAATCCCCACTGAATCGCGGGGGTCTTCGAGTGAATTGGAGTGTATAACCTCGTTCTATTATCCCCAAAACCCAGTCTGACATTCCGGGGATGGCCTGCCAGGCCTCGGCCCGCGTGGCAAGGGGTTGGATTGGTTCTAGCGGTGGGTCGCCCACTGGGGACCTGATGCTCGTAATGAGTGGAAGAGGAAATTTGCTCTCTTTTTGGCCCTATGTTCACAACAGTATTTTTTGTCACAAACACACTGCAGTCGGCACCCGGAACTGAACGGGGTGCTCGGAGGCACAACAGAGGCTGCTTGGGGGGTGGTCCAACTGCAGCGAGACATGGCCCCTTCCTCTTCCTGTCCTGCAGATCAGGATGACGCCTGGGGCGCAGGGTCCAACGCTATTTTGGGTCGGGGGCCCTGGCGTTTAGGAAACGGGTGGCATCTGGCCGAGTGGGAGTGTTGACGTGGCTCGAGCTTAGAAGCCGTTTGAGCAGCTGGCGGTGCGGGCTGCCAAGTCAGCTCAGTCTTGAGGCAACTGAAAGCAGCTGTCGAACTGGAGCGCTTTGGCAGGAAGTGTCGCATTGCCTGGGACGACTTCTGTGCAGCGGTAAAGCGTTCGCCGAAACCCTCAACTGCAGGTCCAAACAGGCCAGCAAACCAGGGATTCGAGGAAGGGGACCTTATCCACATCCTTGATCTCCGTGAGGTTTAACCATAGATGGCGCTCAAGCAACACTAGGCTTGCCATGGATCTGCCAATCACCTGTGCCGTTGTCTTGGTGGCACGTAGAACCAGGTCGGTCGCACTGCGCAGCTCCTTAAAGGCTGCGGGGTCTGGGCCGGATTCGTCCATGCAACGGAGGAGTTTGACCTGGAAGACCTGTAAGACTGCCATGGAATGAAGCGCCAAGGCCGCTTGTCCAGCACACGAGTAGGCTCGTCCAACAAGTGCTGAAGTCGTCTTACACGGCTTGGACGGGTGGGCGGCCTTTGCCTTCCAGCCGATGGCCGTGGGCGGGCAGAGATATGTGGCCACTGACTCTTCCAGGGGAGGCAGACTGTTGTACCCTTTTTCTTCGGCGCCGTCGACAGATGTGAGGGCGGCCGAAGTTGAGGCACGAAGGCGGACCGAGTAGGGTGCGCGCAACGACCTCCGGGAAGACCTCCGGGAAGAATGGGGAAGCTCATTGTCGAGGGGCCTGACGGCGCCCCGGCAAAAAACACTCATCCAGGAGGCTACGGGTGGGCTCCTCCGGCAGAGACCACTCCAAACCCAGCTCCTCCACAGCTTTAGAAAGGACGCGTAAAAGTTCGGCACCCATGCTGGCTGCGCTGGGTTGTGCAGATGGCAGGGGCACGGGGTCACAAGACGAGCCTGACAGCTCCTCCACATCTGAAGCCACCAACGACATACTGTCATCCATGGCATCACACTCGCTCCCACCAAACGAGACCAGGTCGCTCGCAGCCGCAGAGGGACGCTGGTCCGGAAGGGAGAAGTGGACAGGTGAAACCTCTCTAAGCGGAGAGAGTGAGGTACGCAGGGGCTCAGCCGGCGTGGGCTCACTCGTCACCGAGCGCCCAGTTCCTCTGCCCCGCTGCTTTTTCCTCACAGGTTCCACGGAGGAAGAAAGAAGGAGGACACGAGGGGAGGAGTCGCTCTCTGAAAAGAAAGCTTTCCGCGAGTGCAGAGAGGCGAGACTCATATCCTCGCAATGAGGACATTCCATCTCAATGAGTGCTGCTTCAGCGTAGGTGGTGCCCAAGCATGAAACACACTCGCCGTTACCATCAGCGGCAGTAACGGTGCGGCATTTGAAACAACGTCGGAAATTTGCTCTGAAATTTGCTCTTTTGATGTCGCCGGATGGCGGCAGGGAACTGGAGACCGTCACTGCTGCAGGCACGAAGGCGGCGGGAAGCGGCAAAGATGGCCGAGCAGGAAGAGGTTTCTCAATCCGCTGCGAGGCTTGATCACGACGAAGGCTTCGAAGTCTCATAGAGCGAAGATAGGGAACTACCTCAGCTTATGCTCTAAAAGGGAGCCCTTTTACAAAAGATTACAACTAACAACAGAGCCCAAACTTAAATTCAATTACTATTTATATTTAAATATAATAATCAACACTCAACTTAAAAATATATGCAAACCTGTAAATTGCACATAATGCAGTTTTTAAATTAACTTCTAAATTATAAAATTTCTATTGATAAAATATATTTACCCAGTGGCTGTCATAACTTGTTTTATAACAGATTTATTTTAACATACAAAAAAAAATAATTAAGATTTAACTAACAGGTAAAGTAAAATATAATGAGTATAATATTTCTGGAAATGCTCTTCTCTATAGACTTCATTTCTCTGGAGACCTAACAGCTGCATGTGCACACTGATGACATGCCTGAGGTAAATGAAATGCTATGCGACATTTTGTTTACAAGCTGTTTTACTGACGTCTTTCCGCGGTTAAAACACTGATTGTGTCAACACACTACATGAGAAAAACTACGAGACATGAGATGTTCATTCATGTTTATTTCGCGTTAAAACTAGTAGTAAAGAGGAAGGGATGATTGCGCTCCCACACAGCCGTTTGAACTAAGGCGTTTAGACAGCAATCTGTCAAACCACATCAAAGAGTGTCAAAATGGCATTTTTTTGTTTGAATTTCCTTAAGAAAAATTGACACGATTAGACTTTATCAAAATTAACAATATATAAAAGTTGTTTCCAATGAAGTTCCATTTGTGCAGTGGTTAAAACAACACGTGTACCGAGCTGAAAGATACGTACTGAAAATTTTTGGTACGAATAGGTTTAACGTTACACCCCTAACTAGTTTACAATGCTGAGTTATATGTCACAAGGTCATTATTTAATTTTGGCTTCTTATTCTTTGGCTTGTTGTCTGTCTTTTGCAGGAGGTGGAGGAATTTGTCAAGGGCTCTGGAGAGTATGGTATTGTGGTGTTCAGTCTGGGTTCTTTGGTCTCCTCCATGCCAAAAGAGAAAGCTGCAATCTTCTTAAAGGCTTTCAGTATGATTCCACAGAGGGTAAGAAAGAATTTAAGTTGGAACACCATACATTTTAGAAACTACATACTGGCAGGAAATCAAGTTATTCTGGTGTAATTCAAGTTGTCAAACAAGGTGTAAAATAATCCTTTGAACTACACACATTTACTAACCCAAGGCTTAAAGCTACATCTTCTGTGCAAACATTGTGGTGCGTGACCTGAAACCATTCTGTTCAGCATCCCAGATGTTCAGTCTCTCAGTCAAGGATTGTAGGGTTTACGAGTCCACATTACCCACTTGTTTTCTCAGCATGTTAAAGTGTAAAACTAAGTGGAGGCTGCACGCAGAGCTTTAGCTCTAGCTGGGGAGGAAGTCCAGGAACATCTTGTTCTCATTAAAGTTATTGTGTGTGCTGAAAAGGGGGTTTGGCACTCCACAGAATGCTCATTACTAGAGTGGATAGTATTTCTGTTAGACCGAGATGGAGTCTTGTCAACAAGAGTTGACTGTGACTTTTTAAAGTTCCTTACATTGCCATGAATCATGTAGTAATTTTTTTTAGCAACTCTTAAGTGCATGAGTAATAAGCCTTTACTAATATGTAGCCTCAACAAAAATAATTGTAGGATTTCACATATAGAAGTGTCTACTTCAATAGAAATTATTCCACAAAAAGAATACTAAAGTAATGGTCTAAACTGTTAACCTGGTTCTATTATACAACTTGCCTTCATAAGATAGCTTCAGGAGGATTGCCAATAGGTTAATTGGGCTGAAGTTTGTTTTGGAAAAAAACAACAACAAAAAAAAACTGTCTGAACTGTCACTTTTTCTAGGTTCTCTGGCGGTATACAGGTGAGATTCCTGATAATGTCCCAGAAAATGTCAAACTGATGAAGTGGCTTCCACAGAATGACTTGCTTGGTGAGTTTCTCTGGTCTGTTTTTACATGTTATTACAACATGTATCACCCACCCGGGTGTTGGTTCATTTTTTTTAGCTATGTAATGAGTAGCTTAAAGCCATCTTAGGTGTATATGACTTTATTCTTTCAGATGAATACAGTCAGAGTTATATTAAAAATGTCCTGGTTCTTCCAAGCTTTATAATGGCACTGAATGGGTGTTGATATTCAGCAGTCCAATAGAAGTCCAATAAAGTGCATCCATCCATCATAAAAAGTGCAAAGGAAAACCAGTCTCCCCTTGGCTTATATTGAAATCCTCTGTCGTTTTTTCTTTACAAATCCTCGTTTTGTATGTCTAATTTGTGACAGGTGTTTTGTTTTGCTCTCTGCTCTGTGTTTCCATGTTTATTACTTCTCACTGGAGCTTATTCTATGCCTACGTCCTATGTCATCTGCTGGACGCCACTCTCTTGTGAATGCGTGTACAACAGTTAGTGGAAGCTAGAGATTACGGTCGATAAAGTTGTAAATGTGGAATTTAATTTTTTATTTTATTTATTTTTATTTTTTTTTACAAAAATGCATCTTTTCAGTCATTCACCCCCTGAATAAAGGCCTTTTTATGATGGATGGACGCACTTTATTGAACTTATATTGGACTACTGAAAATCAACACCCATTTACTGCCATTATAAAGCTTGGAGAAGCCAGGACACTTTTAATATAACACCGATTGTATTTATTTGAAAGAAGAAAGTCATATACACCTAGGATGCCTTGAGTGAATCATGGGTTAATTTTCATTTTTGGGTGAACTATCCCTTTAAAGAATTTTCCTCATACCATACAACATTTAATTGGCTAATTTAATGTTTTGTATATGTAATGTTAAAATTTTTCATGCAGCCAAAAAAATAGGGTTCTGATTTCATTAATCAGTAGGAAAGTAGCAATCTGCAAACCTAACTGAATATCTATGTAATCAAAGAATTTAATTATATACAGTATTTTTTTATAAATATATAGTGTACTATAATGTATATTTTTGCTTTATTTCATTTATTTATTTATTTTGAGGGGGGCTGTCTTCATTTCTTGTGAAAAGGATAGGATTCATTTGTAGTTAAGCAGCCACTTAAGTTAGATTCAGTGCTAAAGAATGAGGGATTTCTGTTTGGCTTACCAGAAGTATGTGAAAAGGGAGTAAATTTATTATTGTGAAATCCATGGATTCACTTGGCTTATCCCTTAGGTAGCAAGTTAAGGACCAGCCAACCACAAATTCCAGCAACAACATGGATCATTAAACCAAGAACACAGAAGCAGCTTTTGTTAAACAAACTGTGTAAAGTCGGTATTTTGCCTGGCATGTCAGGTATGATTGCAATGACTGGAGAGCAGAGCCCATTCATGCTCAGAATGTTAGCTAATCCTATTAACTGTGGTTGTATTGGCACATATGCTTGACCAATAAGCAATCTGGTCAGCTATATAAATACTGGAAAATTTTAAAAGAAAAGGGTGCTCTAAGGTGTCAGAATATCTATAGATCTTGCAAAATTCTATTTAAATATCTTCAAGCATAGGTGCGGATTTATGACAGTGGGTTTCCATCCTCATAGGGGAATTCATCAAATATTTTGCTCCTATGTTTTGACTTTGAAACATACGGTCATATAAAACTTAATGCGATTGCCTAAATATGAGCTACTGATAATGAAAATAGCCTAAACAGACATTTTATTAGTAGTCTTTTTATTTAATGTTGAAATCATGGAATCACAGAAGTGTTAAATGAAGGTCAATATAATAGATTACGACGAGTCTGATTCGACTCTTGCATTTTTCAAGATTACTGGCTGATTTTAGGAAATGAATGAAACTCTATTATCTAGTAGCCACCGTAAAGAGGCATTTGTGTATATTATTATAGGGACCCTGAAGTGAGATCCTCCAATCAGAGAGGTTCCCAAGTCTCAACTGATATATATATATATATAGCTGAATATCTGGGGCCTCGTTTATAAAGTGTGCGTACGCTCAGATTTGATCTTAGAATGCACGTACGCCTAAATCCACGCCAACGCTCATATTTGTAAAAACGGTCTTTGACGTGGAAAAGTGCTTAGCATCACGTCAGGGTCTGAGCAGACGTTTTTTGGAAATGTAAGCTGTTCTAGCAGCTCGCTGTTCTAAATTAAAGAATTTGGATGATGGTGATCTTTTACGTTAATGACATTAATTAGGAGTTGTTTGCAAGGCAGAGAGCTGAAACCATTCATTTGCGCGTAAGTTCAAGATCATTTGCGATTCATAGATTTCACGTGTATGTGTGTTTTCTGCACGTACGTTCATTCTATGAATCACATGTACGCATATTTGAGAAATGATCGTAAGATCAAATTTAGGATGGTTTCTGTGCAACATTTTATAAATGAGGCCCCTAATGTTTTTTTGTGGGTGCTCGGCACTTTTGCCCGCAAGGATCAATAAATGGGCATGGAAACCATTATACTACTGAGCAAATCAAATCAAAGCTTTATAAAGTGGCATCCAAAGGTCTGAGGATACTGCATTTTGCAGCTAATTTAAAACTCTTTGTTCATTACAAATTATATGATTTCCACAACACCAAGTAAAAAGTTGAATTAAAGCAAAGAAAAAAATATCCCATACCTAAAACAGACACTTTAATTTTTTTTAACTTGTTTACTTATTTGATTAACCCAGAATATTTGTTTTATTTGGCTTTTTTTTCAGTACTAAAACTATTTTCAGGTTTAAAAAAATAAAAAATAAAATCTCAGTCATACTTTTGGACCCCGTTTTTCCTTGGCATATCATCATCTGCTGTATGTGCCAGCCACTTAGTCCTGTGACTTTAATTCTTGTCGTTTATTAAAGGTCACCCCAAAGCAAAAGCTTTTATCACTCATGGTGGGACACATGGAATCTACGAGGGCATTTGTCATGGTGTGCCCATGGTGATGCTTCCCCTCTTTGGTGACCAGGATGACAACGTGCACCGCATGGCGACTCGAGGGGTGGGAGTGGTGCTCAGCATCCATGATATCACTGCAGAAACACTGGTCGATGCTCTCAACACAGTTATTAATGACAGCAGGTGAGAGTTTAATGATTTTTAACAATTTTCCCATTGTGTCTCTCTCTCTCTCTATATATATATATATCGTTAATGCATTGGTTTTGCTGTGTTCTGCAGCTATAAGCAAAAAATGGAGAAGCTGTCGGCCATACACAATGACCGTCCCATGCAGCCCCTGGATCTTGCAGTCTACTGGACAGAGTTTGTTATGAGACACAAAGGGGCAGACCACCTGAGACCTGCTGCTCATGACCTGAACTGGCTTCAATACCACAGTCTAGATGTGATTGGCTTCCTGCTTTTTATTGTGCTGATTGTAACTCTAGCAACATTTAAATGCTGTGCACTTTGCTGGAGACGCTGTTGTAGAAAATCTCAGAAGAGGAAGGAAGACTGATCATATAGAGATTTAAAAGTGGTATTGCTTATAAAAGCACACATTTTCCACATCTGCCGTTTCATTTCAGGTTTTCAGAAGCAACGTTACTTTTATCACCTGATAACTGAGCCAGTAAAGTCTTTTAAAAAGCCGCAGTTTTGTAAAGGGGGAGCACACATCAAGATTTTGAAGCAGTTTCACCTGTAAAGATTTTGTTTCTGAAGATATTAGTTTTACATGCTTTTGTTTTGATATCACTGAACACTGTTCACCTAAATCTGTAGCCACCAACATTTTTTTTTTTTTTTTTTTTAAATCATTCAAAGCAACCCACTGTAAGCTAAACAAACTGCAGGTTCTACCTCTCATAATCGACAGGAATTCTGGATAATAAAATTCTCCTAATTAACCTTAATCAGGGTAGATGGGAGTGTTTAATATGACACAAATGAAAGATTGTGAAAGAGAAATATAAGCTTGTCTAATTTTAATAACCAATGTTTTCTGTATGTTTTTTTTAATACAAGGTCCAATAGCAGTTTTCAATTTCCATGCTTCATCGACCTTATGATCAACATCAAGGCATTCAGCATTTTTATATGAACTGAATTGCGTTTTCCTCTGTAACTTCCCTCCTAGATTTTTCTTTAACTTCACTCCTAAATGACCACTAATAAATTTTTGTATAAACAGCAAATTGTTGTTGTGCACTTAGCCATGATCTGAAAAATCACTCTCTAAACTTAAAAAAAAAAAAAAAAAAAAAAAATTCTAAAATATGAATACAGCAATGTTTTTTGTTTTTTTATGAAATACAGCAAAATCAATAATTTTTCTCACACAAGACATAAAAATGATTTTATATTTTTTTTGATTAATTGAAAAACTGAGTCACAAGGGTTTTCAAACTCAAACTCAAATTGTAGTTGCACTTCTACAAACTGGGAAAGAACAGTAAAGCCCAAAATAAGTTTCATTTCTAAATAGAGCTATATGGGGCTGTGCAAGAAGAGAAAACAGATCTTATTGTTGGACAAAGTCTCATTCTGCTGTATTTGTAGTTAATTGTAACTTGTATATTCACACGTTGTAAACAAGGTAAAAATTCTAAACCTGGTCTTTCACAAGAAAAAAGATACTGTATTGCAAGTCACTATCACTAACACTTTCTTAAAATGTATTGTTTTACCGGCCCCTGGTGGAGTGGGAATTGTATGATGGCAAATTTATGCCAAAAAGGAGGAACGCACAAGTCCTGCCTCTTCTCATCCTAGTAGATGTAGGCACGATCACATTTAAACTGCTAAGCAAAGAAAACTTACACACAGACATTTGTACTTAGTGTCAGAAAATTACACTAATTTCAGTCATAAACAAGAACGATTGTGTTCTCTTACCGAAATGGGTCGGCCCTAAACCTTTTCACTGGGGTTTTTTGTTTTGTTTTGTTTTTTGAGCAATTGTACTCAACTAACACCAACTCTACAATGGCAGAGCATTTTAAAATCCCAGGTATTTGTAATTGCTAGTGATGGACAGTTTTATCATTCCAATAATTCAAATCTTTTCAATGTATTCACTCAAAAGATTCATTGACACTCTTTTTGCAGGTTATTGTTTTTAATGCTAGTAGGTGGTGAAGGGTGACTCATTAAGATAGTGATTTGAAATTATTGAAGGAAAAAAGACAAGAAAGAGCAAAGTAGATTTATAGCATTTTTATTCATAATACTTTCTCTACACATCCTATGCTGTCAAGTGTAATGCACCTTGAAGATGTTTTCATATTCTGTTAATTTATCTTATAATCTGCTAATAGAAAGCAGTTTGTAATCAAGTCTCTGAAGGGAGAAGAAATTAATTATATGAATATAAGTTATTTACATTTAGTCATTTAGCAGATGCTTTTATCCAAAGCGACTTATAAATGAGGACAACAGAAACAATCAATTGTAGTTGTAAAACAACTAAAACTGATCCAAAACTAAAACTTTATAAATACTATATATACACACACACACATTAAAAAATGTATTAAATTAAAAAGACAAATGCATACACACAAAATGAAAACAAAAAGCTACAAACAATTCAAAATATTAAGAGAACAAAAGGTATAGGAGTATAATAATGATTCTAACATAACACTAAGCCAAACACCAAAAATAACTACATATGTACACACACACACACAGGCATATATGTACACACACATAACCATAAATTCTATATATATCTCATTTCCATTTAGTTTGTTGAAGTACAGAAATAACTCCAATTAAATAAAAGTAAAACTTAATAAATAACCTATACAGACATAGTAAAAAAAACTAATAAAATGACAAACATTAATACAACTTAAGCTAAAATTAAAATAGATAACATATACAAATCAAACTACATTAGTTTAACCGTAATCCTAAAAAATAACACTGAGCCAAACATACATGCTAAAAAAACAACAACTTACACATAGTAAGAAATGTTTATTTATTAAATCATTTATTTAAATGACAATTAGATATAGGCCTATATTTAAATAATTTGATATTACAGTTGTGCTACAATCTGGTTTGATATATATTACGATTTACAAATTCTACATATCTACTAAAAACTGATCAGATCAGCCCAAATTTAATCATCACTTCACAAACTTTTAAAGCCCTATATGTCTACTCTTTGGTCTGCTCTAGAGAGTGATCTATCATGGTACAATCCACTATGCTCATTAAGGTCACAAAACTCCAGCCTACTGATACAGTACCTAGAACATCAAAACTATTAGACAATAAGGATATATTTGGTATAATGTTTATATGCATTATTATTGATGTATATATAGAAGAGAAGGGAATTTTAAGTGGATTACTGAACAAGATACTCAAATCTCACGTCTTGCTTATTAAAAATGTATTTAGTGTACACAGGATTAATACTACAGCATGATATATCTAGATATTTAGCACATGTAAATGAATTGTCATGACAAGGAGGATGGGGTTTGGTTCCTCCCAAAGATTCTGCTCTTTACCAAAACAACTCACAGAGTTGCTTTTCTTGCACCATTCATCTTTGCCTTGCAACTTTGGAGGATTAAGTCATGTTTTTTTGTAAAGCTGTAAGACAATATGTATTTTCAAAAGCACTATACAAATAAACTTCACTTAGCTGGACTAATGACTGAAGGTATTCTTAAATTAATTAGCGAGGCACTAGCGCTGTGACTGCAATAGAGAACTTTGTATTAGCTGCCACAGGAGGTGAAGACACACAAATAAATATAAATAATAATATACAAATACATAAAACACAATGATATTTTACCACATATTATGACAATATTCAGCTATGCTCGGATTATTCATCCTCTATATGAACATAATAAATCCATTCTAAAAAACAAGAATGTGAGTGGAAGAGAGACAGAAAAGAAAAACAAAAAGTAGTTTGTGTTGTGATGCACACATTAAGTGTTACAAGTAAAGTTTCTTGCGTAGTGTGTGAGAGAGTTGAAGGTGGTACTCATTCTCAGGATTTTGTTGATTGTGACTAAACACGATTCTGTTCACCTCTACCATGATGTCCAATAAAAGCATCTTTCTGCAAATTAAAAAAAAAAAACAAACAAACAAACAAACAAACATAAATATGGATATTTTAATTACAGACATTTATTATCTGAGAAGTCTTTACTGCAAAAGCTGAAAACAATTTAGCACATACACTATTTACAGCTAGTTAAGCGTTAAATGTCAGGTCACAAGCAACAATAAATAAAAGCCAAAATTATCTCAATTTCGTTATATATTCTTTTCCATATTGCACGAGGGGGGTGTGGAGATGTGGTGCTCCTGTGTGATATCTAGTGGTTGAAAACTCATATATAGCACCTTTAACATGCACTAAGAATGAATACATCTATAGCATTTATTAATCTTATTAATAAATGTTGAAATTTAACTATGTATGCATTTAATATATATATATGTGTGTGTGTGTGTGTGTGTATTTAGCATTAGTTAATGCACTGTGAACTAATGAACAACTGTATTTTTATTAACAAACAATAATAAGATTACTAAACGTTGTAAAAACATATTGCTCACTGTTAGTTCATGTTAGTGAATACCTAAATGCTAACAAATAAGACCTTTAAAGTGTTGTAAAAAGTCAATGTTCAGTATTTTTTTTTATGTGAATAAAATACTACTGCAAGAAGATGTATTGTTCATAAAGTTGCATGATTTAAAATATTTCCACTTTTAAGTTAAGCACTTTCTATCATAAACAGTGATCATACCTCTGACATCCCTCCAGAAAGGTAGAATTTAATGCACGCAGGTAAACCGACTGGTGGGCAGACCCTTCCAGTAGCTTTGCCTCTGCTCTGCACACGCTCCAAAGGACATCTGCCGACACTGGGATAGTCCTTGCGTTCGCACATAGCCTCCTAGAATAGTGGCATGGTGGCGCATCTGTCTCAAGGTATTCATCATCCATTGAGGGTGTATTTGGGACTTCTGTGGTCCTGTAGATCTGGGTAAAGAAGAGTTTGGGTTTACCACATAGAGAGGGACACTGGGTTGGGCTGAAAAGCTGCCTGAGATCCTTCAGCCTGATGCCAAGGCTGCTACAGTCCGTAGCCAACAGATGAGTGTCCGTTCCCCTGCTGATGATACAGCAGACAAATCTATTGACCCGCTGAAGGATCCTGTTGCGGGTCAGGTCTTCCAAGACCTTCTGTGTTTCTTTTAGACCCAAGAGAGAGTGAAAAATGACCTCGAAACCCAGACACTCGAATGTCCGATTCATCATCTCTGAAAGGACACAACGTAGATGTTTAGATGCAGATGTTTTATGCAAGACTACATTAAAAAGCTACAAATTGTGTTCCCTATTAACCACACTTTATCCCAATTTGTAATTAAAAGAAAAAAACAAAATGCTATGATGAAAATTATGACTTTCTTTAGAAAACCAGGGGTGGACAATGGGAGTTTTTAAAAATGTAATCATGAAGGCATCATTGTGGTTGCAAATAAATTTTCCCCAAAAAAACAAGCTCAAAATGGACCATGTTTGTTATTTAACCTGTAATACACGCTATATGACGCTTTCATTTTGATACATTATGACACACACACTTACCTCCATCAAAGCCAACACAGTCAATAATCACACACAGACCCCTCTGCTCAGGATTCATTTCATACTGCTCCATCAAAGCCTAGCAGACATACAGACAGTGGGAGGAACGTCTCATAAATAAAATAACCTACTCATAAATAAAATAACCATCAGAAAAGATGATAGACTTCACCATGATTGCTATTTACAGTATTAATTAAGATGCTAATTTCTTGCCTGTTGATGTTGTGTTCCTGTTTCAGGTACTGAAAGCTTCAAATTTTGAAACTCTAGAAAAAACCATGTGCAAGTCTTTAATGTTATTCAGAGGTAGACAAATACACACACACACACACACACACACACACACATTATATATAGTGGTGTGAAAAATTGTTGGCCCCCTTCCTGATATATATATATATTTTTTTGCATGTTTGTCACACTTTAATGTTTCAGATCATTAAATATTAATCAAAGATAACACAAGTAAACACAACATGCAGTTTTTAAATAAAGTTTTTTTTATTATGAAGGGAAAACAAAATCCAAACCCACATGGCCCTGTGTGAAAAAGTGCTTGCCCCCTAAACCTAATAACTGGTTGGGCCACCCTTAGCAGCAACAACTGCAATCAAGCGTTTGCGATAACTTGCAATGAGTCTGTTACAGTGCTGTGGAGGAATTTTGGCCCACTCATCTTTGCAGAATTGTTGTAATTCAGCCACATTGGAGGGTTTTCGAGCATGATCCACCTTTTTAAAGGTCATGCCACAGCATCTCAATAGGATTCAGGTCAGGACTTTGACTAGGCCACTCCAAAGTCTTCATTTTGTTTTTCTTCAGACATTCAGAGTTGGACTTGCTGGTGTGTTTTGGATCATTGTCCTGCTGCAGAACCCAAGCACGAACAGATGGCCGGACAATGTCCTTCAGGATTTTTTGGTAGACAGCAGAATTCATGGTTCCATTTATCACAGCAAGTCTTCCAGGTCCTGAAGCAGCAAAACAGCCCCAGACCATCACACTACCACCACCATATTTTACTGTTGGTATGATGTTCTTTTTCTGAAATGCGGTGTTACTTTTACGCCAGATGTAATGGGACACACACCTTCCAAAAAGTTCAACTTTTGTCTCGTCAGTCCACAGAGTATTTTCCCAAAAGTCTTGGGGATCATCAAGATGTTTTCTGGCAAAACTGAGACGAGCCTTTGTTCTTTTTGCACAGCAGCGGTATTCGTCTTGGAACTCTGCCATGCAGGCCATTTTTGCCCAGTCTCTTTCTTATGGTGGAGTCATGAACACTGACCTTAACTGAGGCAAGTGAGGCCTGCAGTTCTTGTGGGTTTGGATTTTGTTTTCCCTTCATAAAAAAAAACCCCTTCATTTAAAAACTGCATGTTGTGTTTACTTGTGTAATCTTTGATTAATATTTAAATTTGTTTGATGATCTGAAACATTAAAGTGTGACAAACATGCAAAAAAATGAAAAATCAGGAAGGGGGCCAACAATTTTTCACACCACTGTATATATACACACACACACACCGGCCACTTTATTAGGTACACCTGTTCAATTGCTTGGTAACACAAATTGCTAATCAGCCAATCACATGGCAGCAACTCAATGCATTTAGGCATCTAGATGTGGTGAAGACAACTTGCTGAAGTTCAAACCGAGCATCAGAACGGGGAAGAAGGGGGATTTAAGTGACTTTGAACGTGGAATGGTTGTTGGTGCCAGACAGACTGGTCTGAGTATTTCAAAAACTGCTGATCTACTGGGATTTTCACGTACAACCATCTCTAAGGTTTACAGAGAATGGTCCAAAAAAAGAGAAAATATCCAGTGACCGGCAGTTGTGTGGACGAAAATGCCTTGTTGATGTCAGAGGTCAGAGGAGAATGGGCAGACTGGTTAGAGATGATAGAAAGGCAACAGTAACTCAAATAACCACTCGTTACAACCAAGGTACGCAGAACACCATCTCTGAACGCACAACACGTCGAACCCTGAAGCAGATGGGCTACAGCAGCAGAAGACCACACCGGGTGCCGCTCCTGTCAGCTAAGAACAGGAAACGGAGGCTACAATTCGCACAAGCTCACCAAAATTGGACAATAGAAGATTGGAAAAACATTGCCTGGTCTGATTTCTCGATTTCTGCTGCGAGATTCAGATGGTAGGGTCAGAATTTGGCAGAAAGAACATGAAAGCACGGATCCATCCTGCCTTGTCTCAACGGTTCAGGCTGGTGGTGGTGGTGTAATAGTGTGGGGGATATTTTCTTGGCACACTTTGGGCCCCTTAGTACCAACTGAGCATCGTTTAAACACCACAGCCTACCTGAGTATTGTTGCTGACCAGGTCCATCCCTTTATGACTACAGTGTACCCATCTTCTGATGGCTACTTCCAGCAGTATAATGCACCATGTCACAAAGCTCAAATCATCTCAGACTGGTTTCTTGAACATGACAATGAGTTCACTTTACTCAAATGGCCTCCACAGTCACCAGATCTCAATCCAATAGAGCACCTTTGGGATGTGGTGGAACGGGAGATTCGCATCATGGATGTGCAGCCGACAAATCTGCAGCAACTGTGTGATGCTATCATGTCAATATGGACCAAAATCTCTGAGGAATGTTTCCAACAACTTGTTGAATCTATGCCACGAAGAATTAAGGCAGTTCTAAGGCAAAAGGGGGTCCAACCCGGTACTAGCAAGGTGTACCTAATAAAGTGGCCAGTGAATGTGTGTGTGTGAGATATATATATATATATATCTCAAACAAAAACTCACCTTGAGAAAAGCATAGTGTTTGTTTCACTTGTTGAACAGAAGGCTGACATCGCACAGGGGCGAACTAAAATGAAGGAATAGAGAGAAAAATTTTTACAATTATTAGTAAAAATGTACCCATCATGCAACATACTGTATCTATCTATTCAATACAGAAATTTGTTTCCTTAAAATGCATGTCTTACCTTAAAGGATTTCTGAACTTTAGGGACAGCACATGGTACATTCTGACCTAAAAATGATTATAAATTCATTTTCTAGATTTAATTATGTATTATTAATTATTACTTGATTTAAATATTTTCCATTCAAGCTTCTTAACCATGCCATGAACAAAAGCATCTACAAATGTCAACCATGAGTGCACTAATGTTTAATGTCAGGTTTTTATCACAATTAAAACAATTCAGAGCTGCAATCCAATCTATAAATGACAATCTAACAAAAGCCCGCCAACCAGAAATTGTTGCGAAACCTCTTCACTAAGATAGGATCTCATGAACTTGATAAGATAGGATCTCATGCAAACTTTTATTTCAGCAACTTCTCACCTCGAAAACATTATTTTAAACAGTCTGCAAAATAAAAGTTAAAAACAGTCAGCCAGCCAAACTTTGTGACAGTAAGACATGCTTGTTTTGGCAGGTAAAATCAAGCATTGCATTACAGATATTGTTGTACGTAACGAAACTGCAGAATGAATTTATACATAATCAAAGGCTGCACCCAGTCTTTGCGTAAAATGTATCTCCTGTGTAATTCCCCTACTGACAAGAAATTCAAGCAACAACCAAAACAAAAGTGATCTCAGAAATGACTGACCTCTATTCTTGTACGCCTGAATCCTTTTGACAAGGTCCATTCTTTTAATGTTTCTCAAACACTGTTCAAGCAGGTCTAGCTTATCACATGATACTTCATTTAACTTCTCCAACTCCACCAGCACATCTAGAAAGCTCTATGAGAAATCAAATGAAATGAAATAAACATGCACATTACATAAACCCCATCAGAAACAGATACACATATTCTTAAGGTTTAACATGCAATGTCCCCTGTCTTACAGTAGCTCTAGCCAGTCTTTCTTTGGGCAGGGTACTGCTCAGGAGAAATATAAGAGTTTGTAACTCCTCATTCGCCAGGTTTTCGCTCACATCTGCCATTAGAACCCTGTATAAAAGAAATCAATCAAAATACACAGACTTGTGTGGGTGAAAATAACATTCACGGGTATTTCTGCTTGGGTTTTTCCACAAGAGAGTGCTCTAATAACCCCAAAAACAAATGTCAGACTCTAAAATAAAGCTTTTCATTACCATAAGTATTAGTTTCACCACATGGGTTGTTTTTCTCATACAAGAAAGAAATATCTTAGACACAGATATGCTATTAGCATAAATTACCTGTAATCTGAGAGGACAGCTCCCTTCTTCAGAGTTCCTTCTACCTGTTGTCTGTTGGTACCAAAAACTTTCTTGAGGATATCAAAGCGCTTCATTCGGAACATGAGCTCCATCAGCAGGGCATCACCAGCCTGAGCTTGACCTGCTTGAGCTTGTGCCTGTTTGGCAAATGCCAACAAAGCTCCTCTCAAATCTTCCACACAGATGTTGTTGAACAGATCTGTACAAAGGTACAGTAGTGTTTTACACTCCTCTTTTTCAAGAGATGCAGTCACATTGTTGACCATGTTAGAAAATCCATCCGCCATTTCACTGTATGATCCAGTATAGATGCTGTGGGTTATAGTTTGGGTCATTTTAAAAGGTGGGAGTTATTATGCATTTTAAACATCTTTGTTTACTTAAAGAGTCTAGTCAGGGAAAAGTGGGAAAAAATTAGCTATTTGTAATTTTTTATTTTTTTCAAGCAATTATTGAATGAAAATTGCATTTATGATAGTGAGAAAAATCCACTGTAGCCTCATTCATCACATTCTTGTAGAAATCAATAGCCACTTTGGATTTACACCTGTAAAGGACAAAGCACACACACAACATGAAGTTTTCTCTCTCTCTCAATCGGTGTGAACAAATGGAGGACAACTACAAGGGCCAGACATACCTTCAACGTCCTTAATTTAGAGAGCCAAAAGTTTTGGAGGTGTTGCCTGCAGACAGGCTTATCTCCTGGAGACACTACATGAAAAAGGAAGAGAAAAAATGTGGCAGATAAACAAAGATAATGCGATTTCATAACCAAACTATGCCTATGATAGATAGCAAGTACCTAGATATTCTCAAGAAACGCATAGTGCGTTTAAAAATCTACATAAACTTTATATTGCATATTAAAGTGGATTTACTTTCTTGTGATTTATTTTGCATTTTAGACAACGCAATTCACGATTTTTGCGTACAGATTTATATGACTATTTCAAAAGCGAAACAAGCCTTAAAGAATTGAAGGGGAATCCCGTGAAAGACTCCCTTTGTTAACCTTCCCACGGGATCTGATCACATAACCTGGATCATTCATGAGAGAAGAGAACCCACGCAAATTTCTTTCGTGCTTTACAAAATAATCCAGATTCTAGGAACTGTTCAAAGCAGATCGAGCGATTCGTTCACACTGTGAAAAGGTTCAACCGATTCCGATTCATTAAAAAGATCCGTCTCAAAAGACGTCTTTTTGACCATTTAGCGTCAGTGAAGTGCGCATAGTTAAATGCCAACAATCTGTAACCACCGATGAAATAAGATATATAGCCTTTATGAAAAGCACAAACTACGCCACTGACGTTACGTAGCGATAAATGAACTGTCATGCGTCAAACAATATACATAACTTATGAGTTATATCAAATTACCTTTGACTGACTGACTGACTGAATGACCTTTGACTGTGCAACTACGTATTTTATGGAAATGGGATGAAAAGCTAATATTATAAACAAACGTTAAGTTAAACTATTACAATATTACTAAAATATACAATTACAACTAACAGAAAGTAAAATGTATTACCGTCGACGCTGTGTGGCTTCATCTCTCCGACGGACTTTGAAAAAGCAAAAACGAAAGTAACTGCAGGAGTCACACAGACGCACTACACAAACAAACCACGCCTCAAAAGAGCTCTCTGAGATACTCACTCTTTACTCACTCCACAGAATACTTACTTTTCATTACACTTAATTAGTGCTGATTCTGTTACAGACCGGTTGAATTAAGGAGGGTCAAGGGAGGGACTGTTTGTTAACCTCGATGATAACATTTTTAAAAAAGGTTCGGTAATTATGTATCACTATGGCACACCTTTTACAGTTTGTGGGAGCGGCATAAACTTTGAAAGTCTGAAAGCACTGACTTTTTTTTTTTTTTTTACGGTGGAAAAACTACCATTGATAGAACAAAGGGAATATTCTTTATTATAAATGGTTGGAAAAAAAAAACAAGTGCATACTTGTGAAAACAAAACATGCTGTAAAAACAGTTTGTGCTTTGAAACCATGTTTACAGATTAACAGGAGACAATATTTCAAATGATATACAATATTTCATGTCATTCAAGTGTTGTTTGTGTAACAGTTGTAAGACTGGCCTAACTGTGAAAAAAATAAAATAAAATAAAATAAAAAACCGGTCAAGGTCTTGTAATATGAGCAGCGTGATGAATGCTGGAAAAGTCCCAAAAGATAAAAGAAAGCAATAATTTCTTGTGCAACAGACTGAAACTATGATTACAATTACTAATTTTACAAGGCGGTTTACATAAAAGCTGCTCATTTGCAGATACAATACAATTTCAGCTTTTAATGACTGCATAAATGCAATATTTCAGATATAATAATACAACCCGTTTAGTCTTTACATATTTGTGAACATATTCCAAATGATTCAGATCAGATGCATAGATCTCTGATAAGATATTTGGTCATTTACAAGGTTCCCACACTTTTTGCGAGACAAGTAATAAACTTAATAAACTTTGATTCAGACCAAATTTTTAATGAATAATGAATCATTCCTTTGTGACTCAAAAGAATGATTCTCACAAATTAGGAGCATTTTTTTTTTAATGAAGGAAATCTTCATAGCTAGAAAAGTGTATAGCCTATACAGAAGTTTTTTTTTTTTGTTTTGTTTTTTTTTATTAATTCTTATGATTTTTCCAGGGCAGGAAAACCACAGTCTACACTATAACTTTATAGTCTTTGGGAAAACACAATTTTAACATTTCAGTTACCATGGGCCTGTATTTAGTAAAGTTACAATACAACAGTATGCCTAGATAAACAACAGATAAAGTTGTAAATGATGATGGCATATGAAGAGGAGATGAGTGCTATATTTCATACCTCAGAGCTGAACTATCTATTGGTTTTGAGTTTTTGAGGTGCAATATGAGAACCAGACACCGCCCCATCTGAAATAGATGTATCTTCCAATAATCTGTGAATTTCCTCATAAAAAGGTTTTTGAAATGTAAGATGATCTTTTGGGACAACTGAGCCATTATCATTAATGTGTGTATTACATTACACAGTCTGTGGTTTTTAATGGCTGACATCCTTGTTGAACACTATTATAGCACCATTGTTGTTACTCCTGTGGAAATACAAAGCACCACACTGTTTCAAACACTAACACAACAATTCAGTGATTTGGGACATAGCCATACTTGACAAAATATATAAAAAAAGAAAAGTATACAAAGTGTAAAATCACAGTGTAAAAGCTCATTTGCCTACTTAGAGTGTAAAATGTTGCTGTTTCTTAGAGGCTGATTCAAGTGAAAGTATCGGTCAGACCAAGAGAGGAAACATTATCTACTTTTAAAGTATCATCAACGAGTGTGTGTAATGTGTGTAAAGCAGGCCAAAGGTAAATATGTAGCATACTTCTGATTACGCAGAGAGTACATGATAAACTCTCTAAAGATGAAAGGAATTTCTTAAGGATGTTTATCTAATGAGTTTCAGTCTCAGATTCTTTATGGTCACTGCTGTACATAAAAACGTTTAATAATTTTATGCTACTCTTCTGCATAAAGGAATCTGATGCTTTGAAGCATAAGGTTTCATTTAATCACCATATCAGAGCTGACTGACTTAAGATTACTGATAAGTCCTACAAGATATATATCTGGTAAAAATGTAGTCTAAGCAAGTAAGGAGCATATCTGCCATACCTCATTGTCTTTGAATAAAATCTGGAAGTATGAAACTTCAGACCAAATTGAACTTGAGTTCTCTGAATACAAACCATTACTGCAGGCCGACCATAGTGATTCAGATTAAGGCTGCAAGTCTAATCACATTTACACAGTTTTCATTTTTAATAAACTTATTGGAAAACCTCTTTAGTGAATTACTTATTATGTTCTAAAACTAATTATTTAAAAATTAGCTTTTGGATATCATCATGAGTAATCATCATACTTTTTGCGCGCAAAGAAAACAATAATAACAATTTATTCAACAATTCTTCTCTTCGAGTTACCATCTTCTGCCATTTTGGAGAGTACCCCAGAACGTAATCAGCGCTGTTTACGTTCAGTATGCATGCGCTGTCTACTGAATGTAAACAATGCTGAAAAAATCTTTGTGTTCCGAAGATGAGGACGAAGACGAAGGACTTAATGGTTTGGAACGGCATGAGGGTGAGTAATTAATGACAGAATTTTCATTTTTGGGTGAACTAACCCTTTAATATGAATGCTCAGGCTTGGAAACAAGTTAAATGCTGTCAAAAATCATTTTGCCTCATTTTTATGTTGAAAAGAAAAATCTTAAAACTTCAAGTTGACTGAAAAGTCTGGAGACATATCCTGTCCAAGTCAAAATGATCTTCTTCAGCATGCCACAGATGCCATTGACAGAACTTAACTTCCATTAACCAAGAAAATTCCTTAAATCAAAAAGTTATTCCATCTTTTAAAGTTCACAAAGTAGAAGTGTGCTCAACATCTTCCATCCTCTTTCCCTGGAGGGTCCCGGACAGAGTGTCAGAGTCCAGCAGCTCAACTACATTATATGGGGCACAGTCCTCCAGCCCCAACTTACCACAGATCCACCCACAGAAGCCCTTCTCCAGGTCCCTCACCGCCAACCACCATTCTCCAAAAACCCAGGACAGCTGGGTCACGGCGGCGTACACCCCCATACAGACACACAACGTCATGATCAGCACCGGATATAACAGAATGAGCAAGGGACACACCGTGATCTTGTGCAGAAAGCTGCGTTCCTCATTGTAAACCAAGAAGACGTTGTACCAGGTGAGCGTCCCGTAGTAAAACGATGTGATGAAGGAGAGAAGGAAGATGAACGGGGAGCAGGAAAGGCTCCAGAGGAGAACATGAGGGCCCTGGCTGACCCCCAGCGCACAGGGTTTTTGCTTGGCTTCCGCGACCCCGTCACACTCTGCATCTAGACGCTCTTTGGAGCGCGCCATGTCTCTCAGCTCTTTGTCTGTAAGCGTCATATAGATGTCTACCATTTGGCCTTTCCGCTTTCCCCGTGTGATGGTGCCAGTCAGGGTCACAAAACGGCTGTCAGGAGGGATATCCTCTTCTTCTGTGAATGAAAGATAAATATTGAGAAGGATATTGCATGAACGACAAATTATTATAAATAAATCTGTCAGTTATATGGGAAAGAAAGAGGAAATGCAATATACATTGGAATGTGTAAAGTCCTTGCCAGCAGACACAAAAAAACTGCTATGAATTAATTAATTACTAATTACTTATTTCACAACTAATACTGTACTATATTTCATTAGTATTTATTAAATAAAATGTATTAAACATTTACTAACAAAAATTGCTAATATTAACTGCTTATAGTTATGATTTTTATTTAGGCCTATTTTTTTACACTTGTCTATTATGCTCACCATTAATTTGATAAAAAATGCAATAAAACAGTAATTTTGTGAAATATTATTATAATTTAATATAACTTATATTTTAATATTTTTTATTTATTAATGTGATGGCAAAGCAGAATTTTTATGATCGTTCAGAAATCATTCTAATGTATTGATTTGGTGCTTAAGAAACATTTATTATCAATGTGTTGAGTAAAAATGTTGGGCTGCATAATATTTGTGTGGAAACTGTGATACACTTCAGGATTCTTTGATGAATAGAAAGTTTAAATGAACAGCATTAATTTAAAATAGAAGTATTTTGTAACATTTGAAATGTATTATACCCTTGCTGATAAAAGTTTTACTTTCTTTAAATAAAATAAAATAAAACAAATAAATAATTACTAGTACATAAAAATGTACTAACGTTTCTATTTTTCAAGACACCTTTACTAGGACTAGAAATAACAAATATATTATTCCCTGATATTGCAAGATTTTCTGGAAGAAAAATCTATCAACCAGAAGACTGTAAAACAATATCTAGATAACTGACATAAAATGATTAAGAAGGATAAAACATAAAAGATAATATCATGTCATATTTAATATGAGGACAGTTACTTATGGTCTCAATCTGGTGTGTTCTTGAAAGAAAGCACACGTGGTACGGAGCTGGTGCCATCATCTGTTTTAACCCATTACAGTAAACAAACAAAAGATGAATCACTGCACTTGAACAAATATCACAATACAGTTCACCCCCAGATATTATATTTTCACCTTCGTCAAGTGGAGGACTAAAGGCTCCATCCACATCCGCCGAGGTTCCCTCCCCAGCATCCTCAACCTCCAGATCAGAGCGGTAGATGATTTCTTTCTTTTTCTTTTTCTTCTTCCTCCTGGTAGTGGTTCCCTCCTCCTCTGCTGACCTCTCAAGCGTGTGCACTGGGGTCTCCTCTGTCTCAATCGATCCCTCCAGCTCCAAACCAGTGAGGTCTCCAGATGCTCCTCTCATGACTATGAACCCTGCGAGACTGATGTCTGTTTACAGCTGGACACACCTGCTTGGTGTCAATCACAATTTTAAGATGTTTCCTTCTAAAAGGAGAGAAAAAAAATCACAACCGCCTGTTATATATGTTACTTTGTATTGCATTGCATTGCAACACATCGCATTTTAGGACCTGATACTGTCTCAAGTCACACCCCACGCTTACTATCTGCTGTTGATTTAAACAATACTGATGTGAGAATGCACAGTCCTTACCTCGAATAAATTCCCAAGCTAATGCATGCAGCAGAGGTCGCTTGCGTATTTAGTTTATCCTTTGCAAGTGCTCACCACGTGTAACATTTTGGCGCTGGGTTTATTTTTTCGGACAGTACCACACCGAGGACAACGCATCCCCCCTCTCGCCGCTAATGCCATTGTTTGGCCAATCACCGGCTTGCGCGCAGCGCTCAGTGCGCAATCTGCGCATGCTCGCGTTAAGCGGCGCTCTGCCTAACAACCGGTGCTCTGCAGGGAGCCTCAATTTTTAAACGAGCTCTGAATAAGATGCCAGAAAAAACCACTGAACTACAACATGATGATAATAATTTTAATAAAAGTATGATTTTATATTTTAACACAAGCAAAAAGAACCACAGTGCCATGTTTGAATATCACTATTCATAATTTCACCATTGGTAATTAATTTACAGGTATTTCCTGTGTATTAAATGTAATTAATGGGACAGGGGGTAATAGTGGAACTGAGTAACAGGGGCCCAATGGCGCTGTATGTCGGTGCGCTGCACACAAGGCTATCGCCGCTGACCTGATATACCATTTTATAGGCATATTAATTCCCAAAAAAGTAATACTAATGCAATGGCTTACAACAGAAAATGTTTTTTTTTTAACAATACATTACATGTTTGTAATCTCATGGTGACGGCTGATAAATGTTTTTGTTTTTAGAAATCTTACAATTACAAATGTCATATTCACAATATCATACTATTACACATATTTACACTGATTAAACACAGTTCTAACTATTAGAGTTCAATTGTGCAATGATAATGAAATTCATTGAGCATCACTCAAAGGCCACAGTCAAGATGTGTTAAACATTCCTAGCAAAAAAACATTTGTGGTCCACCCACACTGTGACGAAGAGCAGCTGTTTGACAGTCTAGACTTGTTTTGTTATGCTTCACAGCTTGGATTTGGTCATGTCCATGATTTCTCTCAATATGTCTGTATTTTCTCCCTCTGGGGCTGGAGGCCAGGCTGTGTGATCTGATTAGAGAGACAAAGTGAAACAGAAACATACTCATATAGTAAGAGTCAACATCCATTTTTAATTTCGAAACAATAATAGCAAGCCTTATGCCGTCATCTGACTAGAAAATGAGTACCTGGTATTTCCCACAAAGAGTGGTAGAGGCTCTGTCCTGCATCGACTTTCAGGGTTGCTCCAGTAATGTAGCTGGCAGCCGGAGACAGCAAGAAACATACAGCTGGCGATATCTGACACAATTCAAGTAAATATTTTAATCTCATGTTATTTAAACACTAAATTTGTAATTCTGCATAAGAATTTTGTAATTCTGTATAGTGTATATACAGTCATACATATAGCCAGAGCTGGGTAGTAACTGATTACATGTAATCTGGATTACGTAATCAGATTCCAAAAATTAAGTACTTGTAATTAGATTAAATTACATTTTAAAATACTTGTAATTAGAGTAATTATTTGATTCCATGACTACATATTATTAACACAATAGCAATATTGATCCTCTTTAATTCCACTGTTTCATCTTTTAAATTTTCCTTTCTAAAATAGCCTACTGCTTATATACACTCACAAAGTCTTCCAGTTTTGTAGACTTTCACAGAAAGACCAGTCATTAGTCAGGTGACTACACAGCATTTGATCGCTGGATTTACAAAAATCATTTCAGGTTTAAGAAGTGTTTCAACATTGCATCAACCTACTGAGTGATAATTCAAATAAAAAATGTGTTCATCATTAGTTATTTAACTATGCGTTACTATGGCTTTAGAAGGCATTTGTTTTTCAAATACATTAGACTGCACAAATTCATGTTATTCTTTATTTACACAGTATCACATTCGCATGTTCATGGTTCTCTGATGTTGGTTAATGGTCACATGACATACAGGTAAAAAAATAAAATATTTCATTTTTTAGTAAGCATTTTATGTTGATTGATGTTATTTTGAAATGACCTATTTTAATTTTATATTTTTATGATTTAAATATTAGCTTGTCATTAAACTCACAAAAAAAAAAAAGTTCAAAGCACTAAAGTAAAAAACAAACCCCCTGCAGTTCCTTTACGAACCCCAGTTTGACGTAATGTTTATTGCACTTTATGTTGTTAATTACAATGAATGGAATATATTTTCTTACTCTTTGCCTTGTATTTTTCTATCAATACGGCACAAGATTATCCTATTTAAATCAATGTGATAAATGAGTTAGGTCAAAAATAATCTAAAATTAATCTAAAAGTAGTCTGATTATGTTACCTAAAATGTGTAATGTAATGAATTACGTTACTAACTACAATTTTTGTCATGTGGAATAATGGACTACAATTTGTAATTAATCTACCCAGCTCTACATATAGCTATAAATATTATATATGTAGTTTTAAAACCTCAACATTATGATAGGTTATATGATACCTCCTCAGGAACACCGAGTCTTTTAGCTGGACTGAATGGCACTGACATCTTAAACATTGTTGGGCCCATTTCTTTGTAGTTTTCCATTGCAGTTTTGGAGATGATAGTTCCCTGCATTCAATAAACACAAAACAAATGCACATGCACTGTTTATGTGGTATAAGACCAAGACGTTTACACTGAATTTTACATTACAGTTGAATTAAAATTACATTACAGATAATAAACACATGCCTTTTTAGTAAAAACATATTTGAGTCCATAATACTATGTACACATTTCATGCAAGGCTATTTTTCCACATTTCATTTCCTTATATTTAAATTTTCATTTTATCCAAAGGAACATACTGGATATCAACCCCTTTTTTCAATGTCCCTGAATAGGGAGCACTATCCAAATACAATACATGCTTTTAAATTGTTTCCAAACTGGGACTAACCGGAGCCACAGAGTTGATCCGGACCCCACTGACAGCCCACTCAATGGCCAAGCTCTTGGTCAGGTTGTCCACCGCTGCTCTGGCTGCCCCTGTGTGCCTGTCATAAAAAGTTTTAACAAATTAAAAAAGAGGATTTAATCAGCCAAACAATGTAAATTAATACACAATATTTTTATTATAGTGTTATAATGTCCAACTCACGCCATTCCAGGAAAACCCTTCCACATGTCTGCAATGATGTTCACAATTGCACCTCCATGATCTTTCATCCATGCATTGTATGCTATGAATTAAGAGCAAAAATTGACTAAGAGCAGCCTTTGAATTTGTTATGCAGAATTGTCAACATGTCAATTCACAAATAAAGCTTACAATTAACACATTACGATAAAAACAAACAGAAGATAACTAAACTGTACATGTTCTGCATTTCACATTGCTATTTATGCCGAACCTTCTTTGCAGCATAAGAACGTTCCGTTGAGGTTAGTGTCAATCACAGCTTTCCAGCCTTTTGCACTCATCAAGTTCACTGGGCTGGAAAACTGCCCACCTCCATTATTCACCAAAAAGTCAATCCTCCCATGAAGCTTCAGAGTGGAGGCCATCAGGTTCTTCACCTGTTAAAAACAGGAGCTAAATAATCACACCACATTATAATCCAGATCTACAGTATACTACTATTACCTATAAACAGGGATTTTCCAGCTGGAGAAACCCTTCCAAAATTAACATGCTAAAAACAAATCCATTTTACACATGCTTCTCTGGCATAAAGGTGTAAAATACAGGTTTATGAGACTGTCACCTCTTCTTCATTTCTGATGTTGCACTGTATTGGGGTCACTTTAGCCGGACTGGATGGGGGGATTTTCTGCGTCAGCTCTTCAGCTGCTGACTCCAGATGCTCAAGCTTCCTGGATGATATGACCACACTGCAACCTACAACATAGATTTTTGTATAAATACTATTCATTGAGTTTTTTTTTAATAGTTTAAGTGGAAGATATTTATTTAATAGTTAAGGAAAAACTATGGAAGCCCGTTTCTGCTACTGAATAAAAACCAAAACAAGGTAATTGGACTTTTTTACTCACAATTCTGAGATATAAACAGAAAAAGAAAAAATGGCAGAATTGCGAGTTTATATCTTTTATAGAATTGTGAGATAAAAAGTCTCAATTACCCTTTTTTTTACAGTAACGGAAAAAACATTTCAGACAAAACTAGTTTTTTTCTTTCAAGTACTGGTAATTTATTTATTTATTTATTTTTTCTCATGCACTTCAGTAGCACGTACCTACACCAAACTTCACAGTTTTACAGGTATACCTATCTACATTCTGGAGATGTTTGTTGCTTTGGATAAAAGCATCTGCTAAATGTAAATGTAAATGTAAATATATGATTCACCTGAATTATTGAATCCCTTTTTTCTTTTTTTTCATTTATGGAGTGATAAAACTATTCAAAATCATGTTAAAAAAAAATAAAAAAATAAAAAGATAAAAAAATAAATAAATAAATATAAAATAAATAAATGAATAAATAAATATGTATAAATAAATATGTATATATATATATATATATATATATATATATGTGTGTATATGTATATATATATATATATGTGTGTGTGTATATATATATATATATATATATGTATATATGTATATGTATATGTATGTATGTATATATATATATATATATATATATATATATATATATATATTAACAAAATGAAAGGAGAATAACTGATCTGGAAATATATTCAAATTAATTCATATTTAATTAGTGCCTCATTTGCATATTTAAACGTAACAGAAACGGAAATCACAATCTAAAAACATCAAATATATTGCATTGATATTAATTAAATGTGTTATTACTAATACGTGATATGTAAAATGTGAAAATGAATATTTTATAAATTAGTGATTGACTGCTTTGTGTGTTGCTCAATATCTGGACTAAAGTTCACTGCAGTCCTGATCTAAAGACAAAGCCAAATCCACCAGTAAAACTTCCAGTAAATGCATACCTAACTGTAAGAGCTCAGAAGTAATAGCTTTTCCAATCCCAGTCCCGCCTCCAGTCACGATTGCAACTTTGTGACTGAAAAGACCTGCTTTAAAAACACTGGACGCAGCCATTTCTGTGACGAAACAGACTGTGAAGCAAGCAAGAGTCTGTACAAATATAATAAAATAAAAGTCTTTTTCCGGTTGTGTTGGCATAGCTTCCTGTTCTGTGCACGATGGTTTTAAGTGCGCTCTAAGCTTTTAATTGAATAATTGCGTTTCAGTATAATAATAGCAAATTATTACTAATACATTTTGTACATTTTCCTTAAAAAACCTAAGCAATCTATAATAGAGAACATTACATAAATCAGTGGTATAAAAGTATGGACGTAGTAAGATTACAATAATAAATAACACTTAAGGCATCTCAGTATGTAAAACCATGTGATTTTATTTTACAGTATATACATAGACACAAAACGAAAATTAATTCCATAACCGTATTACCTTTTTCATCTCGGACAAACAAACTAGAAAAATTAGAGAGTATGTTTTTCTTTTCTTATGATAGAACTTCCTTTACTTTTAATGCCAGTCCACAGCGATTTACAAATTCCAACATAATCTTCTAAATAGTGTGTACAGCACTCAAATACAAACAAACACAACTGATGTCGACAGTGAAGTCATCCACATAACAAACCTATGAACTCAGTCTTATGCTGATGATTTACGGCGCAACTTTTTGTCAGCAATGTTTTTGCCACTGAGAATGGGTAACAAATTTCTATCTGGATACTTCAGATTGTTCATGGGCCCTGTGTCTCACCTGGTTGCCCATGGATGGCAACATTGCTCAAAAAGTTGCCCCGTGTATCCTCAGCCTTGCAGTCTGATTGATTTAAAACCAAGGACATCCTAATGATTTATTGCTGCTTATGTTTATACATGTATACTCATTTACAAAAAAAAAAAAAGTGTGTGTATATATCTATATATGTTATTATCGGCATGGTTTTAAACATACACTTACATATACAATACACATCAACATTTTAATAACCTTGTGCAAATTGAGTGAGTGCATACCACAGAGTTAAAAACAATTACAAGGGCCACTGAATTAAAAGTTGCTCAATAAAAACACCATTTGGATTTATATAAAAAAAGATTAGGTTGTACAATAAAAATAGCAATGTTAAGGCGGCAAGTCTTGGAAAGATGGGCACTTCAGCTTTGTGATTCTTAAACTATTGCATATAACAAAAAGGATCTGGCCCTAGAGGTCATTTAAAGTAATACCCAGCATCTCACAGTCCTTTACAACAGCCAATGCTGCCACAAACCTGTACAACATAAATGTGCTGATATCTACACAACCAATACAAAGATTATGACTTGACTTAATACTATGTCTGTATGTACATCAATTAAATACGTGTCTTCAAGCACTTGTGTGGTTAGCGTCAAATGTGAGCAGTGGCCAAAAACAAAACAAAGAGCATGTGTTTGTGTGTGTTTCAGGTAAAAAAATAAATTAAAATTGCTAGAAGCCAAACCAAAACAAGGCCTCTAAAACAGGTAAGGGTGAAAGTGCATACTGTAGTATATCATGTGGTTACGGCCCGTCTTTTCTCTACTCTGAGATCTTTATATCCATTCAAGTGTTCCTCTGTGCTCTCAGAGGTTCAACAACAGCATATCTGTGGTTCTTCTGAGACGTGGCCATCTCGTCAGGCCACATGAAATCAAAGGCTCTTGGAACGTTGCATACCAGCATGTAGTGTTTTTGTCCCATGATGCATTGCGGTCAGTAGCTGTTTTCGTGGCCTGCGAGGATATAGAGATTGCTGTGTGCTGTGGGGTTGTCTGTTGGTCGGCTTTCCAAAACCACCACTCTATAAAGAACGACATAAAAACAAATACATATGACCTGATGCCCTTTCTGCATGTATATATGACCTACGTTATAAAATATGGATTGGCACACCAGTAATAAAGTGTATGATATTAATTACATAATGACTTAATAATTAGACTGCTTCTTCTCACCTGTCTGAACCTAGCAGCCTGAATATCCTGGAGCTGTCAGAAATCTCCTGTGTAATCTGTAATATAAAATGTGGACAGAATAATGGGATTGCACAATATGTATATCATTTCATTTGTTTATATGATATCTTACTTTTTTTTTTGTTTGTTTGTTTGTTTTTCTTACACTGCTCTCTGAAATATGTGACTCTGATTGATTATATTTAAAATATAATAAACTGTATATTTTACCATAACAATAATAATAAAATGTTCGCTGTCGCAGACTATAATAAAAAAATATAATAATACGATATATAGGAATATTATTGTGTATATATATTATACATTTATGTATATAAATTTGACATTTAAAATTGTATAAAAACACACTATTGTACAATATAACTACATTATTGTATGTATACATACACAAACACACACACACACACACATCTATATATATAAAATACAATTTTAAGTTTATATACATATTTATATTTTTAATATAATATATAATGTATATACTTTATATTGCAATATTCTTGTAGTGTTTGTTTCTGTCAGGGTTTTTTTGTGATATTATTGACAGGCTATCTGTTTATTATCTCCCACATACATACAGCAGGACTTGCCTCATTGGACTTGAAGCTGCGTCCTTGCATGCCATGCCTCCAGAAGGCCAACACACTGTCTTGAAGGCAAACTAAGAAGGATAGATAGATGCAGAGCATGAGAGAGTTATCAAAACAGAGATTTAAATCTTTTGCCCATACAAAAGAGTTAAATATGACTAAAGGTTAACTGCTAAATTCAGTGGGCTTAGAAAATGGAGATATATGTACTTGAAGCCACCGTTAATGTAACAAGGCCTCATACCTATTGATTCAATCTGGAAGTTAAAAGTCAGTTCTGCTGAGAGTTTTCGACTGGACTTCAACCGACCTTGCAAATTTACAATCTTAATGCACCCTTGAGAGGAAGAAGAAAAGCAATTAATATATATTTGTTTTTTATATATATATATATATATATATATATATATATATATATATATATGCATGCATCTGTTATTAATCTATTAATGGCACGTTTGGTACTTACTATCCAAGCAGACTAAAATTGTATCTCTCTCCAGCTGGGTCACATGGATCACGCAGCTCTGTGGGGTATCTGAAATAACAACAATAATTTCTAGAATTTTGCATATCTAAAATTCTAAAAAAAACTAACAAACAAAAAATAGGAAAAAATCTAATAATAATAATAATAATAATAAAAAAAACAGATTATAAATAAACAATTGCAAAAACAATTTTTAGGGATGTAATGATTAACCGCGAGCCGGTTGAAAATCGATTCAAATATGTGACGATTCAAATCGGTTGAGATGCTAAACAAATCACGATTCAGTTAGGGGTAGGAGTTTATATGAATGTATGACTGAGGGGAACTTACTGTCTTTAGAAAAGTTTAGATGATATTTTTTCTTTTCATCTTGCCTCTGTATAATGCATATTGAAGTTCATAAAGTCCCTTTTGTTCATAAGTGCAGCGCTGCTTTGTTGGAAACCAAGGAAACGCTTTAAGCGTCACCTGCTGGCAGAGAGTGAATCTGCAGCTCATTCAGCTCGTCTGCCGTTTCGGTTTCATGCAGATATTTTTTTATGTAGTTTCACAAAATTGAAGTCAGACCATTCTGTTTTTGCTTCAAATTTCGAAATTATACAATCTAATTTAGATTAAAAACTCCTCATGTTGCATGCATGCATCATCTTTGTTTGGATCATGATTAAAATGCAGTGGTTGCCTCTAATTTGAAATGGAAAAAGCAGAGCCTTATTTTGTTTATATGAAGAGATTTCTTTTATTTGTGTTATTTATTTGATTTGGGGCTTGTTTTAAAATTTCAATTTAGTTTTGTTATTTACATTTACATTTTGTTATTTAGCAGAAGCTTTTATCCAAAACGACTTACAAATGAGGACAATAGAAGCAATCAAAACCAACAAAAGAGCAATAATATGCAAGTGCTATATTAGTATATTATTATAGTGTTATATTTAAATTTCACAAAGAAACGTGCAGCATTTTGACCAAGCAATAATAAAAGGACAGAATTTATAATTTGTCTTAAATCTAATTTTGTTAAAAACAATCGTGAATCGAATCGTGAAATCAAAATTGTGAATTGAATCGAATAATGAGTTGAGTGAATCGTTACATCCATACAATTTATTAAATTAATATTTGTAAAACATTTAAAGCTATTACATTAAGAGATAATGGCATGTTTTTAAAGTACCCACCAGAATCAAACCAGTTGGAGGTAGAGTTTGGGTTGAGGGTCTCAAACCGCACCACCTGGTTGAGCTCCGTCCCTTTGCTCACAGCTATGCAGATGAGAGGATACTGATGCTCTGGAACCACCAGCATCTCAAACACCTCCAGCGGACACGGCAGGGGGAAGTCTATGCTCTGCAGGGAATGAGTCGGTGCTTAATTTGGAACAGCGAGCGTTTGAAAATGCCAAGTAAAACAATTTTAATTACAAGTCTTAAGTAGAAGATCAGCAATTTTAGAAGCTTAAAGGAAGCATGAATAGCTAATGTGGCCTACATGCTACATGCTGTTTCCAAAACATTGAGTTAAACATATCTCCAATGGATTTTAGTGAAACGCTTATCCGCATAGCACTCGATAACAAACTCTATCTCATTGCGCCCTCTGGAGGTCACATTTGTCGGCCACATATTTCATTGAGGATGTCTTGTTTAAGAGTAACAACCATAATGAAAACTGACTAATTCATTGTGAGGCTTAAATTACTATGTCTTTCCCACATTCCCACTGAAATGAGGCAGCCTCGATAGCTATGTTTCCATCCACCTTTTTTTTTTTGGGATATCGCAATAAAAAAACACTGGATGGAAACGCCAAGATGCGCATAAATGTGAACAAAAACTTGTGCGCTCAACTAAGTAGGATCAGTGCCTTCTTCTGTACTGCAGCAAATTAAAAATTTTCTTCATGATATTTAGCGCAAGGTAATCAGGAAGTGATGATTTTGTTCTCTAACTCAATGGATGGAAACGGTGCGCAAATGTTTTATGCGATATTCCAATTTTGCGCATAAGTTTAATTCGTAACTTTGGATGGAAAACATAGCTAATGACACATGCGGGCAACAGATGTGACCTCCAGAGGGCACAGCCTTCAAAATAAGACACAGCTATTGTTTTGGTGATGGGAACCAGTGACTTACCTTGACCAACATAAATTTCTGCATGGGCTCCACCCACTCAAACAGGACAACACTGGACTGAAAGGCACCGCACAGGTACTTGTGACCAGTATATGGATTCCTCACTGAGAATAAACAAGACAACAGATGGAAACAAAACACAGTATAAAACCTTAAATAAAGTCTGTTTGATCATATCATCAAAGTAATCTGAATTAAACTGTTGCTTCAAATGTGGAAACTGAGATGCACTATAATTTAGAAGTTTTGAAAAAAAGATACTTCATTCAACAAGGATGTATTCAATTGATGAAAAGAGACAGCAAAGACATTATCAATGTTATAAAAGATTTCTATTTCAAATTAAAGCATTTCTGTGTTTCCACAAAATTATGATGCAGTTTTTAACTGTTTTCAGCACAGATAATAATGAATGTTTCTAGAGCTCCAAATCAGCATATTACAATGATTTCTGAATGATGAGCTGTTACTTTACCATCTTAAGAATATATTACATTTTAAAATATATTCAAATTGAAAACAGTTATTTTAAATTCACAATATTACTGTATTTTTGATCAAATAAATGCAGCCTTCTTTCAAATGTAGCCTATATTAAAAGATCTTAATTATTACAAACTTGTCAATGTACACATTAAGGGTGACCCCGAATAGTCGACGATTCGATAGGAGGAGCCTGATTCGACTCCCAATCTCACAGTCGAATATTCGCGGGGTGTTATGTTCATGCCATTTTGGCTATATGGGGGTGCTCAAATGTCTGATTTCACATAGAACTACCGGTTTTCTCCCAATAAGTTAATATACAGCCTATTGAGATAATGCTGTAAATAAGAATCTGAAAAGAAAGAAGCTTTAAATAAATATTTTAACGTGTGTGAATAAATTCAACCACCCATATAGATTTAAGTTTCACTTTCCATAATCTGTGACCGACAGAGGAGCATCTTGGAGCACAAACAACAATGCAGAATATTAATAACTATTACTGGGACGGTCATATACTTATAATGAGAACACTATTATAATAAAACGCTGTGAATTTTTAGAGTTTAGTTGCCGTGTTTCTGCACGTTGTTGCGTGAAGAAAGCGTCCACAAAAGGAGTTCATTCAGAGCTGCGCAAACACGTTCACATTCGGGGCATTTTGTGCAGATGGCCTATAAGTCATTAATGTTAACGTTATGTTGTATAAATAACGAAGCGTATTCTATATGCGATAAACGATGAGTTGATTAAAAACCTGCTATCAAATGCTTCATTCTACTGCATCTTCAGCGCACGCAGCTCAAAACAGAAATGCAGAACATTAATAACTACTGTCATATACATAACGTTATAATGAGAGCACAATTGTAAAAAAAAGTTGTGAATTCTTAGGGTTTCACTGATGTTTAATGTTAACTATCTTTTAATCAAAATAATTTTTTTTTTTTTTTTTGTATCTGCGAGACGTCCGTTACACATTTTCCCTGTGTGTTAACGTCAGTAATTATGACTGTCTAATGTCTGACTTGACTCTTGGTAATGTAATTTGCCGCTGCCCCAAAACATATGATTCGACTATCAGTCAACTATCGGCAAGATTCAAAAATTCCGATTCGACTATGAAAATCCTTAGTCGAGGACACCCCTAGTATACATAGTTCCTGTATATTCAGAAATACAGAAAGGAAGGAAATGACGGGATCTGCTCACCTACACAGCACTTTTGACACCCTTTTGTTTCAGGGATCTTAGTGGTCACTGAGAATTTCCTGAAATTCAAATAAAAATGTAAAATGGTGTATTTACATTTTGACTACTGGTCACATCCTTAAGCTCACACAGAGATCTGAACATTTACCTGGGGATTATTTTGTCAGGCAGTTTATGTGTTGGTATGGCAACAGGGAGTTTCTGCATTTGTCGAGCATGTTCAAATAGGCCCATCAGACTGTGAGAGTACAGATGACATGCTTTTCCTGCCAAAAAAACAATT
Source organism: Spinibarbus caldwelli (assembly GCA_039654775.1). Taxonomy (NCBI): domain Eukaryota; kingdom Metazoa; phylum Chordata; class Actinopteri; order Cypriniformes; family Cyprinidae; genus Spinibarbus; species Spinibarbus caldwelli. The sequence goes on from CM077254.1 coordinate 14,795,296, forward strand.
TCATCATTCAAAACAGGGATGTGTCAGGTAACGCTTCAACACATATGGCATGTTACTACGGTTAACTATTTTAATATTATCACATTACAAGCAGTTTTACTTGAAAATAAAAATATAACACTAAAAATTGTAGCAATCATTAAAAAAGAAACTCTGACTAATCTGTAATCTGCGAAGCTAAACCTGATTTTTTTTTTAAGCACAGCTTACCGGATATTGATAGCAGGCTGTTGCTCATGACATACAGCCAAGTACATCTCCTGGGGAAAAGCTGAGAATGACACAAAAATAGCTTTAGCACAAGACAAAAGCACACCACACTGAGGCAATATAAGGATATACTTCACACAAACTGAGTTTTCCAGACACATTTTACTTTTTTTTTTTGCTACTACTACTGTTATGTAGGAAAACTAAACATCTGTTTGAAAATATCTGAAAAGTAACCACACCTGCTCCATGGACGTCTCGTGCAGCTCATTAAGGTTTAATGTGTAAATACCTTCCTCTGCTCCAAATATCAGATACTGGTCTGAAATGCATGAACGGGGAAGAACAAAACAGACTTAGAGGCGGTATCAGCAAATCCTTCTGTAGGCAATATTAATAGATATAATAATGAACCATCATATATTAACATTTCAGATTGGCCAGATTATCTTAACAAGCTCACCTCGTGTGTCTGGGTTGATCCATGAGGTAGCGCAGTGTATTTTTAATGGGCAGCCATTGAAAACTTTAGAGAAACATGCTCCCATCTAGACATGGAAATACAACACAATGGATAACTCAGATGCAGTCAAATAAATCACTGCTCAAAAAGTTTATATACAAGAAAACAAACAACGCTTTCAAAAAGACAACATACATCAATTTAAATAAAATTACAAGTAATTAAGTCCCAGTACAGTGCCATAGATCTGCACGACTGAGTAAACTATGATGTCCACTTACATGAACCTGTGGAGTTGGTGGGAGACCATTGCTGATGGGTTTCTGTGGGAAAAAAAAAACAAACAAAAACATACGCATAAAATTAAAACAAAAGTTTCACTATATAAACTTCACTATTAGATAGACAGACAGACAGACAGACTGATTATATGTAATAATATTAATATTATTATTGCTACATATAATTATATTGCATTATTAAAAATAAAACAATTGTATGTATAATTTTTTTATTATTATATCATGTAATCAATAATATTATGTAAAATTTAAACATTTATTTTATACATAAACACAATAACAATAAAATATTTTATTAAATAAAATAATAAAATGTACATAAACAATAAAACTATTAAATATGTAATAGTAATAGTAATATAGTAATAGTAATATATAGTAATATATATTTAGTAAGTAATATATATTTACATATGTATTTACATACATATTTAAAAAAAAAAAATATATATATATATATATATATATATATATATATATATATATATATATATATATATATATATATATATATATATATATATATATATATATATATATTTTTTTTTTTTTTTTTTTTTTTTTTTTTCTTCCTCCATGAACCATAAGTGTTACAAGATTCAATATTGGAATGCACTAAAATGAAGCCATACTGGAAAATCTTTCTTGTCCTTTGGTATAGGAACAGCAGGGGGCATTGTGGATTGTCTCTCCGTTGAGGGCGAGTGTTCAGATGGGCTAGTTCCATTGCCTGTGGGTAAGAAAAGATACAACATATAGTTTAGTTTTCTGTTTATTAGTCTTAACACTATGTTTTCACATAGGTATCCAGCAAGAGGTGCACACGGATCACATGTGTAAAGAAAATGTTTTTTTTTTTATCTACATTCAATTAAGAAGTTTAGCATTAGCAGCATTTTTTACTAAGCTACTGTTGCAATTTGCTGCTACCATACTACGACACAACAAAAACTAGACAAGCATAATGAACCAAAAACAATGATTGCAGCATAAACTGACAGGAGAACAATAATTTGACAAGGAAAAAAAACACAAGGGTGGAGTGGGTGACTCATGATGTCTTCAAGTGGGTGTGTGACATTTTCACATGCCAACACTACTGACGCCATTTCTCTTTGAAAGGGCAAGAGGAAAGAATGACATGTAATCTCACTATGGGCTAACTAAAGAAACTAACAATGGGGCAGATTGGAGACAGGTTTGGTGACTGGGGTTGAACCAAGTTTAAAGGGGAGGGCCTGTCTTACTGTCTCCTTCCTCATCATGATCTTCCTCTTCTTCAAACGAGACCTGCAGCCTCTCGTCGAACTGACTACATATCCCAGCATCCCCCTGGGTTTCCCAAGGGCCATGTTCTTTCCGATTGGTCTCATTACCTAAACTGCTGAGCTTGTTTGCGGGCAGTCTTGGAGGTGGAGGTCGAGGGGGTACGTTGGTGGATGATCGAGCCGGGCTTTCGGGCTCAGGGCAGCGCTTTATAGTGCCCTGGTTACCGTCATGATCACCGGAGGGGCTTTGATGTGGTCCGGGACTGGGCTTTGGCTGGAAATGGCAGAACAAAATTAGCAACACGCTACCCTGTCAGATCAATACTGTGATTACTGAAAAAAAGTGGATGCAAAAAAAAAAAAAAAAACTGTAAAAGCTGTTCACTGATTTCCGATAAGCTTGTTTCAAGGCAAAAGAAGGACTTGGTTGCTTAAAATAAATCTGCTAAATCAAAGCAACACCTAAACACACACTACCGTTCATAAGTTCAGGGTTGGCAAGATTTTTAAAATGTTTTTAAAAGAAGTCTCTTGTGCTAACCAAGGCTGAATTTATTTGATCAAAAATGCAGTAAAAAGTAATATTGTTAAATATTATTACAATTTAAAATAACTGTTTTCTATTTTAACATTTTAAAATATAATTTATTCCTGGGACGGTAAAGCTGTATTTTAAGCAGTAATTACGCTAGTCTTTTAGTGTCACATGATCCTTTAGAAATTATTCTAATATGCTGATTTGATGCTCAAGAAACATTTATTATTACTGGTTGAAAACACTGATGAATATAAAGGTCAAAAAATTATTTTAAATTAATTTACAGTAAAATTCTTTACTGTCACGTTTAATCAATGAAATGCATCCATGCAGAATAAAAGTAATAAAAAATCTAACTGACTTCAAACCTTTGAAAGGTAGTGTATCTTTTCAATAATAAAAAGGTTTATTTAAAAACATTTTTTTTATAAATAAACATTTTTGTATTCTTACTTTGGGAGGAAGTGGTGGTGGGACTTTAGGCCTCATGGTGGAGCTTTTTGTGCTGAAACAAATCAGAAATCCAATTAGATGAGTCACAATGCTAATCGTATATGCTAATTATGCTACAACTAACAAACATAATTTAGGGCATTAACAGGATGTTAATGGACCTTTGTGGTTGGTTTCATCAGATACTGGACCAACAGGGGTACAATATATGACAGGAAACAGATAACAAACAAACATGCAATCAAATGCACCAGAAATAATTCACTCTATAATGAAAATGCTGTTTTTATTTACTCACCCTCATGGTATTTCAAACCTGTATGCTGTTATTGTTTTCCATGAAAAACAAAATGAGATCTTATTTTTTTTTTTTTTTTTTTAAAGAATGGAATACAGTGCACAAGTCATACCGACTATTTACATGGTGCTTTATTGTGTTTTTGGTAGTCCCTAATAACAGCATTCAGTTTGGAACAGGGGATGAATCAATAATGACAACATTTTTATTTTTGAGTGATCTATTCCTATAAATACAGAAGAAAGCTTGTCAGCATCACTAAGAGAGGACGCTACAAGTTTCATGGTAGTAGTTCACTTGCATTTGAACCTGGAAAATATTGCTAAAGAGGTAGTTGGATGAACCTCAACATTCTAAAATGCCCTCTAGCCATGGCATTGCTAAATGAAGGGAAAAAGAGATGGTGTGTCTAGTAAGAAAAGAAAACAGATGATAGAATGATTCCCATGGAACTAAAAAGGCCATGATACACTGGCAACATTTTTGGGGGAAACTGAAAAACAGTATTTCACTCAAAATAAGACAAAATTGGAAAAATATTCATATGAGTCACACACACACACACACACACACACACATATACACATATATATATATATATATATATATATATATACACAGGTGCATCTCAATAAATTAGAATGTCGTGGAAAAGTTCGTTTATTTCAGCAATTCAACTCAAATTGTGAAACTCGTGTATTAAATAAATTCAATGCACACAGACTGAAGTAGTTTAAGTCTTTGGTTCTTTTAATTGTGATGATTTTGGCTCACATTTAACAAAAACCCAATTCACTATCTCAACAAATTAGAATACTTCATAAGACCAATAAAAAAAAAAAAAAAACATTTTTAGTGAATTGTTGGCCTTCTGGAAAGTATGTTCATTTACTGTATATGTACTCAATACTTGATAGGGGCTCCTTTTGCTTTAATTACTGCCTCAATTCGGCGTGGCATGGAGGTGATCAGTCTGTGGCACTGCTGAGGTGGTATGGAAGCCCAGGTTTCTTTGACAGTGGCCTTCAGCTCATTTGCACTGTTGGGTCTGGTGTCTCTCATCTTCCTCTTGACAATACCCCATAGATTCTCTATGAGGTTCAGGTCTGGTGAGTTTGCTGGCCAGTCAAGCACACCAACACCATGGTCATTTAACCAACTTTTGGTGTTTTTGGCAGTGTGGGCAGGTTCCAAGTCCTGCTGGAAAATGAAATCAGCATCTCCATAAAGCTTGTCAGCAGAAGGAAGCATGAAGTGCTCTAAAATGTCCTGGTAGATGGCTGCGTTGACTGTGGACTTCAGAAAACACAATGGCCCAACACCAGCAGATGAAATGGCAGCCCAATTCATCACTGACTGTGGAAACTTCACACTGGGCTTCAAGCAGCTTGGATTCTGTGCCTCTCTAGTCTTCCTCCAGACTCTGGGACCTTGATTTCCAAATGAAATGCAAAATTTACTTTTATCTGAAAAGAGGACTTTGGACCACTGAGCAACAGTCCAGTTTTTTTCTCCTTAGCCCAGGTAAGATGCTTCTGACATTGTTTCTGTTTCAGAAGTGGCTTGGTAGCCCTTTTCCTGAAGACGTCTGAGCGTGGTGACTCTTGATCACTGACTCCAGCTTCAGTCCACTCCTTGTGAAGCTCTCCCAAGTGTTTGAATCAGCTTTGTTTGACAGTATTCTCAAGCTTGTGGTCATCCCTGTTGCTCGTGCACCTTTTCCTACCCCATTTCTTCCTTCCAGTCAACTTTTCACTTAATATGCTTTGATACAGCACTCTGTGAACAGCCAACCATTCAGTAATGACCTTCTGTGACTTACCCTCTTTGTGGAGGGTGTCAATGATTGTCTTCTGGACAACTGTCAGAACAGCAGTCTTCCCCATGATTGTATAGGCTATTGTGTAACCATTTTGAAGGTTCAGGAAACCTTTGCAGGTGTTTTGAGTTGATTAGCTGATTGGCATGTCACCATATTCTAATTAGTTAAGATAGTGAATTGGTGGGTTTTGTTAAATGTGAGCCAAAATCATCACAATTAAAAGAACCAAAGACTTAAACTACTTCAGTCTGTGTGCACTGAATTTAATACACAAGTTTCACAATTTGAGTTGAGTTAGTGAAATAAATGAACTTTTCCACAACATTCTAATTCATTGAGATGCACCTGTATATGTATATATATATATATATATATGTATATATATATATATATATATATATATATATATATATATATATATATACACACACACACACACACACACACACACACACACACACACACACACACACACATACATACATACAGTGCCTTGCGAAAGTATTCATACCCCTTCATTTTTTTCACGTTTGATGTTGCTGCCTTATGTTAAACTGCTTTTAAATTACTATTTTTCCACATCAGTCTATACTCAATACACCATAATTGTAAAGCAAAAAAGGTTTTTAACATCTTCGCAAATTTATTAAAAATAAAAAACTTAAATAAATATATTCGTAAATATTCATACCCTTATATGGGACAGTTGGAATTTAGCTCAGGAGCATTCATATTGCTTGTAGATGTTACTACACTTTGAGTGGAGTTAACCTGTGGGAAATTCAATTGAATGGGTATTATTTGGAAAGGCACACATGTCTTAATAAAAGGTCTAATAGCTGATAATGCATATCAGACCGAAAACCAAGCTCTGAGGTTCAAAGAACTGCCTGTAGAGCTCAGAAACAGGGTAGCGTCAAGCCACACATCGGTGGAAGAGTTGAGAAAAAAAATTCTGCTTCACTGAAGGTTCACAGAAGCATGTAGTCTCTGTTACCCTTAATGGGAGACGTTTGAAACAACCATGGATCTTCCTAGAGCTGACCTCCTGGCCAAACTGACCAACTGATAGAGAAGGGCTTTGGTTGATGTGGTGACCAAGAAGCTGATGGTCACTCTAGTCAAGCTCCATGATCATATATGCAGATGGGAGAAACTTCCAGAAGGACAAACATCACTGCAACACTCCACCGATCTGGGCTTTATGCCGGTGTGGCAAGACTCAATCCTCTCTTCAGTGTAAACACATGAAAACACACTTAGAATTTGCAAAAAAGCACCTAAAGGACCCTCAGACTGTGAGAAACAAGATTCTCTGGTCTGATGAACCTCAATTCTAAGCATCATGTTTGAAGCAAACCAGGTACTGCTCATCACCTGCAGAGTATCATCCCAAAAGTAAAGTGTGCCCTCATGCTGTGGGGCTGTTTTTCAGTGGCAGGGACTGAGGGACTCGTCAGAGTAGAAGAAAAGCTCAGTGCACCAAAATATTGAGATAGCCTTAATAAAAACCCAGTCCAGAGCATTCAGAACCTCAGACTGGGCAGAAGGTTCATCTTCCAACAGGACAATGGACCTAAATGCACAGCAAGAGTGGTTTATAGACAACTCTGTGAATGACCTTGAGTGGCCCAGCCACAGCCTAAGCTTGAACCCAATCAAATATTTCTGGAGAAACCTGAAAATGTGCATCTGCCCCCGTCCAACCTGACAGAACTTGAGAGGCAAAGAGGTGAGGAGAAGAATAGCAGATGATTGCCAAATGATGACGAGCAAAGCTTGTCACATCAAACAAAAAAGGCTTGAGGCTGTAAAGGTGCTTCAGCTATATATTTAGTTAAGGGTATGGATACTTATGCAATGCACTTATTTCAGTTTTTTATTTTTTAATAAATTTACAAAGTTGTGACAATTCAGTTTTTGCTTTGTCAATATGGAGTACGAAGTGTAGACTGATGTGGGAAAAAAAGTAATTTAAAGGAGTTTAACATAAGGCAGCAACATTAAAAAAAAAATTGAAGGGGTATAAATACTTTCGCAAGGCACTGTATATATATATATATATATATATATATATATATATATATATATATATATATATACATACATACACACACACACACACACACACATATACATATATATATATATATATATATATATATATATATATATATAGACACACACACACACACACACACACACACACACACACATACATACATACATACATACACATACATACAGGGTGCGATTTGAGAACAAACCAGAGGGGGGATGTTTTTAAAAATAAAAATTTCCCCTGTAAAATGTATCACAAATCACAACAATAAATATATAGATTATTTTTGACAGCTGTTACAAAACCATTTTTACAATAAATATTCTGATTTGACCTTAAGATTAGATATTTGACCACTATTTATAATACTTGGTTACAGTGACACTAATAGTTCTCATTTCTGCCAGGAATGCAAAAACAATCAGGAGTTAATAATATTTTGATCAAAATAACGAGACACTGTACATATTCAATCACATTTGCTTCCATATTTTTGATCAGTGCTTCGCTACACTATACAAACTTTACTCCAAAAGTGCACACATTAGGCTATGTATTCACACGTTTACCTCATATTCCTTTAAACAGAATAGAACTATAATATCTTAATGACTCGCAGAAAGATGATTCTCTGCCGATCCATCAGTCAATGTTGCGTGATCATAATTGCCACATTACGGTGACGGTGAACTTCTGCGTTCCGTCTCAAAATACATTTATGCGTCAGTTTATTTACAATATCTGCATTAGGTCACAATAGAGTGAGTTTTGAGAAAAAAACATAGTGTATTAAAGTTATACTGTCACTATGAAACAGCGCGCGCTGACTTTCTAAAGTGCTGTATGGATTGAAGCGCATGAACCAGGATCACGAAACCAAGACGACAACTCTCTATTAAGTGGGATGAGCGCTAACAAAAGTCCATTTCTGATTTTGTTGTTGTTTGTATTGTCATGTTGCAGTATTTTACTTGCTAGTGTCTTAAAAATATTTTTATTTTTGGTATTTTATTTGCTAAGATGGTGGTTGGTAGAATAGTATCACGGTGGATATTTTTTTTTTATCCCCACCAGGGATAAATAAAATTCAGCAGAGACAGGGATACATTGACCAGAAGGGGGAATCCCCCCCTACAAACTGCACCCTGTATATAGACATACATACATGCATATATATATTGGAATTCTTGCCAAACAGTTGCCAGTGCATCATGATCTTTAAGTGTTTTAACCTCTAGAGCAGCAAGAAGGGATTGGCTACAGAATCAGAGGAACTTACTGTTGCAATTCATCATCATGATCATCACCATCATCTTCACCCTCATCATCATCCTCCAAATGAGCCTTATGCCCCCTAATGAGGATTGAGAAGGTTGCGGCACTCATTCACTGAAGATTATTAATTTGAAGCAACACTTTCCTCGACTTCCCATGGGTAAAATGAAAGGTTAACGGGTCGTTCACATAGGACATTCTGAGTTTTAATTGTTAGTCTATGTAAATACACACTAACTAGGCTCTTTGTGTGACCTTTGTGATATATATCGCTGTTTTTTCAGCATCTCATGCTGTGAGCATCATATTGTTAAGACACCATGCAAAGTAAGTTACATTTTCTTGTCTCAATGTTCCATTTCACTATGTTAGTTGTTTTTGAACACAAGAGCATGTCCTGTATGAACGAGCCCATATACATTAAAAGAAATTGTGATTTCAAAGTGAACATTTAGGTACTGTAACAAAAATACTACATGAATATATAATCCGGCAATTCAGGATGTTTCAGTGACATTCACTTTAAAGATGGCCAACAAAGTGTGACTAATTAATAACAGGACAACCCCAAAGACCAATCTAGACATGCATCTGGAGTAAATTTCATTTAGAGAGACTAACTGGTTAATTTCCCCCTGAGGAATGGAAAACTAATACTGTGGCAAAAACAACACAGATCTCCAACACAGCAATGCCAAGCAAATCAGCCTCTGGTTCCACTCGGACAAGCACAAAAGGGCAAGGTTAAGTCACATGAAATATTGATCAGATGAAAAACCAGCTATGCAGAGAGAGAGTGAGCGAGGGAGACATATGGGTATAGTTTGACAAAGCAGCAAAAAGATGGAAAGATAGAGAGAGAGGAAGCCAAAGGAAAAAAAGCTAATGAAAGAGCACAGGAGTGAAGGACACAAACAAAGCAACGGCATCATACCTCTGATGCAGCTCCTCTTCAACAGATTTCAAGAGGCTCCTATAAAAAAAATAAACAGGTGATTCTTTCACTGCAAAGCATATGTAATAACACAAGATGAACAGTTTTATAACACATCAAGGAATCCATTAGACCTCATTGATTTAAGGCTAAATAAACAAGCATTTACTGCTAATTTCTCTCCAGTGACACTGGGAAACAGTCCAATGTTTAGTTGTTAAATTTTAAGAGAATGTCTGCTTCCGACTGTCTGGAACCTCTGTTCAAAGTTGTTTATCTACACTGCACTTAAATTATTGAACAGTAAGGTTTTCTGGACTAAAAGGGATTTAAAATGAAAGAAAAATCAGTAGATAAAACTAGAGTCACATTTCCTCAAGAAAATATAGCTGCAAATAGTGATGATGGGCCCAAGCTCCAGGCGCCACGCCACCGTGGTGTCTGGACAATTCACTTTAAAGACAGAAGAAAATTACTGTTTCCTTTTTTAACGTTACTTTAATAAATCGCTATAGTAACACAGTTCAAGATATACAAAAAACATTCGCAATTTAGCATCTTCAATATCTTGGCATCATGTTGACACGGTTTGTGTGAATTGCATGAATCCCCTAGGAGGAGTATGCAATAACACATTGCCTGATTTAAAATAAATCCATATTAGAGACCGTAGGGTGTCCCGTTAATCATTAGCATTCAGAAGGGTGCTTGCGAGTGCCTCCTTTATGGACGCTATGTGCCCTCGATGCACACTTCTGCCAAGCCCGCACTGAAGCAAGCTCCACAGCAAACTTCTACCTGACAGTCAAAGCGGCATTGTGTCACAAAAGTGTGGACTGAGAAGACGACAAGTGTTTAGGGTGAGATTTGGGACAGGTTTGTGATTGGCCTCATACAAAGAACAGACTGCTGAAGTTTCATCAAAATCAGACATGTATGCAGAAGTTATTAGACACTTCCTGTTTCCCTTTCTTCGCAACAACTTTGTTGCCTCTCCACAACCAAACCATTCGAGATATCAAAAGTCCTTTAGGAATTTAACATCTTCAATGTCTTGAGATCATGTCAACCGAGTTTGGTGGCAGCCAGCTGAAAAACCTAGGATGAGTATATCAAATTTCAAAGCATGTGTTTTTCACAAAACCCAAAATAGCTAACTTCCTGTTGAGAGGAGTTAATGACATGCAGTGTCAAAGTTGTTCGGCTCAATGAGATCAATATGTGTACCAAATTCCAGGGGGCGCTGTAGAGACCCCTTGCCATGCCCATGAACCAGTCTCTTGCTGGCCCTAATGGTCACGAACTCCAAGGTGTGTGCCTATTTTCAATAGTTTTTGAGCATGTTAAGAGCCCCAAAAGCCCCAACAACCTTGAACAAAAATGAGAACAAGAATAATCCTTCGAAAAACAATAGGGCCCTTCGCCTATTATGCAGTTCTTATAAAATCACTAAAAGACATGTTATTATAGCGATATTAGACGACAGCCACCCTAAACATGAGAATTAAATTTATGTGCACTGTGTGCTAGAGAAAATACCATGATGGATTTCTCCATCATAAAGCTAAGGCCTTTTTTGTGATTCCTATAATTATTTTTTCACCAAATTTAAGGTACGTCATATTTTTTCCCACTAAAATTTTCTTAAAAACAACAAAAAAGTAACTTTTTAAAAATATCCAGACATATTAGAAATATCATGGTGGCCACCATTTTAAAATTGCACTGTATCTCAGTACTCCCCTATTATCAGACAAATACATCTGTTAATCCAGTATTTCTACTACAGCATTAGTTACCCAAAAACATTTACATGTCTCCTCCACACCAATAGGTGGCAGTATAATGGATCAATAGAGTATCTGTCATTATAAAAACATACTATAGAATGCAATACAACATTCCACCTGCAGTAAAAATACACAACATAACAGCTATAATGTGTAAATTATAGCATAGAATAATATACTCCTATAGTTTCATCTTCCAGCAGAGGGATGGCACTTAATTTCCTTAAAAACAACAACAACTGTGTGCTTTATATTTATTTTCATAAAGTTGAGTGCACTTTATCCATATTCACAATAAAGCACAAACATGATCAGAAAAACTAAAATGAATAAAAAAAATAAATTATAAATAAATAAATATTGCGACATGTTTCATTAAATAAATTAAATGACCTTCTCAATTCATTGCATTCAATATCCAAAAGAGCACGCACCTGGACCATTCATCCTGACAATACTATTCCACTGTTTCAGCTACAGAGATCACCATTAACCAAACAGAGGCTGATTACTGCATCTCTGCATAAAACTGACTGAATGAGAGTGGATGACAGCTCATATATGGTGAATTGTGACACTGAGGGGGTGTCTCTCGAAAGTGCTCGGGACCCATCTGTTGACGAGAGCTGAGAGCAACACCTCTGAGCACACGCGCTCACACAAACAGAGGGAATGGTTTCACAGCCACTCCATCTGGTGTACTCGACCTTCTGTTCACTATATGGCAAAAACAGTCAACAAGGCACAGGGTGTGTATATTATAAAAGAACGACAGTCATATAGATCCCACACAAGCTACCTGCAACGGGGCTTAGTGTCACACTAGTGAGACAGCAATGTCAGGTGTGAGATAAATGGATGTACAGGGAAACACACTCACATCATGAACAAACCCTGCATGTGTCTTCACCTCTGAATGAACTCTCTCATGAATACAGGGAAAGGAAAACACACACAGCTTGACATACAACTGAATTCAATGCATCATCAAGCTGACAACATGATGATACAGTGTTTCCTCAAACCCACGGTTTTCAGACTCTATGGCTTTATGAAGGTACTGCAGAGCATATAAAAAGAAATAAAATATACAGAAAATATATTTTAAAATAATTTAAATGTTTTTATACATGTAAATTTTATTTAAAATTTTGTGTAGTTTTTAAAAATTATTATAGTTGAAAGTTCTATGAGGTGGATTGAATTTTTTATTGTCTGATTTTTTATTTAATGTGCAACAGTGTGCTGAAACTTACTTATTTCCTCCCAGGATGGAGGAACCCTGCCCATAATCCATCTGTAAATCCTGGAACAAAGAGAAAGCAAGTCACATAGTGTATATCATCATCTTAAGCTTTAAAATATGCGGAACAAAAGTATGTTTACACAGAGCTTTGCTACATTCATGCACACGTCAAAAGATGCATGAAAAGACAACATGAATGGTAAGATCTGCATAACATGTCCAGCAATTATGAACTCTAGGTTCTTTGTTTGTAATTAGTGTTGTCTGCTATTAATCCACACATGCAGTTTCATAGCGGTTTTGGAATTTTGAGGTCTATTAGTGAGTAAAAATAAAATGGAAGAGATGATGAGATGAGCATTCATCTATAGTGCATTAGCTCTACATTAGAAAGCAAGCAAACAGCTCTTGCAACAATCATCTTTGGATTCTTTAATTGTGATTAAAATCGCATCCAAAATAAACGTTTTTGTTTACATAATATGTCTGTATACTGTGTATATTTATTATGTATTTATAAATACAAACACATGCAGGTATATATCTAAGACAAATATGTTATGTTTATATATTAAATATATTTATATATAAAATAAAATATAAGAAATTAAGAATATAAATATATAAATGTATATACACGTAAATATTTTCAAAATATATACTGTATGTGTGTGTATTTATATATACATAATAAATATACACAGAACACATACATATATTATGTAAACAAAAACTTTTGGATGCGATTAATCATGACTAATCATTTGATAGCACTAGTTTTTGCATTCAGTAAAAGTCAGAGGGGTCCAAAACAACATTGTATGCACAAAAAAATAAAAAAAATTCAAAATATTATTTTTCGTGTTCAATAGAAAAAAATAAATGCATGTAAGTTTGAAATGACATGAGGGTGAGTAAATGAAGGCAAAATTTTTCATTTTTGGGTGAACTGAAAATAATTGTAGTACAATTAAACAAACAGTAATCACATTTTACAGTGTAAAAAGCAAACATAAATAAATAAATAAATAAATAAATAAATAAATAAATAAATAAATAAATACTCGCAATTTTATTCACATGGAACAGACTGGATACACCTAGACAGACCGACAATACCGAAAAACTTAAGTTCTCACTTTTTTTTTGATGAAATACAAATCAAATTTTGATTGCAGAAGACTGCTGGAAAGGAATTAATTCAAAGTTCTCACAATGTCCTATTCTTAATTAGAGCATTGTGGGAGGACTGGGCCATGTGCTATCTCTCCTCCCACTCGCCAATATGATCATTCAAGCAGGCAATGACTTGAAATAGCTTAGTGTTCATGAATTAATAGAATCATAAAACAGTGGCAGTATCTATAAAATAGAACCCCAGACATTGAAAAAGTGCAATGTGAGGAATATTTTAGGAACATGACAACCTAATGTTTATCTGCGGCATGTCGATTACCACAACAATATCAACGATCCCTCAGTGCATGGGGAAAACGTGTTTACAGTAAATAATCTAATCTTATAATGGAAACTGGACGTGGAGCTAATGTAATTTCAACACGTCATGACCAGCTGAAACAGTAAACAAGGTTAATTTAACTTGGTATTCGCATGAGAATACCAGGAAAGGACGTGGAAGGGAAGTGATCCATATATGCATGAACAAACACCTACATCAGTAGCAAAAAAACACATGACAGACAACCCAGAAATGTTCCACCTAAACCAGATGATTTTAATGTAATTTTTGTATATAATATAATATAACATAATATAATGTATATAATGTATGTAAATATACTACTGTATTTATCTAAAACTCATCTCTATTATTACTACTGTTATTAATATTATTAGTACCATTTTAGTAGGGACCAATTCTCACTATTAACTAGCTGCTTATTAGCATGCCTATCTTTAACATATAGGTTGTTTATTAGTGCTTATAAAGCACATATTCTGCATGACCATATTCTACATGCCTAATCCTAACCAATACCTAAACTTAACAACTACCTTAATAACTGTTAATAAGTAGCAAATTAAGAGTTTGTTGAGGCAAAAGTCATAGTTAATGGTTTGTAAATTGTGAGAATTGGACCTTAAAATAAAGTGTGACCACATTATTGATTTAAAATAACTGTATAATGTTTTATTATTGTATAATGTACATTTACTAACTGTATATATTTTTTATTATTTAATTTATTTAGGATTTATTAATCAGGTTTTGAATGTTATAAGAATTTGAATTGAACGAAAAAATGCTAAACAGAACCATTCTGACTAAGTGGTCTTTGTATCCAATATATGCACTGAAGTAGTAACAATATGTTACATTTAAGTAAAAAAAAAAAAAGAAAAAATCTGGAGTGTCCCTTTAAGGGAAACGGTGTGTCTTATTTTTTGAGGGAAGTTGGCTGCAGTGCTTCATCCATTACAGAAAATGTTCAGGCAAAGGATTTTACTATAATAATCAGGTTACTGATGATTAATCCTGAGGACATTCTCTCTCTAAAAATCTTTCTTGAATATTTTTCTCTCTCTTTTTGCTGCTTCCACACCTCTATCACTCATTTTACCCCTCTTCCTTTTTCTCTGGAATACAGCTTTCAGTCATGCAAAACCTCATTGATTTTGCCCTGCAGATTAACAAACCAAATTTCGTTTGCGCAGCAAACTGTCATATCCTTATTCGCTTGCTGCCTTTCTGCTGATGGGAGGCATTTAAGCAAGAGTGATGGAGAGAGAAAGGATGGAAGAGTAAAGGAGTAAAAGCTAACAGAACATCCCAGACTATCCGCTTCACTGCTTCTGTCACCGCCTTCTTTCATCTCCCTACCTTTGGTTTCTTCATAGGCAGTCAAAGACACCGATTCCAAGCATGTGATTCGCTGTGCCACCTCATTGCGTGGGCTTCAGACCAGATGGATGAGGTGTCACTCAAGAAAGCCTCAAAAACGCGAAAAGATGAAAAAGGGAAAAACGTTTCTTTTAACAGGCGTTAACCATATGATGCTTTTAAAACTTGGCAAACTATGCAACAGCATCCTCCAATAGTTCCCTGTCACTGTCCAATGGCAAAATCTAATAAAAAGTCAAAAATTAAAATTAGTATCCACAATTGTAGGATGCGTTACACCGTGTCCTAACTACATGCGACGCGACAAGATTCCAGCGACAAGCAATTTAGGTGTCCACACTGGACGCGACAGAATCAATCAAGTATCACAGCCAATCAGAAGCGTGTGTGGGCGGGCTCTCTCTGAAAGCGCTCAGCACTCACAACGAAATGGATAAGTTTATAATCTAATTTATAAAAATTTAACCTTTATAACATTATTAAATGTACATACTGAGTAACTGATACCATCTTTGCTATGGAATATGCTTGTTGGTTCGCACTGAGTTCACAGTTTTAACGTACATCTTTGCTTTAATTTATTTTCAAGATCTGAGGTAAACTATCTGTTGTTGCTTTCAGTATGGCTATAAGGTCACACAAAATGATATTCAAATTCACATTAGACACGTTTAACTTTGAATAAAGCACATAATCACCTGAGATTATCTACTGTCATATAGTTTGTATGTTGTTGTTCCAGCAGTGACGTCACGGAAATAGAAACCGTTTCTAAAATAGAAATTTCATGTGTCACCGTCGCGGCTAGTTAGAACAAAAACTAACATGGAGAAGATACTTTTATCGGGTGCCGCAGGATCGCGTCGTGTATAGTTAGGACACGGTTTTAGAAGATTTAGGCCAAGTTTTCAATTCCTACTAATTTAATGTCAAAAGTATGTCGTAAATATCCACCTAGTTTGACGTTAAATTACTTTTGTTATAAAACTTTTAAAAGCACAATACAAAAAAATCAGTACTACTTTGCCTTTATATAACATATCACCAAAACTGATTTGACATTATTAAAAAAGCAAAAAAAAAAGTGTATGTATAGAGAGAAAGAGAGAGACCATGAAAGAGAAAAATCTAAATATTAAATATGCTTAATTCACAATGTTAACTTTACAAAATATGATATTTGCAAAAATAATATATATAAAATATAATGAAAAAAAAATGAATATAAGATGTCAAATTAATTTTTTTTTAATCTAATATTGTGCATATAGTTAATATTAACTTAATTTACTCCACAAGAAATATTCAATATCCAATCTAATTATTAATAAACTAAAAATCATTAATATCAGATGTTCAATATCAGATTTTTTAGACTTTGATGATAATGAAATGATGCATCAGACCCTCTTTGGCACTCGTGTCAGCTGTCTAGGGAAACCAACTTCACAATTCTTTGCAGCTAAATAGATGCAAAGAAAGACAAATCACAATTCAGTATGCAAATATCGGTAAGAAAGAGGGCCACTTGGAATTCAGTAACCAACTATTGTTCAGCACCGTAGGTGTTCACAATAAATTGGTGTTGAAAGGGAGTGGTGAGGTTGTTTCCCTGCTGCAGAATTAGCTGATACCTCAAACAGACCGTGTGTGCTGGGGTTGTTGCGCAAAGCGTTGCTTGCTGAGGCAATATTTTCCACTCACAGACCTGCAGAGCACTTTGGTTTAACCATCCCTGTGGGACATGCACAGGCACTTCAGACTCTTTATTTTGCCTCTCTCTCTCTTTTCTTGTTTTTTCCCCATTCCCCTTCTCTGTCCCACTCAACATCCATTCCATCTGTCTAACCCTAATCTCTCTCTCTCCATTCACTCTCGCTTGCTTTAAGATGTGTCTGATTGTGACAAGCCCTAAAAATAAAGCCCCTCGGAGGCCTCGACTACATAAAATGCTTTGTTTTGCAATTTCAAAGTGCTTTTGATTACTGAAAAGTGCAGCGACGTATCAATTTTGAGGGATATGTCTTTAAATGAAGTTAGAGGCTGAAATACCTAAACAAATGATTCGGCACAGAGACTTGGCGTGACAGACGGAGACAATAACACTGATATTATATACAGGCAAGATGAAAAGACAGACTGTCATGATCTAAATAAGATAAGGCAAAATGAATGGCGATGAAATGAACAAAAGAGATTAAAGTCACATATGGGAGGATGAGTACACTACACAAGCGTTGCGAAGCGGACATGATGCTAAAAAAAAAAGATAGGGGACGCGAAGACAAAGAAAGAGTAAAATACACAAAAAAAAATACCAGATTAGATCTTGCAGTGTAGTATATTTCTTCGGCACAGTCCAAAAAATCGTCAGTGTCAGGCTGTTTAGTAGAAGGACCAAGAAACTTCAGTTAATTACACACATACACATGTGATGCCCATGTGGTTTTACAGAAACAAAGATTGATGGGTTACGGGCAGTTGGGGTGAAGAGGTGTTTGCAAAGGCCATGCCCACCTGAATTCAATAGGTTTTTAAACAGGCCTGTGTGTTAAAGAGACAGGACATAATTGCTGAAAAGTGGTGCTGTGGTATCATGATTACGAGGGCTACCCAAGTACCGTAGTTACAGAGATCATAATTCTGCTCTATTACTATGTTAAGTGTGAATGCCTAAATAACTTTGGCTGCTAGCTAAATTCAATCATTTTATATATGTATTATATATATATATATATATATATATATATATATATATATATATGTATGTATACACACACACACACACACACACACACACATACACATACATATATATATATATATATATATATATATATATATATATATATATATATATATATATATATATATACATATACACATACAGTATATACATATCATTATGTATCAGTATATACAATATCATTATGTATGTATGTATGTATGTGTATATTAGTGCTGTCAAGCGATTAATCACATCCAAAATAAAAGTTTTTGTTTACATAATATATGTGTACTGTGCATATTTATTATGCATATATAAATACACACACATACAGTATATATTTTGAAAATATTTACAGGTATATATTTATATTCATATAATTTATATTATATATAAAAATATTTAAAATATAATCATAACTTATTTTTCCGAAATATATACATGCATGTGTATTTATATATACATAATAAATATACACAGTACACACATATATTATGTAAACAAAAACTTTTATTTTGAATGTGATTAATCGCGATTAATTGTTTCTAAAATATATTATATATATATATATATATATATATATATATATATATATATATATATATATATATATATGTATATATATATATATATATATATATATATATGTATATATATATATATATATATATATGTATATATATATATATATATATATATATATATATATATATATATATATATATATACACACACACACACACACACACACACACACACATATACAGTATATACATTTGGCGGGTTACTTTTTGTAAATTATGTTCACTCTATAATTTCTTGATCAAGTACATTTAAGAATTTATTAAATACAGCCTAACTGCGCAGCATCTGCGGTGGGCACGCTGGTTTCCTTTACATTGAAGCAATAACGAAGAGTCGAAAAATGACTGAAGACCCGAGCGATTAAATACAACAGAACCCATTATGATCAGTGATGCTGTCTACACTGGATGCGGCGTGACGTGACAAATCCCTGACTGTAAACTGATGCCTCGTTCTATTTATGATGTACTGACAAAAGTTCAAGTGATATATGTGTGTGTGTGTGTGTGTGTGTGTGTGTGTATATATATATATATATATATATATATATATATATATATATATATATATATATATATATATATATATATGTATATGTATATATATATATATATATATTAGGGGTGTCAACGTTAACGCGTTAACGCATGCGATTAATCAAAAAAATTTAACGCGTTAATATTTTTTTAACGCAAATTAATCATATGATAATGTTTGACCCCAACTTCTTCCCGTCATCGCAGCGCAGAAGGTTATCTATCATTGTGTGATGAGGGTACAGTGAACCAGTGTTGCCAGGGTAACGGCACAATTGGCCGTGTGCTATTTTGAAAATACAGTCGCGGGAAATATTACAGAGCCGCGGGTTTTTGGGCTAACGTTACTTTTATAATGTACAGCGGCCGCCCAAAGTGTATATAGACAAATAAAAATGAAAATAGATCCTTTTACGAATGTGTGTTATACTTGGAATGTATCCCTGGCAATTTAAGAAAGGAGAGGCGGTAGTAACATCACAAACAACGTGAGTTTCAGCAGAGCACATGATAAGGCTTTTACACAGCAGAAATAAACATGACAACACCCACTATAGATTATACAAGATAATAAACCCACGATTATGATAGGATATGGTTTGTATGTGATTTTCATGAGATGAATGTGTACATCTGAAATGCTAATTTGTGCAGCGATATAAAAGGCTATAAATAGCATATTTTAACAACAGTAAACGACCAAATTCTACATGTGATCACAAAAGGAAGTTATTACAAACACTCGATGCTGGTTTAAAGTGAGTTCTGAGTAAAAGTGTACTATTAATCTCATAAATTGTCTTATGTATCATGATGCTAATGTTAGCGCTAATGCACCTGCAGAACAGGTCCAATTCTTCTTAATGCATTTTGTCATAATACTTCACGTAAGGTCGCAAGAAAATGTTTTGTTGTATTTATTTAGAAATACTTTTGATAATAGTTGGGTAAATGTAAACTGGGATTGAAGCGATGTGGCTTGGTAAACGTTTTATTGCCAGTTTAAAGGCTGATAATGGCTGAATAAAAACAAAAGAATAATGATAAAAGAATAATAAGGATTATGTCTCATACCTGGCGGAGGTGTGACAGGTTCTGTTTCCTTAAACTAGTCTGTCATGCATTTCTTTTCAACACATTTACAGGTAAATCCTAGTATTTTAAATGTGCGATTAATCGTGATTAATCACAGCCCATGACTGTGATTAACGCGATTAAATTTTTTAATCGATTGACAGCACTAATATATATATATACACACGCACACACACACACACACATATACATACTGTGTGTGTATGTATATATATATATGTATATATATATATATGTATATATATATACATATATACATATATACATACACACATATACACATACATACACACACATACACATACATACACACACATACACATACATACACACACACATATATATATATATATATATATATATATATATATATATATATATATATATATATAGCTGAAAATTCAGCTTTGTCATCACAGGAATAAATGACATTTTATTTATTCAATATGTTAAAATAGAAAAGTTATTTAAATAGTAATAATATTCCACAATATTACTATTTTTACTGTATTTTTGATTAAACGAATTCAGCCTTGGTGAGCCTAACAGGGCTTTAAAAAAAAACTGCACACACATATAGGCAGACACATGTTGTGAGTGTTTTAAATGTGATGGAAATCTACAAAATTTTGTTTATCGCTTGAGTTGGCGGTTGTGAAAAAAGACCCGCTAGCTGCAGCAATTATGTACTGCTTCTTTAGAAACAGTAGGGCAACGTGATGTGAATCCAGAAAATAAAAAGAAAATCAAAGCGTGGGGGGATGTGAGGTCCTATTCAGAAGATGACATCATAAGCATGAGGCTACAATGGGAATCTGCATTAATTTGATGTCCTGCTGTTAAAAAATGATCTGGTTTATAAAAGGATGACAAATCCAGTTACAACATGAGAAAGTCTGAGTGCTCAAATGAGACAAAGATGAGTCAACGCTGCATTTTTCTGCAGTGCTTAAAGGAAGTCTTATTGATTAGATGCCACAGAAAGCTGCATCTAACCTTTCAATTATCACGGTGGTGAGAGTGCGAGACAGACGTCTCAAATGCACAACAGTCAAACATGGTGTGAGAGAAAACAAGCCGCTGTCAGGAGACGAGCTGGGATTGAGGTGTACACAAGGAAAATGTTACATAATAGGAAGTGTCAGCTTATAGGAAAAATCATTTGGAAGTGTTCACTATACGTAGTTATGAGCACTGTGAACGGCTAGACAGGCAGTGTGATTTCAAATTAGGCTTGACATGACTGGGTGGTTCCACAGTTGCTCTGTTCCAAAACCTAGTTAGCTCCCTATGGAGGGATCATAGACACGCTCCTGACACAAAGACTGTTACTAAAGGTAAAAATCCTAATTTAGACATACCAAGAGAGCAAATTCTAAGGCAACATCACATTTAGAAGCCAATCCCAGAATGCACTGAAACATGCTTAGAGAAAAAAATCAATACAAAATACAAGATGGTGACAAGGCAAAAAATATAGATTATACATAAATTAGTTTTTTATTTAGTACTAAAAATGATGTGTTATGAGTGTTGTTTGTTTTTGAATCACACTGTTAGCTTAGCAACACGCTAACCCCAAACTCTATTAAAAATCAGTTGTGAGTTGAGCTGTTTGTGTTGCGCACTAGGTTGCTGCCTTTGTAGAGCTTTCTAATTTTTGAGATTCCTTACAAAGCTCACTAAGTTTTGGAACAGAGCCAGTATGATGTAATGTTCTAAAGCAAAGGGTTAAAGAGATAGTTCATTCAAAAATGAAAATTCTGTTATTAATTACTCACCCTCATATCATTCCAAACCTTTAAGACCTTCGTTCATCTTTGGAACACAAATTAAGATATTTTTGATGAAATCCGAGAGCTCTCTGATTCTCCATAGACAGCAACGTAACTATCACGTTTAAGGCCCAGAGAGGCAGTAAGGACATTGTTAAAATAGACCATGTGACATCAGTTTTTCATATTTGCTTTCTTTGTGCACAAAAAATATTCACTTAGCTTCATAAGATTATGGTTGAACCACTAATGTCACACTTATGGACTATTTTAATGATGTCCTCACTACCTTTCTGGGCCTTGAATGTTTCTGTTGCATTGCTGTCTATGCAGGGTCAGAAAGCTCTCGGTTTTCATCAAAAATATCTTAATTTCTGTTCTGAAGTTGAACGAAAGTCTTACCGGTTTGGAACAACATGAGGGTGAATAATTAATGACAGAATTTTCATTTTTGGGTGAATTATTCCTAAGTATGGTCTGATTGGTTGATCTGACATAACTGTTTGCAATCACAGAAAATCCCAAAGCAAACAGCAGGATGATGATGGTGCTCACCGGTTCATGATGTGGTTTTGTCTCTGTTGTTAAAGGAGGGTCAAACTTCACCTGACCGACTGCAAGAAAACAAAAACATTTATATTAAAGGAACAGCCTTACTTTTTCTGTATTGCACAGAAATATACTGGCAGGTGGGTTTATAATAAGGTGAGTAAATGCTGACAAAATTTTTATTTTCGGGCAAACTATTCTTTTATTTAAACAATCAGTCAGTTAACTGACATAACTGGTGTTTGAAGTCTGAACTTTAAGTCATCATTTCATGCTGGCATGTTCACTCAAAACCACACGTTACTTTAAGTCAGCATACATGTCTGGTGGGTATGATACAGAATCGAAAAAAAAAAAAATCCCCCAGCAGATACTGACAGACAGATCATAGGAGAGAATTTCTGGTATACTCCTGCAGACAGATTTATTCACTGAAGAACTGAGGCTGAGAAATTCATTCAGCTATGCTCAGGAGAGCAGGAGCACCTGTCAGGTCTGCCCAGGGGAGAAATCCAACAAACACTCACAGTTAATCTCTGACAGAGTCTTCCCTTCCCGACTGGTACGGCTTGTTGAGCGAATCCGATGTGGAACAGACACCGGAGGCTAGGGAGAAATAGAAACGCACAGAGAGTACAAATAAACATAAACCAGTAAATAAAGTCTAAAAGAACAGTTTATCTCTAAGTCATTTAGAGTGATAATGACCAATCAAAGTGTTTTATTAAGGTTTAGGGTAATTTGCGGTTTACGTTCCTAAATGAAATCCAATGTAGTGGTAGTTTGGTGAATTTCACATGAAATGTTTGAGTCTTATTAAAATAAAATAAATGATGATGATTATTATTATTTTTAAAGGATCATTGCATATTTTCCACTATTTGTACAACAGAAATATATAGTAATGAAAATGTTCCTGTTCATTAAAAAAAAAATAAAAAATTATAAAATAAAATAAACAAATATAAAATAAAATAATTATTATATGTTTATTAATTTATTTGGCCTGTTAATTTAAAGGACCATCACATTATTTTCATTATTTTTATGATAGTATTGTACACAATTTTTTTTTAATTCACAAAGATATATATATATAAAAAAATATATTATTAGAAGTGTGTAACTCTCAATTGATACAATATGACCGTGCAATAATGTTTTAATCATCCTTAAAATATGCAAAATATAATTTCCTATTTTTCTGTATTGATTTTGGATTGAAACGACCAAAACATTTAGTGAAATTTTGGGTATGTCTCATTTAGCATCATTTCAATGCATTATGCTGCTCATCGGGCCACACTGCACTCTAAATATCAGCCTTGGTTATTGGAAAACCCCTATCGGTCAATCATTATTAAGCAATATTATTCGACATGTCGAGCTGAATGGCTTTTATAAATAAACAACATTAAACCAAAAAAGTTGAGATTGTAGCTGTGCTCAATCGATGGCTTGCATATTAGTGTGCCAATCTTAGCAGATCAGAGGACCTGTTAAGATAAACACACCCCGTCAGCAAAATCAGCACACATCAATACGTTTAAGACGAGAACGGCTTAAATGCTTACACTTCAGATATCACTTAGTGCCGTTGCCAGAGACTCAGTGGAGGGCAAACTCTGGAAGCTAAAAATACATGCCAGGCATCACTCTGATAATAGCAGGGGTCATGATGCTGACCCTCTGAATCCCTATCTGTCTGACGCTGCTGTCCTGTCTCACTGCAGCCCAAGAGAAAACCATTACGGCCTACTGGGCGTCTGACAGCTGGGTCCTTGATGACTATCCTAAAAAGTTTGCTGTCATTCATGAATCAGAGAACACCTTCCATCAGCAACACACACACAAGCACAGACGCACACATGCCTATGGATATGGAAACACGTGCATAAGCACCAAACATAAATACACGCAGGCATTTGAATCCTGAACAGGTCCAGGAAACAAAATGGTCGCTGAAGGACATCCTTCACTTCAGTTTCAAAGCGGCAGGGCTGAAGTAGATGTAATGAGGAGAGATAAGACAGAGGAACAGACGCACGACCTTCAGACAACAAGGACACAGCAGGGCTCTGAAATAGAAATAGACAGCATGCCAAACACTGCGCCCTTCTCTCAGCGGACGCCTGTGAATATTCTATCACACCTCTTAGCACTTGAGCCACATGGTACAGTGACTAAAAGATATTATCTATGCTTTCCAAAAAACATACACAGTATATACATTGCCAAAAAATCCAGAATGTTCATTTTATAAAAACAAAATTAAACGAATGGTTAAAAAAAAACAGTCATGAACATGTTGGGTTATATTTCAGTTAAAAAAAATATGATATATAAAAATATTTTATGATATATATAGGCCTAAAATTTCAATTGTGAATTATTTATTTATTTGTTTGTTGATTTAGGCTTTTTTTTAAAAGATTGTGGTTTTAAAAAGTGGTTCTAAAACAGTCCTAAAAATAAAATGTAAAACATTATACACTTTTTTAAAAAAATTAATTCATTCATTCCTAATATTTAGGGGTTACATACGACCTAGACATAGTCTTGACAGGTTTCACAAGAAAATCAAAAGAAAAAAATTAACATGCAAATTAAAAAAATTTCAAATTAAAATATCAACTAAATTCAACATGTAATCTATATATCTAACATTTAAAAAAAATAAATAAATGAATATATATATATATATATATATAAATAAATAAATAAATAAATAAATATATATATATATATATATATATATATATATATATATAAATAAATAAATATATATATATATATATATATATATATATATATATATATATATATATATATATATATAAATAAATAAATAAATAAATAAATAAATAAATAAATATATATATATATATATATATATATATATATATATATATATATATATATATATATATATATATATATATTAATAATATATAATATATATATAATATAATATATATATAAAATTAGAAAAATCTTAATGGTGTTAAAAACAAAAATAAACAATTTCATTATGAAAAATTTAATTTATGATCATTTTCGTTATATTTATGGGTTTAATATGACCTTGACATGTTCTTGACAGGTTTTCGTGAGATTCACCCCAGTGCTGAACATTACTTGCATTCAATGACGCAAGAAATTTCTCTAAAAGCTCTTTGATGCTGATGTTCTGTTAAACCCTTGAAGCAAACCTCAGCACAAAGAGGCCAGACAAAAATCTGTTGTCAACGGATCCAAATCCGGCTTTTGAACTGAGCTTCCGTTTCCGAATCCAACCTCTTGAGGGATCAACACTCCGATCAAAAATCCGATAAGAACGCAAAACTTCCTAAAACATCCTTGGGCATACCTGCGTAACTCACACACACACACATTTTCACTCTCAACTGCTTGAGCAAACAATAAAACACAAGTCATGCACAAACATGTTTGTCTAGGTTATAAACACTTCTGAACAAAAATGATAAAGAAAAATAAATGAGACAATAAACGAACACAACACTCATAACACCAAATCATCATGTAGTCATAAACACTAAATTAACACTTATTAATCAAAACATTTCCAGATGTTCACACACATGCACACCCCTGATACCTTTCTGCGAGCTGCAAAGCGAAGGACTCGCCGGGAGAGAGGAGAGACTGGTAAAAACAACCCACTGTATTTAAACTTCAAGAGCAGGAGAGGGGAAAAATGAATAAGAGAGGAAGTGAGAATGAATGGATGCTTGCGGAAATGGGAAGAACAGGGAGAGTTTTTTTACATCCTTAAAAAAGACTTCATTCTCGCTGGGGGACTGTGAAAGAGGCCAAATGATTTCACGAATCTTTAACAGCAGAAGTAGCCCTGTAGCACAACCGGATGAGACGCTGGCGTACGAACCTAACTTTAGAGACAATCGAAACGAATGACTGCCATTACAACAACTGTTACAGGCTAACAATGAAGAAAGCAAGCCACTGAAAAATATCACCTCGATAAAACGGTTGACATACTGAATATAGAAACTCGAGGGGCTCGTCAAACTGACCCCACTCGTAGGATTTAGAGGCTAACGTGTTGGTTCCATCACTTGGCGTTTTCTGGGCTCTGCTTGTGAATAATAGTCCCGAAGGGGCCGTCATTCTTGAAGTGATAGTGGTGATAAGATTGAGAAACCCACAGAGAGATATACTGTACCTCTGGCTCTGGGTCGTCATCATCCAGGTCTGTGTAGGACGAGTGATCGGGGTTGTTCGCTTTATCCAGCAGCTCAATCGCCAAAGTACGACTTAACGGCTGGGACACAAAGGGATGCTGGGGAGTAGACGGTTGAAATGGCAATGTTAGATTTTTTTTGAAGGCATTCGTCTTTTGTCAGTAAAGAGTCTTGATATATAATTTAGAAATATAAAAGTAAAATTATAAGTTATAAAACAAATAAAATTATAAATTTGACGTGAATAATAACTAATAATAATTATAAATAAAAACTTATTTAAAAAATACATTAAACAAATGTAATTCAAAACAATTACACAAAAATATTATTTGAAATATTATATAGAAAAATAAATTATAGGCTTTATAAAATATTATGTATGTGATATAAAAAAATATATATAACTACAAAATATAATTAATTATAAAATAATTAAAAAATGTACTTCAAAGTCAAAACCAAAAATATTACATAAATGACAAATGAAAACATGAAAAATACAAGATACAAAAAAGTCCCTCCTACCTGCAATAACTTGTCAGCTGGTGGCCGTTTCTTTGGATTTTTCGTCAAAGCCAGCTTCACAAAATTGTGGAAATTATTGGTCCTTCGGAACACAGAGAACAGTCTCTATAGATCTCATGTGTAAAGAGCATTTCCACTGCGACGCCGTGCAGTTTAGCTTTAAATGTAATTAACCTAATTTGATTTAACAGAGCTGCAAGGTAATGGAGAATAAACTATTCGGTAGATGACCTGACCAGATTCTTAATCAGACAAGATAAGAGAATGTCAAGACCAACCTTATTAAAATTCATAAAAGCAACCGTTTAGAGCAAATGAGAGTGCTTGGACCAAATTTCATAGGTGATTAATGAAATTAAGGAATCGGGCATATAAAACACAAACTAACACTGAAATCCCTCTTGGTATAAAAGATTTTACACACTTAGGTAACCTAATAATTGCCTGAAAATGTAATTAGCACTTACCATTTAACTTTGTCTTTTAATTTGGGGGGTTGAAAGTTGCTTTTCGTCATCAGAAACAGAGCCCTGGAGAGACAAAAACATGGCATTGTCACAAGCAAACCAAACAAGTTGGCTTAGCAAGGAAATATGGTAAATTAAAACATTTTAACTCATTGAAATGTTGATATAGTTTCACTGCCAAGTGTACCATGATTGATACAGTAGCTAGAGTTGAGAATCGAGATGGTCTTATTCTGAACTAGGTTCATTTTGTTTTCCCAAATACTCACAATACTGGTGAACAAATAAGTAATTGGTTGAGTCACACACATACAGTATATACACATGTATATAGTAGGGAAAAAAATTTTGATCTCCTGCTGATTTTGTACGTTTGCTCACTGACAAAGAAATTATCAGTCTATAATTTTAATGGTAGGTTTATTTGAACAGTGAGAGACAGAATAACAACAAAAAAATCCAGAAAAACGCATTTCAAAAAAAGTTATAAATTGATTTGCATTTTAATGAGTCAAATAAGTATTTGATCCCCTATCAGTCAGCAAGATTTCTGGCTCCCAGGTGTCTTTTATACAGATAACCAGCTGAGATTAGGAGCACTCTCTTAAAGGGAGTAATCTCAGTTTGTTACCTGTATAAAAGACACCTTTCCACAGAAGCAATCAATCAATCAGATTCCAAACTCTCCACCATGGCCAAGACCAAAGAGCTGTCCAAGGATGTCAGAGACAAGATTGTAGACCTACACAAGGCTGGAATGGGCTACAAGACCATCGCCAAAGAGCTTGGTGAGAAGGTCACAACAGTTGGTGTGATTATTCGCAAATGGAAGAAGCACAAAATAACTGTCAATCTCCCTCGGTCTGGGGCTCCATGCAAGATCTCACCTCGTGGAGTTTCAATGATCATGAGAACGGTGAGGAATCAGCCCAGAGCTACACGGGAGGATCTTGTCAATGATCTCAAGGCAGCTGGGACCATAGTCACCAAGAAAACAATTGGTAACACACTACGCCGTGAAGGACTGAAATCCTGCAGCGCCCGCAAGGTCCCCCTGCTCAAGAAAGCACATGTACAGGTCCGTCTGAAGCTTGCCAATGAACATCTGAATGATTCAGAGGAGAACTGGGTGAAAGTGTTGTGTTCAGATGAGACCAAAATCCAGCTCTTTGGCATCAACTCAACTCGCCATGTTTGGAGGACGAGGAATGCTGCCTATGACCCCAAGAACACCATCCCCACCATCAAACATGGAGGTGGAAACATTATGCTTTGGGGGTGTTTTTCTGCTAAGGGGACAGGACAGCTGCACCACATCAAAGGGACGATGGACGGGGCCATGTACCGTCAGGGCCAGGGCATTGAAGCCAGCCAGGGCATTGATAATGGGTCGTGGATGGGTATTCCAGCATGACAATGACCCAAAACACACGGCCAAGGCAACAAAGGAGTGGCTCAAGAAGAAGCACATTAAGGTCCTGGAGTGGTCTATAGCCAGTCTCCAGACCTTAATCCCATAGAAAATCTGTGGAGGGAGCTGAAGGTTCGAGTTGCCAAACGTCAGCATCGAACCCTTAATGACTTGGAGAGGATCTGCAAAGAGGAGTGGGACAAAATCCCTCCTGAGATGTGTGCAAACCTGGTGGCCAACTACAAGAAATGTCTGACCTCTGTGATTTCCAACAAGGGTTTTGCCACCAAGTACTATGTCATGTTTTGCGAAGGGGTCAAATACATATTTGACTCATTAAAATGCAAATCAATTTATAACTTTTTTAAAATGCGTTTTTCTGGATTTTTTTGTTGTTATTCTGTCACTCACTGTTCAAATAAACCTACCATTGAAATTATAGACTGATCATTTCTTTGTCAGTGGGCAAACGTACAAAATCAGCAGGAGATCAAATTATTTTTTCCCCATTGTACATACAGGTGCATCTCAATAAATTAGAATGTCATGGAAAAGTTCATTTATTTTAGTAATTCAACTCAAATTGTGAAACTTGTGTATTAATAAATTCAATGCACACAGACTGAAGTAGTTTAAGTCTTTGGTTCTTTTAATTGTGATGATTTTGGCTCACATTTAACAAAAACCCACCAATTCACTATTTCAACAAATTAGAATACGGTGACATGCCAATCAGCTAATCAACTCAAAACACCTGCAAAGGTTTCCTGAGCCTTCAAAATGGTCTCTCAGTTTGGTTCACTAGGCTACACAATCATGGGGAAGACTGCTGATCTGACAGTTGTCCAGAAGACAATCATTGACACCCTTCACAAGGAGGGTAAGCCACAAACATTCATTGCCAAAGAAGCTGGCTGTTCACAGAGTGCTGTATCCAAGCATGTTAACAGAAAGTTGAGTGGAAGGAAAAAGTGTGGAAGAAAAAGATGCACAACCAACCGAGAGAACCGCAGCCTTATGAGGATTGTCAAGCAAAATCGATTCAAGAATTTGGGTGAACTTCACAAGGAATGGACTGAGGCTGGGGTCAAGGCATCAAGAGCCACCACACACAGACGTGTCAAGGAATTTGGCTACAGTTGTCGTATTCCTCTTGTTGAGCCACTCCTGAACCACAGACAACATCAGAGGCGTCTTACCTGGGCTAAGGAGAAGAAGAACTGGACTGTTGCCCAGTGGTCCAAAGTCCTCTTTTCAGATGAGAGCAAGTTTTGTATTTCATTTGGAAACCAAGGTCCTAGAGTCTGGAGGAAGGGTGGAGAAGCTCATAGCCCAAGCTGCTTGAAGTCCAGTGTTAAGTTTCCACCGCCTGTGATGATTTGGGGTGCAATGTCATCTGCTGGTGTTGGTCCATTGTGTTTTTTGAAAACCAAAGTCACCGCACCCGTTTACCAAGAAATTTTGGAGCACTTCATGCTTCCTTCTGCTGACCAGCTTTTTAAAGATGCTGATTTCATTTTCCAGCAGGATTTGGCACCTGCCCACACTGCCAAAAGCACCAAAAGTTGGTTAAATGATCATGGTGTTGGTGTGCTTGACTGGCCAGCAAACTCACCAGACCTGAACCCCATAGAGAATCTATGGGGTATTGTCAAGAGGAAAATGAGAAACAAGAGACCAAAAAAATGCAGATGAGCTGAAGGCCACTGTCAAAGAAACCTGGGCTTCCATACCACCTCAGCAGTGCCACAAACTCATCACCTCCATACCACGCCGAATTGAGACAGTAATTAAAGCAAAAGGAGCCCCTACCAAGTATTGAGTACATATACAGTAAATGAACATACTTTCCAGAAGGCCAACAATTCACTAAAATATTTTTTTTTATTGGTCTTATGAAGTATTCTAATTTGTTGAGATAGTGAATTGGTAGGTTTTTGTTAAATGTGAGTCAAAATCATCACAATTAAAAGAATCAAAGACTTAAACTACTTCAGTCTGTGTGCAATGAATTTATTTAATACACTGGTTTCACAATTTGAGTTGAATTACTGAAATAAATGAACTTTTCCACGACATTCTAATTTATTGAGATGCACCTGTATGTACTGTGGTACTGTGTACAGTATTGTGGTAAAAATCTGTATCTACTGCCATCACTATACCATTTTTTTTTTTATAAGGAGCTACAAATTCAGCCCTCTCTGAATTGAAACAGGTCCATAAAGCTGTTTAAACTCCAACCTCATTGGATGAAGGTCAAACATGGGAGGTTGCAGTTCGGCCAGTTCAATGGCAGTGATGCCCACAGCCCAGATGTCACACAGGTGATTGTATCCTCCTTTCCTCTCCACGGCGGCCACCTCTGGGGCCATCCTGTTAGCATGGGTTACAGAAACACCATCACTCATTCATGAACATCTCCTACCTGATGGTTACGTAAGATGTGAAAAAGGCATCTGTGGCCTTGTAAAAAACTGTTGAATTATAAAAGATTAATTCTGTTTTTTTTAAACACCACAACAGCTAAATCATTTTGGATAGTTGAGAAATAACATGGGATTTTTTTTTTATATTCAAAATCAGGATATGAGGTTAAAATTTCTTTCACTGTATAATGTAAAGAGTTTACAACTAGTAATATTTTAATGAAATTTTTTAACATTTGAGAATTTTTAAATCTCCTTTTAGTGTTTTTTTAAATTGATTATTTAAATAGTCCTTAAGTGTGACAAATGAGTTTTTAAAAAGAAAAAAATCCTCCAAAAAAAAGGTCACAGAAAATTCATTCATAATAATTATGATTATAAATAATGTATTGCATTTGTGGCACAATATAGCTGTATACCAATAAGGAGTCCCGATGAAGGATTTTCTTTTAGCTAGAGTTGCTGTGATCTGTGCAGATACACCAAAATCAGCTGCAGAGAAAAAGAAAGAAAAGACATTTACTACAGTCCCACAAGCAACTCTCATTTGAGTTGTGTACAACTGATGCTACTATGTGTTTAATTCTGTCTTATGAATTATGAAATTTGAGAGCTGCGTAATGCCACAGCAGATCAAATGTGACAACATGAGGTGGTACTCTCAGTCACCAACACTTTTACATTTTTTTTAATGATTTGAGCTCATAACATTGTAAGTAACTTCATATCCCTGTTTTAAACATTAATTAGAATGGAAGGAAAGTCTGTTATTTTCTTACCTAGCTTGACATAACCATTGTCCGTCAATAAAATATTGGCACCCTATTTCAAATAGAAAAACAACAAATAAAATGACACTGTAAGGTAAGAGTAAAACAACTATTATAAGACATTATTAAATATATTACTGGTAGATTTGTGAGATAAAATGTAAAAAATGAACCTGACAGACCTCAGAATCAATTTTTTTTTCTTTCTATAAAATTGCTCTTTCAACACCTGCTTTCATCTATGATCAGAGATGTGAAAGCAGCATCTGAGTCATACTAATTACATCTCCCTCTGGCCAGGTAACACATTTTCTCTTGCTTTACCAGTGATTTGGCTTTGGCTTCACATTTTGGCTTCACCAAATCACAATTAGAAGGTACTAAGGGCTTTACTTTAAGGCTATTTTTGTATGATACTCAGATGAAATACATAAATTTTAGATGTAATGAGCGCTTAGTTTTTATTCCCTGCTCAAACTTTACTTTTAATTCAGCAAGAACACATTCAACTGATCAAAATTGTTTCAAATACATTACAAAATATTTCATATTTAGAATATGTATTTCAAATATGTATATGCTTTATCATG
This sequence comes from Spinibarbus caldwelli, assembly GCA_039654775.1. NCBI lineage: Eukaryota > Metazoa > Chordata > Actinopteri > Cypriniformes > Cyprinidae > Spinibarbus > Spinibarbus caldwelli. The sequence goes on from CM077254.1 coordinate 14,828,506, forward strand.
TCTTATTAAAAACATAATACAACATATAGCAACTAGATAATGGTGAAATGTGTAATTTCTGCACCACTAGTGGCTATACATAATTGCAAAATAATGACAGAACTGTTAAAGGAATCATTTCCTAAAAATAATGACTAATTGTTAATGGAATCATCAAGGAATATGAATCCAAAAAGCTGATGTGTGTAATTTCTGTGGCAAAAAAAAAAATAATAATGATAATGATAAAAAAAAAAAGCAGGAGGAGGGTTTATGTGCTGTCTCTCAGCTTTTTTTGGCATTTGAATACAATTAAACCAATCAACTCCTTTCATTTAAGACACACAAAAGCTAGAATAAATCATGGTACCTTTATGTCTCTGTGCATCTTTCCTTTGTTGTGTAGGTAATACAAACCCTGAAAGCAAAGACACAAACACATCCATAATCATCTTTAAAACACATTTACAAACTGCTTTTTAGAGAACGGGGAATATGAAATATCTGTCAACATGTCAACCATTAAAAATTCAAAAGCAGCTTTCATGGTCACAGCAGATTGCTTTGGTTGTCAAAACAAAGTCCGGTAAAATGGCTTACCTGAAGGGTTTCTCTTGTTACATATGCTATCTGTGATTCTGTTAGTGGCCCAGTAACTGTGGAGACATATTTAGTGTGCATTAGCAGTAATATAATCTAAAAACAATTTATGAAAATCCCATTCATATTAGATTATTAGCTAAAACAGCCTGAATACAATTTAAATGTCTAAACAATATAAAAGTGTGTACACATCAGTTGAAAAATGAGGCATGAATAACTTCAGCACATTCGGCTTAAGCTTAAACTTGTTTAAATCAAGACGACACATAACACTGATCCTTCTCATGCCACATTGAAAAAAAAAAAGTTTAACAAAAGCATCACTAATGGGTTTTATCCAGCAGACCAAGGATGAGATTATCATGAACACAAGAAACAATGTGACTGTTTACACATCCAACCTGAGAAAATATAGAGCTGAATTATTCTACAACTCTAAACGGACTACTCGTGAAAATAACAGACTTGAAACTTTACTAAAGAAAATTCAAAAGGCATCTGAGAATTTCATTTGTCTGTTCTCCAAAACAATGCAGTATGTTTGACGGTCCGGAGCCTCTGACACTTCAGCAGTGCAGTTAATCTCCTTTAAGTCAACAGAGGCATTTATTGCTGATTAAAATGTCACAAAAACAGGAAATGTGCTAATGGGAAGGAGTGAATAATGAATGGGCTGAAGGAAGAGAGAAAGAGACAGACTTAAAATTATGAAATGATGTCCACAACTCATTTTACATTTGAAATGTGATGCAAAAAAATAAGAGGGTGATGTGATGTCATCTGAAAAGGAAAGTTGTTTCTGTGCAATTTTTAAATTGATGATAAAAAATATTTTCTTTTCAATAGCAGAACTATTTTTTATTTCATGTTGAGAAAAAGATTTTAAGTTCAAACATTTGGGGTTTGTCATTTATTTGATTACAAATACAGTAAAACTCAAATTGTGAAATATTGTTACAACAGTCTTTTCGGTTACACTTTATTTTGATAGTCCACTTTAGACATTCTACTAACTATAAGTAACTTTGTAACTACATGTCAACTAATTCTCATTAATTTGCAACTACATGTCTACTAACTCTCAGAGTAGACAGGGTAGGTTTAGGGTTAGTAGAATAAGTTAACACATACTTGCAAAGTTTCTCATAGTCAGTATGTTGTATGTTGTGGACCCAACAAAATAAAGTGTTAGAGGTTATTAATCAGACAGTCTACTAATACTCTAATGACTGCTAGTCGACATGTAGTTGCAAAGTTACTGTTAGTAGAATGTCTAAAGTGGACTATCGAAATAAAGTGTTATCGTCTTTTCTAGTTTGTTGTATTTCAAAATGTAATATAAAACCTGAATTTTCAATCCTTCAAAAAATATTCTAATATGCTGATTTGCTGCTCATGAAACATTTCTTATCATTATCAATGTTGAAAACAGTTGTGCTGCTTAATATTTTTGTCGAAACCATTTTATTTTTACATTTTTGTCAAATTTTTTCAGGAGTCTTTCTCAGGAGAACAGCTTTCATTTGAAATAGAAATCTTTATAACTGCCTTTACTGTGACTTTTGATTAATTTAATGCATCCTTGCTTAATAAAAGTATTAATTTCTTCAAAAAAAAAAAAATAAATAAATTTGACCCCAAACTTTGAGCAATATATAATCCATTCTCGTAAAAATACATATTAGACATACGCAAAGAATGGATTTAAGACAATTTTTTCCAATGTTTTTTCTCTATTTACATCCACACAGGTGTTGCAGCTTTCATCCATTCAGCAGAAATCTCCAATATGTCCACTGTTGTACCTCACAATCCTTCTTCTTGATCATTTACTTGTTCAGAGAGTTATTTAAAGACGTTTGACCGAGCAGAACCTGATTCGTGTCTCTTTTGTGTCTTTCTCTATTTGTTGTGTGTGGGAGGACTGGAGTCGGTCGGCCTCGGCTCTAATCAGGCCTTTGACCCTGTAGCTGAGTGCAGCCATGGCAGCGGGGGGTTGATAACGTGGGATGTGGGGCTGGGCACTAATCTAACACGTTAGCACCATAACACCATCTAACCCCCCCCCCCCCCAAAAAATGCGCAGAGGCTCAGAGGGAACCGCAGAACTGTCGACAGCTGCCGTGAAAATGAGCTCTAATGATCTGACAGGGCCACTCTACTGAGTTCTGCTAAATTTATCTCCTGGGAACATACAGAGGGACGCTTTCCAACAATGTAAGAAAAGATTTGTATATTTAGGCCATCTGTCAAGAATTAAATTGTTAATTGGAAGAGAGGAAAGTCTATTTATGTAAAAACTGGCATCGGAAATGAGAAGAACTTTCAAAGCATTGCGGCCATCGTACCTACACGCTTTACGCTAGGACTTTTAGAGGAATGTTTGACCCAAAAATGAAAATTATGTGATTATTTACTCACTGTCATTACATTTCAGACTTTCTTTCTTACATGGAACACAAGGAGACATTCTGAACAATGTACAGTTTGTTCTTTGACTCCAACCATCATGTGGTTCACTTTTGGAAGCTCAAAAGCCTCATGGAAAAAGAAATTTGACTACTAAAATTCTTCTAAATGAATTATGTTGTGTTTTACAAAAGATATAAACTCATATGGTTTTGAACAACATGGGGATGAATAAAAGATGACAATTTTCATTTCTGGGTGAAAATTGTCATCATTATATTCATCAAACTATTCCTTTAAATAATGAATGGAAAGGAGACACAGCACTGCATTGAAATACTGACCACTGAGTGAGTTTGAGTTAGTGTTGCAGTTGATTGTTTACCTTTATATGGTGTATCTTACCATGATATATGTCTTGCAGTGAACCTCCCCCACAGTATTCCATAGATATCCATAATTTATCCCTCCTGAAAAGCCAGAGAAAGAAAAACACCAACAAATTATATTTCAATCGATGTGTCTCAAAATAGTCCCCTGGCAGCCCCATAGGGAGAGTGAAAGGATGCACACTTTTCTGGGTCATGACACAGCAAGCAGAAGACAGAGTCATAAGTCACAAGCAACCTGCTTTTATGAAAAACACCCTTCTCTTTTTCTCTAAGGTGCCTTGCACTAATGTCTAGACTAATATTTAAGAGATATACTGCTGACCAGAGACAAACCACACTCGAGTTGCCTATATCTATAAGGAAGACCAAAACACTAGTCTTTGAAATTAGACAATTCAAGTGAAGTTTCAGATGGTAGGTGCTTTTAGATTCAAACTTTAAAACAAATAAAAATAGGCTATATATATATATATATATATATATATACACATATACATATATATACATGCATACATACATACATACATACATATGTCCGAATGTTTGTTTGGGGTCAGTAAGATTTTAATTTTATTTTATTGTATTTTATTTAAATTTTATTTTTTATTTTACAGTTTCTTATGCTGACTAACGCTACATTTATTTGATCAAAATGACAGTAATATTATGAAATATTACAGTTTACAATAACTCTTTTCTCAAAGAGACGATGATTAAACAGTTGTGCTGCTTAATTGTTTGTGGAAACTGTGATGCATTTTTCAGGATTTTTGATGAATAGAAAATTTAAAAGTACATTTATTTAAAACAGAAAATTTGTTTTAACGTTATAAATGTCTTTACTGTCACATTTGATGAATTTAATGGTCAAATAATAAAAAAAAATTAAATTAATAATACAAAAAACTAACCCCAAACATTTGAATGGTAGTGTATATATAAACAACAACAACAAAAAAAAAGATAAATAAAAGATATATTGACATATAACATCTATTATATGCTGCTGATTCCAACAGAAAATCGTTTTCCCTCAGTTTGTAACAATGAGACATTGTACTAGGATAAATGTTAAAATGTACTATTTAACAGCCATGGAATAACCAGAAGATCTTTACATTAGGTTCTACATGTCTATTAGAGACTACTGTAATAAAATATTATCAATTGTTTAGATAGAAGAAAAATACACCTACAGGAATAATGTCACATATGCATGTTCACCAAGAAATTACCTAGAAAAATTACAACCTTCACATTTCTGTTTTTAAATCTTCCAGAATGTCTTGCCCCACAGACCTCCATCGTTTGTGCATCAACACAATTTAGGTTGTTCTACAAACGAGAGATGTGTTAAAATTATCTATCACTGTAGCTTAACTTTTTACTGTAGCTAGAAAATTGTAGATCCATGGTGGGCAATGATGGTGTCATGTACCACAAAACTTTAAGAAAACGTCATTTTGTCAATGCTAAAGTCCTACTTGTCGTCCCCATGATCAAATGAGATCTACACCCTTGTTTGATTCCTGAATTTTAGATTACCTAGTTAGGTCTAAGCCTGGCCACAAGGCACAGGTTGTACAGTTAGCAGAAACAGAGGTGCTGCAGTCACAGTGGCTGTTCCTGCAGTGCAGCTGAGAGACCCAACCAACAGAGCGTAGTGTCAACTCAACAGCCTTAGACAGGAATAGGAACTGACAGAGCAGGAGGAGAGAGAGAGTGAAGGAATGGGTAAATGAAGGAGAGAGCGGAGACCAGTAAAAGTGTGGTCAGGAAAGTGGTCATTACTATACCTTAAGTAACTACCGAAATAGGCCACAATGTTAGAGTGCTTGCAGTCTTTCATCATGATTATTTCTTGCTGAACCACTGCGAAGTCCTCGCCTGTCGAGGGAACACACAGAGAGATGGGGACAAGGTGAGTGTGTAAACAAGAGAAATTACCAGCAACAATCCAATGAGTTACTCCGACAGTTACTCAGCTATTTCATTCATGTCGATGAAAAATATTTGACCAATTTGTGTAACATCTTGGATTCTACCATGATTTCATTATGGTATTATTTTGAGTATCATGTAAATATGCTGATATGTACATGGAAAACATATAGTACCATGGTATTTACTGTATGAAAGGACCAAGGTATTACAACCTGATACCATCACAGTAAGTTTTACTCTAACTGTTAACCAGCCTTAAATTACTTACAGTAATTTATGCAGCACTACCGTCACAAAAATTGCAGTTATCTGTTTTAAACAGGTTTATAATACACATATCACCATGTGGGAATTTATAAAGTATATATGAACTAAAGTAAACGAAAATAAGCAAAGTAAATAAATAAATAAATAAAAATAAAAGAATTTATCATGATTAATCGCATCCATTATAAACGTTTTTGTTTACATAATGTGTTTAATATGTGTGCGTTGTGTATATTTATTATGTATATGTAAACACACATACAGCATGTATTTTGAAAATATTTACATGTATTTGTATATATTTATATTCATATAATTTATATATAAATATATTTAATATATAAACGTAACATATTTTTCTTAAATATATACATGCATGTGTGTGTATTTATACATAATAAATATACACAGTACACACACATATTATGTAAACAAAAACTTTTATTTTGGATGCAATTAATCGTGATTAATCATTTGACAACACTAATTTATTTATTTTTATTTAAATAAAAAAATATATATATTTTTTAAAAATTAAACAAATACATAAATAAAATATAAAAAATAAAATAATGCAAATTTAAATGATATTATTCAGTGAAAATGACAAAAAAATAAATTCTGAGGGAAAAATTCAATGAAAATTATATTAAATTTAGAAATAAAATATAATTATATTTAAATGATTAATTTAAATACAAAGTTAGCAAATAAGTAATTCTGCCAGGTTGCCAGGACCCAGGTATTTATATGCGGTTATTGTTCTGGCTGGTTGTAGGCTAGCACAAATTAAAAGCCCACCAACAATCACTGTGATTTTTTTCTATGGGATTTTCCTCTTGTGGACAGTTTAAGGCACTTATAAAATAAAAATCATACCTCACCTCAATAATGCAGTGTAAGTAACGCACTAGAACCATGCACTTGAAACGCACTGACCAAGCATGTGTGTTTGGATGAAGTACATTTCTACCCAAAGTTGATTTGCAATAGTAATAGTGATGCAACACCTCTAATAAGGCAGTTCCTAATGAAAATTGATAGCAAATCCTCATGAAAGCTACATTTTGAAGCATTGCATGCTTGTTTAATCATGCATAAGATGATAGGGGAGGGTCAGACGCTTATGTGTATAGTGCCTATACAGCACTGAGCTCTCTTTAACATTCAGAAAGCATCAGACCCTTAATGCATCACTGTGGTTTTCCCCCTGACTGCTGATGGAGATTCAAGCCCCTCATATAAACTTTCTTTCTCTCTCAAACCAGTAACGCTCTTGGAAGCTCATTTGAAAGCCAAGAGGAAGAGTAAGAACCTTCTTCCATCAGAGACACATATTTGTTGCTGTAAAAGAAAAAGGAGGAAATGGAAAAACAAAAAGGGTAAAGACAAAGTAAGAGAGACTGAATATCTGACATGCTTGCAACTTATTGGAAGTGATGTGATCTCAGCTGATGGGTGACAAGAGAAGGCAATCACCCATAATGCTAGTGTGGGGGCTTCTGGCCCGACTCCATCTGAGCTGACCTTGATCTCTGGCTTTGCTGTATAAATGTGTGTGTGTTTGAACAGAGAGGGAGACGAGTACGAAAGGAGAGGGACAGACAGATTATGAGAGATGGAAGAGAGAGTGGGAGAGAACAAAGTCACTTTGTTGTGACTGCTTGCTTAATGATGGAAGCTGCAGGCTCATTAAAAGTTTTTTTTAACAGTTTTTCCTTGTTCTCTCCCACTGACACTAGCAACACACTCCTTTTACTCCCACATAGTAGGGCAGAGATAAATATTTTAACTTGCGTAATTCACCATTAAATTGAACAGCTCAAGTTGGGTGCAGGCATCAATGATCGCATTTACAAGATGAAAGGTCACTTATTAGTGCATTTACCCTTACAAAACAGTACAAAGTAGAACATTTTGGAAGCTAGCATGACTTTACTGCCATGGTATTCTTTGAGTATCAAGTAAAAACCCTGGTATAAACATCCACAATCACAGTATTACTGTAACTGTAAACTAGTCTTCAATTTAAAAGTATTCATAACATTTCTGCAACACCATGATCTCATCAAACAGAATTGCAAAAATAATGAATTGTCTTTTTGCAAAATTGGTAAAATTTCACATCTGACATTTAAATTAATTTATATTTATAAATACATATTTTCTAAATAGTTTATATACTGTATGTTATATAATAGATATAAAATAAGTCTGAGTTTTTGTCCTAACCAGTTATAAAATGTAACAAGTGACAAAATAATAAAATGAAAAAAAAAGATAAAATAAACTGCAATAATAAAATATGAAATATTTTGAGCAACACCACAAGCATCCATGAGCTCTGAAATTATGCATTAATTGATTCTGATGCAAAGACATTTGAGCAAAGTGTGATTGTCTATTTCAATTCCATGTTCAACTAGATTTAAAATTATTAATTAACATGGTACTGTGTATAAAATACAATTAAATAAAAAAATGCAATGCAATACAATGCAATAAAATAAAATAAAATAAAATACAAAACGGTGAGGTTAGCTTGTTTAAATTCAGGATCAATTCCAAGGAATGTTTTCTTTCCAAACCCAAGGACTGAAGGAAGGATAAGCTTTGAGAAGTTCTGCATAATGTCCTTTGAGTGTAGGTCTGTGCAAAAGACATTTGCTCCCTGAGGGAAGTGTGAAGTCGCAGCAGTGGGGTCAGGTGACACGCACTTCCTGCCGGGGCAAGTGATCCAGAGAGTGTTCCGCAGAGGCAGTGACATTTCCCTGCACATATGGGGCAGATAGCTGCGAGAGACAGCGGGAGGTACTGCCTCTTACCTCCTTCAGGGGAAACGGAAGCAGCTAGCCCACTATTCACAGTGTAGGTTGCAGCAATTCATATCTCTGAGTAGGACACATGCTAATTGAAACAAACTTCTTAGTCAGGGTCTGATGGGCAGAACAGCCAGCTTCAAGGCAGAGCAGGTCTCGCTGAGCAGCAGTTACATGAATATTGTTAGCATATATATGCAGTTTTTTTGAGTGCCGAGATGGGGGAAAGTGTCCATTGATTTGAGAACGGACAGTTAAGAGCCACACTAAAAAAATAAAAATAAAAAAATCTTGGCTGCCTTTCTATGTGTATAAGCGCTTAAGCCCATCTAGGGGTCTGGTAAATTTCCCAAGCAAATTCCATTACTTTACATGGACACACGCAGGCAAGGCGACAGATAACAGATCCTGAAGAAAATGAACAGTGATTAGTAAGATTTTTCTCTGTGTACCACCAGCGAATGACAAAAACAAAGGAAAGAGTGGGCTTGTTTTTCTACTAAATTAAAACTAATTAGACAATAAATAGACTCCAAACGCACAGTAACAACATCGCAAGCATCCATGAGTTCTGAAATTATGCAGTTCACTCTGATCAAAAGACATCTGAGCAAAGTGTGACTGTCTATTTCATTTCTAAGTTCAACAAGTGCAAAATTACCCACATGGTATTAAAGACAGATAAAATAGACTATAAAACTACAATGAAATGGCTTGATAAGCACAGTTATACAATGCTTTCCATTGCTAGTCAAGGCATGGTATTCTAGTATTTTGCAAGAAGGAAAAGACTACTTTCAGATGGTAATTTTACAGTAAGGTTGACATTAGTTAATGCATTAAGTATCATGAAATAAAAATGAATAATTTATTAATCTTGGTAATGTTATCGCCCACATATACTAATACATTAGCATTTAAAGTACTATAAACAAACATGAATTAACAATAAACAACAGTATTTAGAAATGTTTTTAATCAGACCCAACAAAAGGACACAACAAACTATTGAGTTGATTTCTGGTCAGATTTTCAAACATTAACATCAGAAAGCTGACTGAAAAATGACTTGAATCTTTATTTCTATAACATACCTGTATATCGAACAATAAATTGTAACTTTTGCTTCTTAACTTAAATAACACAACACTAAAAAAATATTGTATTCAGGCATTGTCAAGTTAATGCATGATATAGAATAAGGTACAAACCTCTACTGTACAAGAGGGTAACCTTCAATATTACTATATGGTGCAACGAACACCGTCATGGTTTTGCTCAAAGGAAACAAAAATTGGAATAATAGCACACAATTCTGAATAAATTTCTTTAAAGCATGTCATCGCACACAGAAATGGGACAAGTTTGCGCTCTTGGGCATGTTTGTAGGTGTTGGATAGCAAGAGAGACTGTCAGGGAGAGGCACTCAACTGTCACTCCACTAGGCATGCGTGTCAGTGCGCATATGTGTGTGCAGGGCTAACAGCACCGCTGACATGACAGAATGTGTTGTAAGTGTTAAAGTGCAAAAGTATGTGCATGGATTAAATAAGCTTGATTGGTATGAGATATATTTACTTAGGTCTGATTTCCCATCACCCATTTAACAGGGATCCTGTCCCCATTAGCACTCATGTCCCAAACGGGTGTGTTTTCAGTCCCACTTTGCTACAAATTTTGAATCCTTATTAAAACATGCCCATATCCGATGTCGAGTGTTATATCCAGATGAAAGAGATCATATTGCTTTTCAATAGCTTGACAATTTTGACTGTTCTACATGAGCAGCTTTGAAATAAAGCCACTGAATTAGGTTATAATGTACAATGAGATGTTCTAAAAAGCTGAAATTAAACATTTTTAAGACAATATTCACTCAAAATTTACTCAACATGCATTATCATATTTGACAATAAATTTTTTTTAATGGCTCAAAAGTTGGGGGTGGTAAGATTTTGGGGTTGTTAATGTACCTGTATTTGAAAGAGGTTTCTTATGCTCAACAAGGCTGCATTTATTTGATTAAAAATACAGCAAAAACTGTAACACTGTGAAATATTATTACAATTTGAAATTTGATGGACCATCACTAGAATTTTCGGCAGTGATGGTCCATCAGAAATTATTCAAATATGCTGATTTGGTGCTCAAGAAGCATTTCTTACTATTATCAATGTTGAAAACAGTTGTAATGCTAATTTGTATAAAAACCATGATACATGTTTTTCAGGATTTTCCAGAATATTATTTATGGAATTAAATTTTTTTTTGTCTTGGCTGTCACTTTTGATCAATTTAACACATCATTGCCAAACAAAAATATGCATTTCTTTCAGGGAAAAAAAATAAATAATAAAAAATAAATAAATAAATAATTATACTGACAACTTTTGAATGGTAGTGTATATCAGGACGACCTGCTAATGTTAGAGCCATCCACCTTTCTGGGTTACTGATTTACTGAAAATCAGGTAAAATTAGAAATAAAGAGTTTATCTCATATCTGAAAGTATACAAAATGTGAATATCCCAAAATGCCAAACAGTTTAGAACAATAAAATATTTACAATGATTGCCTTTTAAAATGGTTAAATGGTTTTGCTAAAGTCTAAGAAGGGCATTGACTGTCCATAAAGACATTATTCAATCTGCTCCTGTCCATTATTATATCCACAGGACAATTTGAGGGTCATACATGATAGCAAATACAGTTGACAAAAAAATAAATAAATAAATAAACACTTGCTGTAGCCATTAACAATCTCAAAATATTGGCCAATGAATTTATCTGCTTATCAGTATAATGGCCTATCAATCACTTTTTCAAAGGAAAATGTAAGAATACAAGCTTGTCCTGATCATTTACTCCCAATTTTTCAGTCACTGTGCCTAAAAGCTTTATAATAGCTGACAAGCCATCGAAAATACATTATCTTGCGCCTGAATAAATCTTCTAAGTGGAAATGTTTTGCATACCGGTCCCTGTCACAATCAATAACATTTTGGAGCATCATTTTGTTTTGTAGGTCTGTAAATCTAATCCATGTTTTCCCACAGTAAGACTTTGAACCCACTTTTCCCTAATATTGTGCATACATCAGCAGTATATTTTTCTAAAGCTCTTTGTTGACACTGACAGTGAACCAGCTGTACCTGCCGTGATGCAAGTCTCAATACTGTGCACACACACAATATCCAACACATGCATTAAACACACACGCATCTGACTCTGAAGGGACCCTGGGCTCTGGCACTCTCCCCTCCCATTACAGCGAGTGACATTTCTGAGGGCCGCCGACCTCCGAGCCCATGCATTTTAAATGAATGCCCTGCACGCCTGCAGTGCCTCAGTGCTCCCAGCCGGCTAATACCAGACCCACCTCCACTCCTGCATCTCCTATTCCCTTTACATGCCTTACGGGAATCAGAGCCAACAAAGACACAGCATGCAAACGCGCACACACCTGATGTCACTCTGAATAGAGGCAGAACATTGTCCTGTCTTTTCAATATCAAGTTGGAAGATGAATGATGATGAGCATCTACTGACTATATTTGAGACAATCTTTTAAACTGGAAATGCATTTACAATTCCCAAACATGCTGTCTAGATAGGTAGCTAACTAGATTTCGAGACAAAGCCATATGCAAATGATGTTTTTGCTTGGCAGGCAATAAAATGGGAAAAAAGTCCTATAGACTCACTTAGAAATAGGGACCTGAATCACTAGTACTATATGGCAAAAGAAATCATATTTTAAACAAGTTATGAATGTGTGTTTAAAGTCTGAATGTGATGAAATAAAAAGACTATGAGAAAAATAATGGCAAGAAAACAGGCAGCACACAATTAGTGGTGTAGTCTGATTTATAAGGAAATTACTCTTAGGTGCTTATTCTTTTGATGAATCATTTAAAAACACAAGATTCGTCCCAATTTGCCTACTTATACTATGCGATAAAAGTATATAGGCTACTCTTTTTGTGTAGGGTAGCAGAACAATAGGCATGTAATTGCATCTTTAACAGACCACATTGTCACTTAGTTATGTATCCCATCTCTGTTCAAACTGCCCTATCAATCATCTTATCACTGTTAACATCATCCATATTTCATGTGAGAGAAATTAAGTAGCATGTTGATCTGCCAGTCACAGATCTTTCATGCAGAGTCATGTCTGTCTGTCAGTTACTTTTTTTTGAGGAATTTAATACTTTCATTCAACAAGGGCAGATTAAACTGTTGACAGTAAGGGGGAGTCACGTGACGTGCTCATGAACCTATTCACACTTTTGCTGATTTTTTTTTTCGTTTTAAGTTTTATTCATTAATGATACTTTCCCTGATGGCATACAATCGGAAACAGCAGGCGTTATCTCCATTGGCTTCTCCGATTAAGAAGAAGTCCAAACCACCGACCACGAGCGATATGGTGGACAAGATGGCGAACACTGTTACACACTTTGAGGACATTCTAAGAACTGAGTTGACGGCGATGCGGAGCGAGTTCGCTTCTCACATGTCAGTTGTTCAGTCGCTATGCTCTAAATTGGATCTTCTTACAGGGGAGATGAGAGAACAAAAGAAAGTTGTCTCAGATCATGATAGGTGAGTAGCCACACTCGAGCAACAGGTTGTGGACTTACAGGATCGCAATAGGTGCAGCAATCTGCGTCTGGTTGAATTGCCTGAAGGTCCTGAAAAGGACGACCCTATGGGCTTTTTGAAAAGATCACTACCGACGTGGCTCCCGTCTCTGACGGGCAAAGAGATTGAAGTGGAGTGAGCGCATCGCGTGTACACAAGGCTCTCCTCAGATTGCGCTAAACCACGGGTTTTCATCTTTAAACTGTTGCGGTACATGGACAGGGAGCTCATTTTGCGGGCCGCCAGACATCACGTCCTGGTGAAAACATCCGACGGAGCAACGTTGTCTTTCTTTCCAGATTCTTCTCCAATCACCGCAAAAAGAAGTGCATTTGCGCCAATTAGGAAGGAAATGAGAGAAGCTGGCATCCAGAATTTTCTTCTTTATCCTGCAACGCTGAAGGTCATTCTCAATCAAGGTGAACCTAAAATGCTATACTCCCCAGAAGAAGCACGAGTTTTTCTCAGATCCCATTCATCCACCAACTCTCAGTGAACTTCAGCTGGACATTTGCTGTCTAATCGGAGAAGAGATGCTCTAAATGGTTAGGTGACTGTGTCTTTCACTGTTCACTTTAATGTTCACTTCTTAATTCATAGTTACTAGAAGCTTTCATTGTGCATACAGTATCGCTTACTGATTATAATGTTATTTTATTTATGTTTTAGTTGTATTCCGTCTCTCTCTTTTCTTTTTTTTTTTTTTTTAAATAAAGATACTACCTAGTCAGTATGTGATTATGGGGCCAATGTTGGTGCTTCAGTAATGTGCAGGTTTTTGTTGATGCCACGGATCATATTAAGGGGTGCTGGCAGATCAAGGTTTGTTCTTGGTTTGATCTGCTATAGTTCATGGGAATGTGTTTATGTTTTTTTAATAGTGACGGGAAGGGTGGGGGGGGTGTTTTAATGGTAGACTCAACTGGTTTTATTTTCAAACTTGTATTTTGTCTTATTATGCAGTAATTCTGTTCGATACCTATGACTGACCTTAATATTCTGAGTTGTAATATTAATGGCCTAAATGGCCCTCACAAACGTACAGGTTTTATGGATTTTTCGCGAAGAAGAAAGACTGATATAGTGTCAGTTCAAGAATCCCATTTGAAAGAGGAGGATATATGCTGGTATAATAATAAGTTTTATGAAGTGGTATCTCTCTCATCTTCGGATACTAATACCAAGGGTGTCCTAATATTGGTGCGGAGGACTTTAAATATTACCATTTTAGATAAAGGTTGTGATACAGATGGTAGAATAACACATATAAAAACAATAGTGGAGAATAGGAATATTGTTTTTCTTTCAGTTTATGCCCCTTGTACTCCTGACCCTACTTTTGTCTCTGTTTTGTCAACCTATCTCTTGAAATTCTCGGATTTTGAAATTGTATTGGGTGCAGATACAAATTCTGTAATGTCGCATATCCTAAATACAACTGGACCAAAAGAATCACACTCTCAAGCTTTTTGTTCAGACAAACTTCGGCAATGTGTAACATCCTCATTGGTGGATAGTTGGTGTTTATTAAATCCTTCTGCTAAGCCTTTCACTTTCTTTTCTGCTACTCATAAATCCTATTTGCGAATTGACTATTTTCATTTCTACTTCTTTATCTTCAGCTGTTCGTGATGCCGATATCTGTTCCTTATCTCTGTCGGATCATGATGGAAATTTGTGGTCAGCCATCTCGTGTCACTAGATGGCGATTTAACCCTAAATTTTTACAGGACGAAAACTTTTGCAGTCAATTCAGAAAAAAAATTTCTGAGTTTACTGAAATTAACTAAGGTTTAGTGGATGATCCGCGAACACTTTGGAATGCAGTTAAAGGATTTATAAGGAATATTTCATATGCCTCTTTCCTTCAGAAAAACCGACACAAAAAGATAGTTGAACTGGAATCACAGCTCCAGAATCTGACTAGAGATAATCAACGTTGTTTCTCAGACAATACACTCAGTAAAATCATGGCGGTTAGGTCCGAAATCAATTCATTACTGAGATCCAGGGCAGAATTCCTGATTCAAAGACCCAGGCAGAATTACTATTTTCAAGGGAGTAGACCAAGCCACCTTTTAGCTCTAAGATTATGCAACAGTGAAAAGTTTGCTAATATTTCAGCAGTAAAATCCCAATCTGGGCTCATTATGACAGACCCAAAAGACATTAATATCGCCTTCCACTCTTTTTACTCTAACCTCTATACTTCTTCTGCTGATGGTGACCCTGACTCTTTTGCATCTTTTCTGTCCAACCTTGATTTACCTAGGCTGTCAGATTTGGATTCGGAATACCTGGCTGAACCGATCACTCTTCAGGAGCTGGAGTCAGCAGTCTGATCTATGAACAAGGGGAAATCTCCAGGCACAGATGGTATTAGATGGCAATCGAATTGTATACTACTTTTTGGTCGGATTTAGGCCCACGCATGTTAGTTATGATAAATTTTTCAGTTACTCAAGGCTCATTTCACACATCTATTAATTTAGCTGTTATTTCTCTCTTGTTAAAGAAAAGATAAAAATCCAACTGCCTGTTCTAGTTACTGGCCACTTTCTTTGATAGGGACCGATGTTAAATTATATGCTAAAGTACTATCTCGTCTAGAGAAATTTATGAATAGGCTAGTTCATCATGACCAAACAGGATTTATTAAATCTTCAGATAACCTTCAGATAACGTACGCAGGTTATATCATATTATTAATACAACGAATAGTTCGTCCTCCTCTTGCGCAGTATTATCTCTAGATGCGATGAAAGCTTTCGACCAGCTAGAATGGAACTATTTATGGGCGGTTCTACAGCATCTGGGTCTAGGATCGAGTTTCATAAATATGATAAAAGTTCTGTACGCCAATCCAGCAGCCACTGTTCTCACAGGTGCTGTTCGCTCTAACCCATTCTTTATACATCGAGGTACTCGTCAGGGTTGCCCGCTTTCTCCTGTTATTTACCCTATCCTTGGAACCCTTAGCTCAAGCGGTCCGACAATCTGAAACTATTTCTCCCATAATTATACGGAATACTCATCATCATATTTCTTTGTTTGCTGACGATATCTTATTGTTTTTGGAGAAGCCGTCACATTCTATTCCTCATGTTGAATTTATTTGACCATTTTGGGTTTAAAATTGATTGGAGTAAGTCATGTCTACTTCCCCTCAAATTCTAAAATTGATTCCATGTCCCTTTCTATATCTATTCCACTGGTTCAAAACTTTAAGTACTTGGGGATAGATGTTTTTCCTTCCCTGCAGGAAATCCTCTCAAAAAACTATAATAGTATTCTAGCCAAAGTATCCTTAGATTTGGAAAATTGGTCTCGTCTTCCTACTTCTTTTCAGGCTCGTATATGAATGTAAATGAATGTTCTCCCGCGTATTAATTTCTTTTCTTCCATGATTCCTCTTGCTCCACCAATTGGCAACTGGAACAAACTTGATGCATGTGTTTCACGGTATATATGGGATGGGAAACGTCCTCGTATTAAACTGACTACCTTACAACGATGTAGATTACATGGAGGTCTTCTTTCCCCAATTTTAGACTGTGTATGCTTAAGCCTTTTCCCTCCACCCTTTATCAGTTTGGTTTGATCCTGACGCTTCTGTGTCTTGGAGAGCAATTGAGCAATCTATTGTTTATCCGTATAAATTGAAGCATCTTGTTTTTTCGAGGGTTCCGCTTAGGCAGTGTAAATCTCGGTTTGGTCCCATTGTAACCCACCTCCTCTCCACATGGAGGGATGTTGAAAGACGTTCACAACTAGTTACAATATGGCAATCTTTTGTCAGGCAGTACTCCATTTCATTGTCTACAATGGACTCATAATAAAGTAAACACTCTGGGAGATATCTATGATGATAGTGGTTTAAAATCCTTCCAGAATCTCAAAACTCAATATAATCTGCCAGGCACCTCCTTTTTTATGTATTTGCGCATTAGATCGGCCCTACGGGCGTATGGGGTGCCTTGGAGCTCTCAACTGCCTGTTCACCCTTTGCGCAAACTAATCCTTCCTTCTGAGGAATCTCCCTCCTCTGCTTCAGTCATCCATCTCTTTCTTCTTGAGCATTCATACAAACCTTTATCTATTACAACTGTTTGGGCTAAGGATCTTAATGAGGATGTGCAGGTTTTATTTTCGGATCAGGTATGGGGTATGTTTAAATTGTCTTCTAAAAACCCTAATCACCAAATGATTCATTGGAAATTGCTGCATAGGGTTTACTTGACTCCAATGAAACGTTTTTATATGAATCTGTCATCTTCTCCCAAGTGTAATCTCTGTTCGCAAGGATCTTTAGACACGTTTTTGAATTTTTTTTTTTGGGAGTGCCCCTCTCTCTCACCTTTTTGGACTCAGCTCTCACAGGACCTATCATTGGGTACTGAGATATGTTTGACTCCGCGCCAGTAAACAAATGTGTTTACTGTTAGCTGCTCTCACAGCAGCAAAAAAAATTGCTAGTCAACCGTTGGAATCCTCCTCACACAATGGACAGACGAACCAAGACTGTGTATTTGTTGGACTTCATCTCGATGGAACTCTCAGCTTCTCGTATACATGGATCTAATGTGAAAACTGTAAATTTATGGCATTCAGCTTTTAATGTTGTCATCTTTTCTAAAATCTTTGTAAAAATTATTTTATTGTTATTTACCTATTAATATTAATTAATTTATTTAATATTTTATTTATTTATTTATTTTATTTTTAAGTCTACCAGGGGGTGGGGTGGGTTCTAAATTTGCACAGTTGCTTTTTGTTTTATACTACTGTTCCCAGAAGAAAATTTAATAAACAGTTGTTAACAAAAAAAAAAAAAGACAGTAAGGGCATTTATAATGGTACAAAATAAATATATTTCATATAAATGATGATCTTTCTATTCATCAAAGAATCTTTAAATAAAAAAGTATCACGGTTCCCACAAAAATTTAATAAGAAATGTTTCTTGAGCAACAAATAAGCATATTACAATGTCTGAATCATCATTGTGACACTGAAGAATGGAGTAGGCCTAATTCCTAGTTTAAAAAAAATAAATAAATAAATAAAAAAGTAATATATGTAAAATACAATTATTTCATACTAAGTATAGTTGAAAAATTAAATGTAAAGTGTAATGCAACACCAAAGCTCCAAAAGTATCAAAAATGTATTAAAAAAAAACTTTCGCATAACGTGACGTTTCGAGCACGCAGGCTTTTCATCAGATACTAAGTATAGTTCAAACCACATATTTAACATATTTACTGACATATTGCTCAAGACTGATATAAAAATTATAATTAAACTTTATTTGGAGTACTACTTGTGAAAAATGTGCATTTCTTAATTTTAAGCTTACAATATGTTTTAATGTTACTGTTGAAGAGGACTGTATGATCTTTGAATAATATCGGCCTTTAAAAGTAAGATTTTTAAATTGTACCTAAAGTATAGGCTACTTGCAATAGTTCCACTTTAGCACAATTAAATATACTTCAGTATATCTTTAGTTGGACTTCAGCACTACCTTCCACACAATTAAGTGCATTAATTAGTTGTTCCAATTTAGCAGACTTTAAGTATACCAGTTTAGTATACTAAAAGTAGTACAATTGCAGGGTATTTTATTAAGTACATAATTATGCAAATGTATTTGTAGTATACTTAACATTAAATAAATGTATTTCAAATACATTTAAGTATATTCAGCTTTGCCATCAGAAGAATAAATTACATCAAATTTGAAAACAGCTATTGTAAAATCTAAAAATATTTTGCAATTGGGCATAAATGTTTTCCCTCTATCCTACATCCAAGAAGTACAAATCTGAAGCAGAGAGGTGAAACTGTAGATTTTAAGTGTCCACACTTGGTTGGCAGAGAACATTTTGCCTGACCACACTTCCTACAGTAGGCAGCTCGAACTTGTCACCATGAATATGCTACATCACGAGCTGACATTAAGGGGGAAGGAAAGTCAGGCTAAGTGCTTGCTCATGAGGTCGCCCTTCTTTTTATGGTAAGAATAGCCTTCGCTGTTCAGCAATACACCAACGCAGGTGCACAAACTCACACACATGCACGTCAATGTTTGCCTATGCACACCAGCGTCTGAGTACACAATCAGATGTGTGAGCTTGCATACACACACAAACCAAAGATGAGGCTGAAAAAGATACCCTAAACTGATTCCATCTACTGGGCTGTTTCAAAGTGGCAAATCGCTGCTTTCTGAAGTCCAATATGATAGATTCATCAATTTTGAATGAAATGCATGAGGCCAACACAGCTCGAGCCAACCAATCCACACACACAGAGAGAAATAAGAGCACATCCAGATGTAGCCTGGTCACTGTGCTTCTCATCTCAGCCCAAGAGCGAATCTCATCGCACACTGACACGTCCCCAAACGCCCCCACACAAACTCACCCCAGGTCTTGATGTTTGTGTTGGCATGTCTGTTCGCAAACACATTTATTGGGTCTTTTCAGACGATCCCCTGTTGATTATGTGAAACTAATGAGCCAAAACTCAAAGCCGTGTCCTGATACCCACGGTGCCAGAGAGGGAGGAGTCCTATCCTAAAAGTGCGTGTTGTCCTCCCCCACCATGATTCGCAAAGGCCAGCTCAGAGACATTAATGAGTTAGAATGGCAAAAACGCCTATGCGGTTGAGAAGACATGGTGGATGTTAATCAGAATTGTAAATTGATGTCAAAGAGGAACAAAGACATCACCGTAAAAACACATCTATGGGACATCCATGTTAATATCCTCATCTAATTAGGCTGACTTCCTACTGACTCGCCAGAGAACTAAGGGTAAATATGGGACTAATAATTGATTTGTTTGTTTATCTTGGCAGCACATGTTCCTTGCAAACCAACACAATTAACGAGACATAATAAAGGATGGCCCTTGGGGTACGTGGCTACTGTACACAGACGAGTAGTTAACAGCCTTCATTTGCACACCGTGATAATAATGACACGCCACTGACAGCTAACAACATGCCACACAAGCGAAGACGTGTAGCATCCTGCAAATAACCAGAGGTATAAACATTTGCTTTGGCAATGATTTGATTTGATTAAAATTTGGTCACAATTTCAATTGCTTTCATTTTGTTGGCAATAGATAGTGCACATTTTGTTTCTGTGAATTTATAGAAAACACTATATAAAAACGCATTTACTTTCAGCCATTTTATGTAGGCCTACATCTCATTTGTTGCCACTAAATTTTATCTATCCATCTATAAATATGTGTGAAAAAATTTTTCCAATAATCTTAATTTAACAAAATAAAAATACATATTAAAATTATATTGTTTAAATAGATAGATAGATAGATAGATAGATAGATAGATAGATAGATAGATAGATAGATAGATAGATAAATTATTTGGGGGTGTAAGTTAACGAGTCACTCGTTTCCTTGATTCATCGATTACAAACCTTAACGATGCATATGCATGGGTCTTGAAACATGGATTTTTGAATCGTAATTCGTCGATTTGGGACAGTAATTGACTTAAAACATTAAGAACCGAATGAATCGCGATTTCTATTCAATGCTTTAAAAATATATACACATTAAATTATTACAAGCACGAATTAATGGAGACCTTGAACAGTGTTCACATCTCTCCTTCACGCGCTCCACAATTTACCGCCTGTCACAGGATTGCGCTCGCACTTCGTTCGTCTCACTGACACATTTTTTGAGCAGCCAATGTGTGATCTCTCCTTAGTAGGCTACTCGTGGCCAGTAATGCTAAAGTGAAGTAGTTTTAGTTTTCTGTAGTTTTTCCAATTGCTCCCGGTCATACCGACGACATTACCTGAGCAGTCGAAGGTTGCGCATTTATTGCATGGACGGAGCAAAAATGTAAGTGTCTAAATCATACGCACAGTTCCACTGAATGATAAATGTGTTTTAACAACGTCGTTGAACCAAATGTATGAAGGAAACTGTTAAAACCACAGCATTAACAACAACCTTGAAATAAGAGCACGAGGTTTATCTGTTAATCGGATGCATGAAAGTAGTGTTCGTTGCAATAGCAAACAGACATTGGGCGCTTTTTCTTTCAGAATCATCATTCGCCGATGGAGAGGAAAAGTTAAATACTATTGCATTTTATTTTATGAAAATGAGATAAAGAAGTTTTTGCACTGAAAGACAAGTGATCTCGCACTCGTAGAACTTAAGACATGCCAGGAAATGCCTATTATGGACAAAGGCAGCTGCAGCTAATAGAGATGCACCGATATGAAAATTATGGCCGATACCGATAACCGATAATTCTTTATAAATGAAAGCTGATAACCGATATGTTGGCCGATAAATCTAAATCCAAATTTTTATATAATTTTAGAGCCTGATTACAAAAAAAGTCTCACCATTAAAAGCCATTAAACACTTCAACATAAATCAAACAAAGCAGCCTTAAAAATAAATAAAACAATGCTTAAATAATGCAAAGAAGTCACTGGACAACATTACTTAATGTTACATGTATAAAAATAAATAAATAAATAAAAAACCTTCTAAAATCATGTGCCATGGATAAATTAAGCGGAATAGTCTCCGCACCGACAATTAAATTATTTTAATTAAACCATATTGCTGATGAAAACAATAAGATAAAAATAAAAGTGGTTATTATTATTAATATATCAATGATTTTGAAAAAGAAGTATCTTAAATTAATACCACTGTTTCAAATAGCAGCATGCAATTTTAGCTGCATGCACTGCTGAAGAGCTGAATGAACACCGGTAAACTGAAGCGCTTATTATTTATACAACATAAACATAATATTAGGCCTATAACTTATAAATGCACAAAAAGACACAAATGCCCAAGTGATCTTGAACTAGGCCAAGTTATGCGCTAATAAGATGTGACGTGCTGTTGGCTCTTTCCGCAACAACGTGCTGAAACACAACAAATTAAACCAAAGAATTCACAACATTTTATTATAATAGTGTTCTCATTATAATATTATATATATGGTAGTCCAAATCATTGTTATGAATGTTGTGCATTGCTTTTCGAGCTG
Source organism: Spinibarbus caldwelli (assembly GCA_039654775.1). NCBI lineage: Eukaryota > Metazoa > Chordata > Actinopteri > Cypriniformes > Cyprinidae > Spinibarbus > Spinibarbus caldwelli. The sequence goes on from CM077254.1 coordinate 14,850,634, forward strand.
TGTGCGCTGAAACTTAAGAGCTGAATGAACACTGGTAAACTGAAGTGCTTTGCTGGCAGCTTTTTTAACTCAAGGAAATGCATCATATATGAGATTAATCAGCTATTTACACAACATAAACTAAACATAATATTACAACTTGTATGTACAAAAAGACACAAATGCACAAGTGAACTCGAACTAAGTTACATGCTAACCAGAATGTGTAACTTCTGTTGTGGATTCACTCTTCCCGCAACAACGCGCTGAAACACGACAAATTAAACCAAAGTATTCACAACGTTTTATAATAGTATGTTTTCATTATAATATTATATATATGATAGTCCCAATCATATAGTTATTAATATTGTGCACTGCTGTTTGAGCTGCATGCACTGAGCTAAAGATGATCACTGAAGCGCTCTATTAACGCTCTATTAGCTTAACTAAACAAATTCTATAGGCCTATGAGATAAATCAGATATATATGCATAAAATAAACAATATTACGACCTACAATTGCACAAAAGGCTGCAAATGCACAAGCAAACTTAACTGTGCTAGTCATGAATGTGTAGCGCCGTTGTGGACGCGCTCTTCCCGTAACAACGCGCTAAAACACGGGCGCACAAAGATTCCATTAATTATTTAATGTTCTCATTATAATATGACAGACTTGCCCTGCACGTTGCACTTCACTGTATTTTCCTGTTTGAAGTGATTCCAATAATATTTCAACCAATTAAAAACCATCACGGCGAACAGTGCGCATCTGAAGTGCCTCTGCAGGAAATAATGCATTATTTATCGGTTTTAATATATCGGCCAAATTTTCTTATCGGTTCGATAACAATAACAGAAAAATTAACATTTATCGGTCGATACCGATATGGTGACCGATATATCGTGCATCCCTAGCAGCTAAGCTGAATAAAAAGCAGAATGAACTGGTGGAACGTTAAGACAATAAACACAATAAATAAATAAAATTTATGAACGATGCAGAGCTAAGTATATTTTCAACCTTATTCTTTGCAGAAAATTGAAATAATTGTTTGTAGTATATAAAACAATCATAAAATTGCCATTAGGAAAAAAATATAGATTATAAATGAATGATTATTGTCCAGCATTGTATTTTATTTCTTATAGCAAATTCAAAGTAAGAGATAAGAAAAGAACATATTTGTTCATAGAATGATTTGTACATATGCCATATCATCATTAAACTATCATCTAACAATGGACAAAAGTGTTTTTTTTTTTTCTCTAACCTATGGTTCTCTAACCATAAAGGCTGCTGTGTAATTTGCCCCCTGACTAAGCATTTAAAGAATTTAGGGGAAGCATTTAAATAATCCTGTGAATGCACTTAAAGAATGCAGAATCGAATCGTTCATCGAATCGAATTGAATTTAATTGTGAATTGAATCAAACTGAATCGTTCAGAATTTGCAAAAATTGTTCTTGAATCAAATCGAAAACCTATGAATCGTGAATTGAATCGAGTTGCTGTCTACCCAAAGATTCACAGCCCTAATAATTATTATTATTGAAAAATTTTATATCCTACATATATTAATTGACCACAGATTTTTACAACTGATAACACATCAATAATTATACAATATATATATTAAAAATACAGATATCATATAGATATCATGTTAGATCATTATTACTTATGTCATAGCAAGGCATAAAAGCATTTTTCAACCTTATATAAACAACTTCACCCAATATTTTGTTGTTTTGAACAACGTTTGCAATATAATTCATCTACTGCTATGATCAGCATGTTGCACCATTAAAGGGTTAGGCTACTCCACCCCAAAATGAAAATTTTGTCATTAGTCACTTACCCCAAAGTCTCTTTAAGACAAGTCATGTCACTCGGCAGCCATCTTTGAAACGCCTCTCGGGCATGCAAGTGTAGCTCCTATCTCTTTGAATGGGGAAACATCAAATTATCCAAAACTGTTCATTAAACTTACGATTAAATTTCATATTTGAAATCACCAAAGAAATCTGTCAACAACTGTATCATAAATGTTGTTTCTTTTGCACAAATAGCATTATAAAAAGCTTATTTTTCAGGCTAGATCACCCAGTGCGCATGCGAAAGTCCTGAGCGCACGTCTCAGAACACACGTTTCAAAGCGCTGACTGTTTCTATAGCAACCGAGACTTCTAACGGCAGCTGCAGTGACGCGCTGACTTTATCGATTAGCAATTGGCTCTTTCATTCAGAAGGCAGGGCTTCCTTAGATAGAGCGGTCATATTGAGCGTTGCATTTTTCCCCATTCAAAACTATACGAGTGACACGTCTTGGGTATTCTATAGTCTTTGCTTACCCCCATGTCGTTCCAAACCCGTAAAAGCTTCATTCGTCTTCGGAACACAATTTACACATTGACTGCCAAACAATTTTCACTGTCAAGGTCCAGAAAAGTATGAAAGACATCGTCAGAATACTCCATCTGCCATCAGTGGTTCAACCGTAACGTTATGAAGCTACGAGAATACTTTTTGTACGGAAAGAAAACAAAAATAATGACTTTATTCAATGTTTCGGCACTGTAGCGACATTTTGGAAAGCATCCGCTGGACGCACATAGCGTACGCAGTTCTGTGTCAGTCACAATCACAAGCCTCCCGGTTTTCATCTAAAATATCTTAAATTGTGTTCCGAAGACGAACGAAGCTTTTACGGGTTTGGAACGACATGGGGGTAAATGATTAATGACAAAATTTTCATTTTGGGGTGGAGTAACCCTTTAAGATCAAAGATCAGCATGTTGCACCATTAAGATTTTCGAGCTTGCATTCAAAGACACCCAATATACAGATCTGAAACAAAAAGGACAAAAATGATATCCAGCATGTATCATTCGCCTTTTAAAATTCAATGGTTGTTTTTCCATATACTCTTGGATAAGAAAGACCCTGATTACAGGAAGGCGCTGAATCAATTTGTGTACACTATATTTTTATGCATATTTCCTGCCAGTTCAAAATGAACAGCTTGGACACAAGCCTGAGCAGGTGTTTCCAAAACACTCTGACTAAATCTAGCTCTTACATCTGAAACCCAGCTTAACAGATATCTGGCACAGCAAAGTGTCCTGTTCCAACAGGGCCATCTAAAAGCCACACACATGTAGAAAACCCTCTCTTATCTCAAACTACAGTTGAGAAAGCAAAGAGCAGGGCCTGCAGAAACCCCCATTCCCCTCTCATTCTCTCTCATCTCTGGAATGAGGGGCATGTAGTAATTATTGAGGCTGAAAGCTGACTAATGCACTGTGTGCATCTGCATCTATGAATGTGAGTGGTTACTGAATTCTTGGTCAGTGTTTAAACCAAGCAGCCTAATCGTTCTCAGCGCAAAACAAACAGGCCTGTAGGTTTAGTATCATAAAAAGTAAGGTGAACAACCTCTAAGGTACTGAATAAAGGTATGGACAAGACTAAAAAATAATAATTAGCTGATACAAAAATGTACCATGGTAACCAAGAATGTATAGTTTCTAACAAAATATCATGGATTACTGCAGGTATTGTTAATAATTTAATATGGGATCCCCTACAAACAGTGTAAGAAGTTTACAGTACCTTCAAATGCTGAAAATTCACATTGAAATAAAGCTCAAATAAAACAAAAACAAAATTAGAAGTGAAATAACTGAACTGAAGTTTAAAATTACTAAACCTTTAGGAGCGACCTACATTGCTGTATCCATACGAGACACAATGAAACAACAAGCAATTAAAGTTTTTCTTTGCCCAAACCATAAAATGCAATAACAGGCAATAAAATAAATTGAAATGCACTGGACTGTAATACAATGACATAATATTAAACAAAACACATAAAATAAAATATATATATATACAATGAAAATTGCCAGTAATGTTAATAAAACTTTCCAACCATGAAGAGGTAGGCCTATTCTGCAAGATTACACTTTTTGTTCAGAGCTTAAGAAGAATACAATTATTCAGATTTTCCCAAAGGTTCAAATATGTGCTTTCTCCAGCTTCTAATGCTATTTTCACAGAAACTATTGTTACCACTTGTTCATGTAATTTCTGTAATTTTGCATAGTGAAACTTTCCTGAAAATTAAAAGGAACAACTGAGGATTTAAGCCTTCGAAAAGAGAAGGCTGTGGGTTTTTGTTTCAAACCAGCAAAAAAACAAAAAACAAAAAAAGGTCTGCTATTGTTCCTGCAGGTCCTGCTGGCACAGCAAAACAGCAAACAAATAGAATTGCTATAAAATCAAAATGAAAGTCACACTCCACTGGTTTCCTTTAGGCAAGAAGATGTCATTCATCAATCCAGGTGGCTGGTGGATAAAACCGGTACATCCTTTACTGTGACAGTGATATCCAATATTGTCAAACCGTATCAAACCCCAGACCCCATTTGATGTCGTCTCCTGCTTTGGTCTAGGTTATATATCAAAAGCTTTTTCACTGACACTAATAATCTGGGTTTGCCTTGATCAGAGCGTGAAACCTCCATCGTGCATCTGGACACAGCGGATGGTATCCCAACTCAAAGATTTGGCCACTCTGATGGGTTTAGAGCGCTAATGTAATGAATTAGTTTTAAACTTGCTCAAATATTTCATTTGTATGTAAAGAGTAAACTGTCACTCAATACCAAAATGAACAAGGAAGAAACATAGAAAGAATTTTCCAAAGGACTTTACTGACTAAGAGCAAAGTTCTTGGTTTTCCCCCTCATTTAGTAAGGAAGCAAAAGGTTTAGCAAATGCTTTTATCCAAAGTGACTTACAGTACATTTACTAGGTAAAATCCCCCTAGACCAACCTGAGGTTAAATGCCTCACTCAAGAACACTTGGTAAAAGCTCAAAGCTCACTCGACAAAGGCCACAGCTTTAGCCACTTCACCATAGCAGCTCCTAAATCAACCTTTTTTGTCCAACCTACACCCAAAGCCTCATCAGTAGTGCTCAAGTAACTCTTCATTGACATCAACTCATTTCAACAACTATAACAAATTCTCCACTAGAGAAACTCTTCATTTGCACAACGTTAATAGAAAGACCTGCAAAGGACTTTAAATTTGAACTCAGTCATTTTTGTTGGCACTTTTATTGGTCCAATCATTCAAAAGCTAAAGTTTTTGGTTACTAATTCCACAGTAGAACAGTGCTGTTTTTGTTAATGGTAATTAAAAATAAAACTGAAATAAAAGAAAATAATAGGTCAAAAACTTTTAAAAAAATTAAACAAAAGTTAGAAATATTGCCTTATTGCTTGTTGTTTACATGATTCATACACACTAAAAAATGCTGGGTTATTTTTTAACCCAAATGCTGGGTTCAGCCTGTTGGGTCATTTTATTGGGTTGTTTTTAATATTTTTACCCAGGTGCTGGGTTATTTTTTTTAACCCGAATGCTTGGTTCAGCCTGTTGGGTCATTTTATTGGGTTATTTTAAAATATTTTTACCCAGGTGCTGGGTCATTTTTTTCTACCTAACCGCTGGGTTGACCCTGTCTCCTGTGAAACTTCTCAACAACACAGCTGCTGTGAGCACGGGCTTTTTAAGTCCACAGGAGAGAGCGGTTCTCAGTGCCGCCGCCGATTTGGTGCACTTTTTCGGGAAAATAAAGGTTTGTAAACATTTTATTTAATTTATAAAGTCTTTAATGTGGTGTAAATCATATTATTTTAACGCAACGCAACATAAGGATGAGATGTCAGCTGCGTCAGCGGCTGTCGTCGTTTCATACTGGAAACGCCTTTGCCTTGCATAACATCAATGGATTTTATTCGCTATAATACTGAGTGTAATTTAATTTGATGTTAAAATATGTTCTCTAATTTTTGGGCAGGTTTTTGGAGTCAGTCACGCCATCTCTCAGATACGAGTGAAACGCAAGGCCGCGGTCTAAAGTTTGCAGTTCCCCCGCAAACAGCAGCCCTTCAACGGCAAGAGAATTAGCACTAATTCGGTAAAAAGCGATTACATTTTATTCATTATAATACTGAGTGTAATTCAATTTGATGTTAAAATATGTTCTCTAATTTCAGTACTGTTTGTTTTTGGGCAGGTTTTGGAGTCAGTCATGCCATCTCTCAGCTACGAGTGAAACGCGAGGCCACGGTCTAAAGTTCGCAGTTTCCCCGCAAACAGCAGCCCTTCACCGGCTCAGATTTCAGCGACACACCAGCACGAGAATTAGCACTATTTCTGTAAAAAGCGATTACAGAGAACAGTTGCATGCACTTAAATTAAAATGCTACTTCTAAATATGCCTTTTTTATTTCTAAAATGCTTGTTAAACTAGTTTAAATGTATGTAATATTGTAAGCTATGCTGTATTCACCCAAATAAATTCAATTTGTCTTTTTGTCCATGGGTGTTCTTGCTTAATAATAAATGTTCATCTTTTCATTATTGCTGTTGCCTATAGTAATTCTGTGTGTGAGTTTTAATTTCCAGCCCATTTTAAGCCAGCAAATTAATAATTTTTTAAACAATAGATGACTTAAATTCAACAACACATCATGGTGGGTAAAAACGTTTAACCCAACCAGCTGGGTCAAAATAACCCAGCATGTGTTCTGTCCAATCTTTACCCAGAGCTGGGTTGCCAAATAACCCAAGTTGGGTTGTTTTTAACCCAGCATTTTTTAGAGTGTATTGTAGACCGTGTCTGATAATAACAAAATTGTGGCCCCCGGGAGGAAATCCACTCCAGTCCAAAGTATTTAATATGAAAGTCATAGATATGAACATCAAAATTAGTTACTTTAATAAATGTAATATAACCTAATTTCAGTTTTGAGCAGGTAAACAGCAAAATGAAAAACTTCCCAAGTACACCTTGAAATCAGATTAAAGACCCCCTAAATAAAAAAAGTCTGTATAGAAGTGTATATAGAGAATATGATAATAAAATCACAGAACAGAGACCAGATGAGAACAAAATCAGTTTCGTCTGAAAGGGTAGAGATTTTCTTACCTGGCTCCAGTTTAATGACCTTGATAGCAGCCAGCTCTCCTGTAGTGACATTACGGGCCTGAAAAGGAAAAATAACAGCACTTACTCAACCGATCTCTCAATGTTAATAACCATTATTACGGCTGAAAGACTTCAGATGTGATCAGAAGAATCAGCAGGTCCTGATTTTGCAGACGACTTTTGGATTTTCTGGAAAATATCTTTCCAATTCTACTGAAAAATAAGTACTACACTCTTATTGGTAGCAAAAATCATCATGAAATTAGCCAAAATATAAATGCAACGGTACTTCCTGTACAGATTCCATGCAAGTCTGCTGATTGGGTAAGAATTAGCTTAAAGCCTTATATTAACATTGATTTTCAATGGTTTAAGTGTCAATAATGCCTACAACTGAACTGTATGTTTAAATAGGGTAAATCTACAATCGAATGTATGCTTACTGCATTAGCACTGTGTCAATATGTACCGTGCATACTTTTGCATTTTCTCGTGGTTTTTAAAAGACCGCTGATCAGTGCTCGTAGAGCAGAATGCTAATTAATTTGCATGCCGCAAATCTGAATAGTCACATGAGCAGAGGCACAGATATTTCATGATTCAAGAGAAAGTTTCATCACCTTTAAAACCTAAATACAAACAACCACTGCTTTACTGATCAAGACAGAGGAACATATGCAGAGTCTCAATATCCACACCAATGGACAGACTAATTTTGGCTCCAAAACACTGTTGTTCAGTCCATAATTATATTATTCAATCACGATGTGGCATGAGGAAAAACATTAGACAAGATCAGCCCGGATTCAATTAAGATGTCAAGTGGTCAAAGTATTTCTTTTTCTTTCTCCTAGCAACTGCGTGAGATCTGACAGCTAGGTGTTGGCAGCAGTGAAAACAGGGAGTGGGGGTAGACTGAGCCGAGTATTACTGGGCAGACCACGGCTGACGGAGTCCCACAGGAACAATACACTGATGAACTGCACTTTGATAGAAAAATCTGTGTGAAAAAAGCATCAGGAATCATAAAATGTCAAATTAAAGGGTCTAAATTCTCATTGACAGTTTGATTGGGATGCAAGGACTAGATGTTTTCAACCACCAACTAAAAACGTGGTTAAAATGCTAAATGTGCAATCATATCTAAAACAGTCCGTGCAGGATTTAGGATGGGCCATCCAACACTATACCTTATTTACCCTGCATATTGATATCTTAAAGGTACATATTACAAGTGTACATATTAGTACTTTCTGAAAAGGTGGACAGACTAATCAATAAGTGAGTCTCAAATCAATTTTCTTTCTTTTTTTTTTGGGGGGGGGTTTTAAATTTGCATTAACTTATATTGTAAGTGTGCTGCGATTTAACATTTTTAGACAGTTTACACTTTAAAACACTTTCAAAAACACATCTGAAAATTCACAATGTAACATAGCGACAGATCTTTTCCTCCATATTGTGATATACATCATAAAAAATTAAACAAATGCATGGACAAAATCATTCACAATAACATCCAAAATGTCAATGACATACATTTAGAAAATATATATTGTGCCAACTTTATTGGTTCATTCAGATTGACGTGTTTGGGAGCCTTTCACATTTTATGTTCAAAAATGGTGGGATGCAGCATTTTTAAAAGTTGAACTATTTCTTATTTTACATGGCAAACGCAGCATTCTTGGTGCAAAACGCTAAAAAATGGGGATGCAGTGGTCAAAGATGTCCATCTAATGCATGTTTATACTGAAAAACAAAAACACAGCTCAGTGAAACCATTTTTGAACTTCATGCTTCAAGCATGGTTTTTTTTTTTTTTTAATATGACACTGTCTCGAGTTAAAAATAGTCTAAAAAAACACTTCCATTCAGTCAAGCTATTTGAAAGCAAGAGTAATGCATATTTAGAAACACCTTTAGATCAGACAAACCGAAAGACAGCCTAATTATGCAGGGCTTCCTTAAGACAAATTAGTCAACTAATCATTCTGGAAATGACTAGCTGATTTTGAAAACATTTTGTTTCGCATATCCATACTGATCAAAATAATTTCATATAACACGATTCTATTGCCTTTAAAAGCATCTATTTTAAGTTAAAATAGACAGTTGCAGTTATCATATGGAAGGAGTGAAGCATTCTAATGCATGATTAATAATCAGTATCTTTCAAAGACATTTCGCTTATCGAAAACAACTCGGAAAAACATCAGCAGCTGAGTGATATGATCTGAAAAGGATGCTGCAAAACACAGAGACATCCCGGGTAACTAATGCGAAGATGTCAGGAGCGATACAGCTTTGCCAAGATTGTGTGAGAATTCACTCTGATGTGCATGTCAAAAATGTTAAAACACAACTGAAAGCTCCCCTCCAGAAGGCTGATGATTCTCCGCCGTATATTCAAATTCCTGTTGCGAACTGCTTTGAAGGAAGCCCACATGCTGAATCGTTTCAGCTCAAAGATATGAGGCGCTGAAATCGAACCTAGATTATAAACACACATAGCGGCTGGTATGTCACATTGACATGTACGAGATGCATGTTGGGCCATATCGGCAAATTACATCACATCCCTGCTTTGAATCATCAGTACAAAACAGCGAAATATATAATAAAAGTATGTTATCCAGAAACAAAGGACGTTCTTTCTTTGGTGGAAGGCAATAAGAAACTTTGAATGAAATGCACATCTCCATGCAGTTATAATAAATGGATTCTAAGATTACACCATAAAAATACCATAAAGCTATAATAAATGTAGTCCAGATTCATCCACTATGTTGCAACACTTCTGAAGCCATATGATAGCTTTGTGTGTGAAACAGACTGAAATTAAAATGTAAAAGAGCAACCAGCGACAGTCTTCAAATTTTCTTCTTTTGTGTTAATGAAGGGAAAAAAAGTCTAGAACGACAAAAGGGTTATAATAATGACATAGTATTCATTTTTTCTAACATACCATTACTTACAACTCAGAAGCTGCCAGCTGAAATGTTTTTAATTAGACCAAATGATTAGTAAACAAAAAAAAGTATAATTCCTTTCTAGGATAATCTGCTTATGTCTACATGGTGAAGGGATGCAGATTAGTGCTGATCAATAACTTCATCAAGCATCCAGGTCCAGCAGTCAATACCTCGCCTTGCAATCAAGCACATCATATTGTCTGGTGTGGTTTAAAATGATGTGTTAATGATCCTTTATAATGAGCCCACCATCAGCCCAAGAAAGGTGAAAGCCAAGGATCGTGGGAACCAACCAACCAACAACAGCAGGACCGGATCTGATGACTGTGAAAGTGTGGGATAAAAAAATAAAAAAGTATACAAAACTGTGACTCATCCTGACCACTTTGAGTTTTTACACTTTTTTTGCTTTTAGAAGTTTAGGATTGTGATAATGGGTTGATGTATAACACTGTGGGTTAAAGGAATATTCGGGGTTCAGTACAAGTTAAGCTCAATTGCCGTAATATTGATTACCACAAAAACTATTTTCGACTTACCACTGCTTTTCTTTAAATAAAGAAAAAATCTGGATGACAGAGAGACACTTACAATGGAAGTAACTAGGGCTGATTCATAACTCGCTGTTTCAAAAATGCCCTAGTAAAAAGTAATATATTTAAAATACATTTATTTCACGCTAAGTATAGTTAAAATCTATTACCATATTTTCTGACATATCCCTCGAGACTTACTGATTTAAAAATTGTAATTAAACTTTGTTTGGAGTACTACTTGTGCTCAACGCACATTTCTTAACATGAAGCCTAAAATGTGTTTTAATGTCATTATTGATGAGGATTGTATGATCTTTGAATAATATCTGTCTCTAAATACAAGATATTTAGAATGTACCTGAAGTACACTTAGTTCCACTTTAGCAAAATCAAGTATACTTCAGTATATCTTTAGTTGGACTTCAGCACTACTTTCGCACAATTAAAGTGCTTTAAGCACAAAATTAGTTGTTCCAATTTAGCAGACTTTGAGTATATGCAAGGTATTTTTATTTACTGCATAAATATGTAAATGTATTTGTAGTATACTTAGCACAAAATAAATGTATTTCAAATACATTTTAGTATATTTATTTTTCACTAGGGTATAGCAACAAGATGATGCATGTTATAATGATTTAAATTTATATATCACTAAAAAAAAAACACCTTTCATATGTGTATTTAGGGCTCCACAGTTTAGGGAAAAATTGTGATGTTTTTTATTTGATTGTGATTTAAAATCTGTTTTAAAATCGTTTCTTTTTTTATTATTTTTTACTGTGCTTTTTGTAGAAGTGCACAATTTGACTAAACATTTTATGATTATAAATCAATATAATTCTAAAATAATAATAATATATTAATATAATATAATTTTTTTGTTATAATTAAAATATTTGATAAATAATGATAACGTTTTATTATTATTAAATAAAAAATAACATAAAAGCAAGCTTATTAGGCTGCTTATCACTGAATTTAACTTGTTTCATAATGAATGAACTTTACACTGTTATTGAACAGAACTGAATCAACTCTGCCCGGAGTTGAATAATAACGCTATTATCTTGTTAAAGCTGCTTTACAGGAGAACTTTGATCTGCTTTTTTTTTTTTTTTTATAAAGGGCACGTATTATGCAAAATCCACTTTTACATGGTGTTTGTTAAATGGAGCAGCATTTATTACACAGAGCCGTAGTTCACTGACAAGCTACGCAGTATTGCGTTTATTATCGGTGATGTATCGCCTGCGATTATGAACACAATATTGCGTAGCTTGTCAGTGAACTACGATTCTGTGTATTAAATGCTGCTCCATCTGAAAGCATGTGATGGAGATTTACTACTAATCACAGAACTGGCTTTACTGACGAGATGCGCATGATAATCGCATTCGATTATTTGCACAGCCCTAGTTCTACTGTAGTTTTTTTTATTTTTTTTTATTATTAGCTTATAATTAGTTTCTTATTCTTATTTAATCGCTGACTGTTTACTTGTCTTCAGTGAGTTTTTCCTTTTTTTAATTTAGGCTAGTATTAATTTGTCATATTGACACTGGTGACAACAAGCATTATGAAATTTCTATGGTATCAAAAATTTTGATAATCTTATTTAATTTGAATACTTATTTTTGTATCTTATTTAGACCTTATTTAAAGCAAAAATAACTATACTGTGATATATTTCGTTACTGTAAAATAATATAGGCTAACTCATATCGTGATATGAGACTTTGGTCATATCACCCACCCCTACTCATACTGCTTTGGAATAACTTGAGGATCAGTAAATGACGACAGAATTTTCATTTTTGTGTTAACCATCCCTCTAAAACCCAGCCTCCCCGCACGTAACCCTCTGACTTCCACACTTTTCTATGCCCTTTTTTCCCCAGCAGCGCTGAGGCGCAGAGCAACAGCAAAGTGCTCCACCTGCACAGGTGCAGCACGCAGTGGGGCTGCGAGCTGGTGCCATGTCAGGTAATTACAGAGAGGCGGATAAATCACTGCAAGCTTGGCCCCCGACCAGCCGAATCTAGGCCAATCATTTTCTGCACTGCCTGGCAAATTTGATGCCTTGTATTAACAATTTACTGTGCCAATGCGGCACTGACCTCCGATAAACAACCCGTTTTCCTCTTTAATGTCAATACTGCACTGGTGTTATCAAACATTTCATCGGATTCATTATTCATGCTGTATTGCAGTTAAATGCAGAGCACATAATGCATCAAGAATTCTAGCGCCGTGGCGACGAGCGTGCCTGGGCTTGCTAAAACGTGATTATGAAACTACAGTACAACCAAGACGACTGTGCTCTCTGAGTCTCCCATCAACAATAGTTTGCACATATGAATCATTACTACAACACGGTCGATTAGCTGTCTAATAAGTCTAGCTCTAATTCTGCCACCAACATAATTAAGTAAATCACATTCTTGTCAAAATAAAGGTAGAGTATCAGTCGCTCATGCTCACTATGGGAGAATACAATTTCTCTCCACGGCCGCATTTGTAGGACAGTAGCTCACTCTGTCACGCAGATCTGTATTTCTGCTTACTCATTGAAAGGATGTGGCGAGGTTGAAACTGCTTTAGTCTCCAGAATATGGAGAAATCTCAAGGCCGCTCAAATGTAGGCTAGATGGCAAGGACGTTCTATTAAAAGAGACCATGTAATCCAGTCTGCTGTGAATTTCTAAAAGGCGTGATGGCACAAAACACATGAGAGTAAGCAAAGGTGTTGACAGTGACTTCCTGCAAAAAGTAATGAAAGAAAGAATGTGTGATGGCTGGAGTACATTGACCTCAGCTTTGTGAGACTCCTGCGAGGTGTTTCAAGGTTTCCTCAGGGAGAAGTTCGAGGTCTGTGACTTTCTCTGACTAATGAGTCCTGGTTGCCCATCAAGCCATTATGGTCTGACACCTCTCTGAACACACAGTCATAAAAACATAAGGGAAAAGGTGCAGATATGCTTCATACAACCAAAAAGCAACTTGCAGAAAGGATACTGACCAAAGCAAAGCACTTCCAAAATCTGTAAATAAATATTTGATATATGAATATTTGGTTACACTTTACTTCGGGAAGCAATTCTCACTATTAATTAACTATTAAAAATGAATTTTGACTAAAAAAACTCCAAATTTGCTACTTAATTTGTAAGGTAGTTGTTAAATTTAGTTATGGGGTAGGATTAAAGGACCTAAAATATGCTCATGCAGAATAAGGCATTAATATGTGATTTATAAGTATTTATAAACAGTCAATATGCTAGTAATATGCATGCTAATAAACAACTAGTTAATATAACTAGGTAATATTTATTTCACTCAGTTCTTGCTTTTATTCAGCAAGGATGCATTAAATTAACCAAAAGTGACAGTAAAGACTTCTATATTGTCACAAAAAAATGTCAATTTCAAATGAATGCTTTTCAAATGATGATGAATATAAAAAAGTATCATGTTTTCCATAAAAAAAAAAAAAACAAGCAGCACAACTGTTTCTGAAGGAACATGTGACAATAATGACAGGTGAGAATTCAGCTTTGAATCACAGAAATAAATTACATTTTAAAATATATTAAACTATAAAAAAAAATAAAAAACTATTATTTATAAAAACGACTCAAACATGTCAGAAAGAAAGAATAAATCAACAGTATCAGCAATGTAAATAAAAGAATTGTTCGATTTAGGTATACTGATAGCCTACAAGGTTCAATTCATTTCCATGTGATAATCAATATTAGACCATTCCAGTTAATTCCACATATATCTTATTTATCTGAGTATATTTAAATAGCAAGGACTATTGAAAGTCAGAGATTGTGAGTATGTCCCTAAACTAGCCGATACCAATCTCAGAAGCATGATAGTATTACAGGATGGAGCAGTGCCCAGCTGTTGAAACAGGTGAATAATTAATGATAATTTTTTCCCGACAAAGTCAATTCAGAAATGCCCTCACATCAGCTGCACAGTGGGTCTACGCGCATAGGGCACACATATCACGGAAACTCTATCATCTTGAATTTCATCCTGTCAGAATGTTTTCACAAACGCACGATGCAAGCCACTTGGAGAACCATCTTCCTGTGTAATCTGTGTGATTGAAGGTGACTATTGCAATCAAGAGTGACAGGATGACCGCTTTTAATTTTTAAGGGCAACACGAAACTTCCTGGATGTGAAAAATGAAAGAGATTAACTGAATAAAGGAGGAATTGTGAATTTAATCCACTGTAAAACCCTCCAGTCAGGTCAAACCAAGGCCTGGGATGGATGTTTCTTGCATGAATACAGGAAATCCCACTGTGAAGGAAAACTGTAAGCTAATATGATTTGATTTTAGCAAATGATGTACATGTAACAACGTTAGATTCTTGTTCATTCTTCAAAATGTAAGTGAAATCAAACCTCTCGGGCCAGAAATAAACAGATTTTGTTCTGCTGACAAGAACTAACATCTCCCTTTTTGTTCTATCCGATGCATTTTAGTGTCTGGAACAAAATTGACCTGCATTCAGACCAGCAGAGAGTCAGAACTACTGTTTAGACTGACCTGGCCTTCTTGAGCAAACTCATGCGGTGAGAAGCCAAACTTCCCACGAGAGAAAGAAATCTGTGTCTATAAAGGAGGCCAGGAAAAACACATTAGAAGTCACAAACAGGCAGTGTTGTGCGAGAGATTTGCTTACACAATCGTCTTTCCACAGCAACCTTCTGAAAGAGAAGCAATCAATTCTGCCTCAACTCGATCACAATGCCTTACACCTCACGCGACAGCTTAGACTTGCGTTCATTCTTTTACCGATAAGGTTCTCACTCTCACACACACACATCTTTCCGTCGCTCACTGGCGATTCCTCAGACCATAGATGTAAAAATGGAATCAATACAGAACCACTCGAATGCAGGCAAGCCACAGAACTATCAAAATAGCCCCACCAAGGCTTGACACAAAGCCAATATAAACTGATCACACTGGGTAATTGGTCATATCCTTACCCTTGATGCAGCAGGCTTTTTGTTTAATACTTACTTTCTTTGCTCAATCAATACTTTACATCTCTGTATGCTTTCAAGCCCTTTAAAATCCATCAGGAGCATGTTGGCATCACATTTACTTCAAACTGTTAAGAAAAACAAGCAGACCCAGTAGACAAACAAACCTGGAGAAACACCTGTTGAAAACGGTGTGGTATTTAGCGCTAAAACTAATGTCCTGGTCTGCTTTGAATGAATTGGGTTTGTGTAAAAGATTGAATGGATAGTTCACCCCCACAAAAATTACTGTCATCATTTATTCACCCTCATGTCACTGGAAACCTGTATGACTTTATTTCTTCAGCAAAACCGAAGACAACATTGAAAAATGTCTCTGTACTTATTTTTTTGTCCATATAATGAAAGTCAGTGGGGTCCTATGTTGCTTTGAAGCCCACCAGCTTTCATTGTATGGACAAAAATAGTTAGAAATATTCTACAAAATACATTTGTGTGTGTGTGTGTGTTCCACAGAAGAAAGAAAGTCATACAAGTTTGGAATGACATGAAATTGAATAAATAATGACAGAATTTCCATTTTGGGTGAACTCTCTCTTTAAAGTTGAGCAACTATAATTGGAAAAGTCTGGTAAACGTCACTGGAAAGTCTGTAATTTTTATTTGAAGATCAAGTTATGCCATTTTGATGAAGAATTATGAGGTTGAAAAAGAAAAAGAGAGAAACATTGAAATTGACATTGAGAACATTGAAAAACACTGAAATGAATTGTTCACAATAAGATCAATAACATGTATTTAGACTGTTCATGAGGAGAATTTCCATGTGAAATGTAACCGTCATCACTGTGATTAAAAGCCTTAAACATCTGGAAATTATATGGTAAATTATCAACTTTTACCACCATCGTCATCTGTAGGGCTGCAACAAACGATTATTTTGATAATCGATTAATCTAACGATTATTAAAACGATTAATCACCGATTATTTCACTGATTAATCAATAGAATTTTATTGATTATTCAGCTCTTGCAATTAGTTAAAATACTGTTATATATATTCTAACAAATAAATAAAAGGTAGACTAATCACTTCAGCTT
Organism: Spinibarbus caldwelli; assembly: GCA_039654775.1. NCBI lineage: Eukaryota > Metazoa > Chordata > Actinopteri > Cypriniformes > Cyprinidae > Spinibarbus > Spinibarbus caldwelli. The sequence continues at coordinate 14,867,252 of CM077254.1, forward strand.
TTGGAAATCATATTATATAATTACAATTATTATACAATTAATTTATAAAAATAAATATATTTGGCACACAAAATGAGATGACAGAGAAACCTTCTTATTTACCATTTAATTACTATATGAAAAAGTAACTGAATAACACATCATTCTCCCTAACATCTCCTTTTGTAAGTATATAATCAGTGTTGGGTGTAACGCGTTACTGTAATTAAATTACTTATCCACTGAAAAAGTAAAGTAAGGGATTACTGTTCATTTTTAGGTAATTTAATTACAGTTACTTATAAAGTACTTGCGTTACATACAGTAAATAATTTTAAATCTAAATTTACCATCTAAAGATAAAATTGAATGCATCGGCTTTAACCCTCCGCACAGGCTTGTTCTCTTTCAGATTTTCCTGATTCACAAAGAAACCTTAAATACTCAGATACATATAAGACTAAAATCAATAGAATCAATAAAGCTTGACGTGTCTACTTTTAAATGAACGAATTCAAATCAAAAACTAATATTTCTGATTATGTAATCCCTATGAAAGTAAAGCGAGACCAGTCTTTCCCGTATCTGAAAGCTTTAAGTTTCTACTTTTAAATGAAAGAATTCAAATCGAGAACGAATATTCCTGATTATGTAATCTGTATGAAAGCGAGGTACAGTCTTTCCCGTATCTAAAAGCTTGAAGTTTCTACTTTTAAATGAACGAATTCAAATCGAAAACGAATATTCCTGATTATGTAATCCGTATGAAAGTGAGGTACAGTCTTTCCCGTATCTAAAAGCTTGAAGTTTCTACTTTTAAATGAACGATTTCAAATCAAAAACTAATATTTCTGATTATGTAATCCCTATGAAAGTAAAGCGGGACCAGTCTTTCCCGTATCTGAAAGCTTGAAGTTTCTACTTTTAAATGAACGAATTCAAATCGAAAACGAATATTCCTGATTATGTAATCCGTATGAAACTAAAGCGAGGTACAGTCTTTCCTGTTTCTGAAAGCCTGAAGTGTCTACTTTTAAATGAACGAATTCAAATCGAAAACGAATGTTATCTTATTATGTAATCCGTATGAAACTGAGGTACAGTCTTTCCCGTATCTGAGCTCATTATATGCAGTCACCTGTGCACAAACGCCCTCACCTAGATACAAAAAACAAAAAAATCTAGGTTCATCTAATTTTCATCATTTTTGAAAGAAGACCTACTATGAGGAGTTTACCTCATAAGAACAGCGCGATCTAACATGGCTTTATTCAGCAGAGAATATCATTTCTGTCATTTATTCTTACCTACATTAGTTAACGTGTTATTTTTACATAAACCTGTACAGACTTTACTAGTTGGGCTTTTCCTGAACATCTTGCCAAACTGAAATGTATTGTTTAACTTTTAAGCTTTTTTGTTATTTAGATATTTTGCAGAGTATTTCTATTTGTTAACCAAAGGTTACATTTTTTACATTTTTTTTTGCCGTATCATGGGTGCAGCAGGCGCAATGATATTACGCAGTGCCTGAAATTAGTCCCCAGCTAGGTAACTAGTTATGATATAGCTGGGAACTACTTTCAGGCGCTGCGTAATATCATTGCGTCTACTGCACCCATGGTACGGCAGCAAAGTTCCTTGATAATTACGCCAGAATGAGAGTATAGTTCCTAGTCATATCGGCCTAGAAAATCGCAACTTTTAATTTTCCGTCGGTCTTAGTACACGATGTAACTACAGAAGAGTCAAGCTTTAAATAGGAAAATTATTGAAACTCTTTGGTCATTTTTGAGCGAGATGCTAATGGTCTAATCCGATTCAATGAACTATGCTAAGCTAAGCTAAAAGTGCGTTTGCTCTGAAGCAGCGTTGTGTCTCTTCTTCTCTTGAATTGCATCCAGGAGAGCTGAATTACAGTTTTGCGCTACAGCGCCACACTGGTCAAACAGCATTATTGCAGGCTCTTACATTAGGTTATATGAGATCAAACGACTACTCGACAACAAAAATATTTGTCGACAATTTTTTATTGTCGACGTTGTCGATAATGTCGACTAATCGTTTCAGCCTTAGTCATCTGAAGTCTAATAAATGTCAACATTTATTTATATACATGTACTCATATGCCACTAAATGCACTAGTAAAACAGCAAATCAAATAAGAGTTCATTCAAATACATTGCAAACACCCTAAAAAAAAAGAGTTACCACACAAATTCTGATCACAACTGTTTAGACATGAAGTACTGCATGACTGACTCGATTAAAAAAAAAAAACATTAATTACACTGAACCACCACAGACACCGAGGAGGCCACATACCCACCAATATTCAGAATAGCGGTCAATCAATGTGGGTTTCTCACACAAAGACCATCTCCTGCAATCTACAATATTCGGTTACCTTCTAGATTACAGTTGCTTATCGAAGAAAAACACCCAAGGACTGTAAATAACTGTGCAGCTAAACTGCACTCAATGCTGTTAAACCAGACAGTAGCCAACATAATCCGTTATCTGTTATCTAAAATCCATCCAATCAGCATAAACAGATGTTACTTATCTTTTACCTAATCCTATAACACGCTCTGTCAGATAATACACTGTTATTCTTCTGACAAGTATGACATGCTGAACTTATGCTGAAGATGAGACGAATGCAGACTAAATACAATTCATTCAAGTAAAAAGTTGGCCATGTGCAACCCTTCACTGACAGGTGAAAGGCTTGCAGGGTTACACTGACCTACTGCTAAAGATTTACTCAGATAAAGCAGAGGATAATCCAGCACATTTCACACCACTTGTAACATCTTTTAAGTTAACAGCTCTGGACAACAGTATCACTGATCTACTAGCCAGCTGTCACCAAACTGATCTTTCTGCAGTGCTTGGGTTAGTTTCAGTGACTACCACAAATTTAAGCAGTGATATCACATGGCCTTCCTCAAATATTTGTCATGTCTTGCACAATTTCGCAACAACTCATGGGAGTGACATTGAAACAAAACCATACAATAATGTTATTCAGTCACACTCATTCTGAGGTGCAAGAAACTGGGAATAAACTCAAATAATAATGACATGAAATCATGTAAAATGTGTAAATACATATTGCAATGAAAGACTGTATTTGAGAGTAACTGAGTGTGTCTTAACCACGTAATGTTTACAGAGTTTGAAACAGTGTTTTGATGCTATTGTTGTATTTCTGAAATGAAAAGTTCATACAAAATTGAAAATGTGGTCATCATTTGTTCAGGCCGAATGAAAGCTTCTGTCACCATTCACTTTGATTGTTTGGAAAAAAGACACAACAAAAAATTATGATGACTGAGACTGTCTCCTTTTCTGTTTTAAAGGAATAAAGAAAGCCATGCAGTTTAAGAATGAAATAATGGTCAGTAAATGGACATTCTACATCCACCATATTGTCACTCATGTGATTTACATGTTGCTTCACTGAAATTCACAAATCCCCTCGCATAGACTCATGGGACAAAATCTGGGTACCGTCCACTTAATGTTTATTGAATACTATTCAGATACTGCTTTTTTGACATACTGCTTTTAATCTATTAACTAGGAAACAGTGATTATTTCAGATGCAACCTAAAGTATGTTTTTGTTCTTATTTGTCTCAATAGTAGCTACCAGTAAATTAAGTACTTTATAGTTTATACTGACACCTTTTGGCCTAGACGAATTAAAATATTCAATTCCAATTCAAATTCAAATAGTAAATAGTAGTTCAGATTTGTTCAAACAAATATATTATTGTTGTTTTTAATTTGTAGTAGTAACTCCAAAAACTGCGTGACAAGTTTGGTCATGTGATATCAACATGGCGGTGCCCATGAGGGACCCACTCCATATAGAATAAAACAGCTTTTACTAGAAAACTAATTGGTTTTCAGTCTTCATATTATCTGCGTGTACATCATTTTAATTATATTACTTCATAGTGCGATTAGTGTATAAAAATTAATTCGCAAAAAAATAGCTGTGTACACCTTTAAGTGATCAATGTCCTGGTCCAGTTTAGAGACGTCAATATCTAAAACATTTAAACTCCCATATACCTTACACTGGTTTTATTCTAAAGATTGGGCCCTTTAAATGTGGACTGCACTGTCCAAAACATGGGCCTTGTTTGTAGAAAACACATTTTTACCTTGTAAACATCCCCGTAGGTCCCGCTGCCTATCCTCTGGATAAGCTCGAAATCCTCTTGCGGATTTCGCCTGGATAGATCGAAACTAGAGTTCATCGTGGGACTCCGGCCTCTGACTATCACTGATAGATTTGCTGGGGGCCCTGACCCGGACGAAAGGAGAAAAACGGAAAAATATAAACATACGGCGTCAGAAGGGAATCTCACTCTCAGTACTTGACTGTAACTTTAACATGGCTTCCCGTGAGCTCCAGTGCGCATGCGCAAAGCTCTTAGGGGGGAATGCTTGGAATGGGAGGATGAAGAGAGGAGGAGGATGGGTTTGGGTCAGATGACCAGAGGCGCACCAGAAGCTAACCTGCTTCTGAGGAATATTTTGCACAAATCAAAACTTAAATATTCTTGTAGTCTGTTAGAACAGCATGTTCATTAATTCATTTTCGTTTTGAAGTATGAATATGGGGAGTGACTGGTTTGATACTTTGTTTGTCTTGATTTGATATTTCATATTAGTCCTACAGTGCAGAGTGAACTTCTAATTAAAAAGATACACTATTGATTGACAATATAAATTTAGAACAATTTGTAGCCTGTTTAGATTAATTTATAACAATGTTTTAACCTGACTTAATTTAACATAGCCTATCACATAAAAAGTTTAGTTCTGTCTGACTAATCTTTCTTGCAACTCATAAGTCAAAACTCATAAAAAGTGAGTTTTTGGCCACCAAAAAAGAAACCAGGTATTAAAATGTTTTTAAAAATTATTTATTTATTTAAAATTAAATTAAAGCAAGGGTCGATTGATTTTGATGAGCTTCACTGTTGAAATTACTGTTGAAATTACAGTGAATGATAATATTGATGGGTTGTGGTTTTCTACATGAATTTTCTTCATTTTGGGAGTTACACAAGGCAGTTTGAGGTCTGTTTTCTCACATATCTCTCTCCAAATATGTGACAAATCACAGACAATTGACAAATTAACAGTTGTCAAGATTCTCCATGTGGTTTGACTTACAAAACAGTCTCATACTTCTTCCTCCATCTTCTCTTTCAGCTCAGACAGGATTGTGATTCAGCGCTATTTATTTCCGAATCACAGAGGAGTGTGTGCCAAGAGTGAGCTTCTGAACACATTTGTGCTTACACCATGTGGTTGTTATGAAGGTTTTATGAGCCAGGACTATTCAGTCTAATTTATTTCTCAAATGCCAGGCACACATCCAGGATGCAATTTATTGACTGATTATTAAAGCATGCACTGGCACAGATCAAGGACTCAGCATGACGGCAGTTATCAAACAACCAACACACATACAGCTGGCCTGTATAGCTTAGAGAAGTATTATTTCCTGGCTGTTCTAGATGTGTTTTCTAATCAGTTGTTCAGGTTTTTTATTAAATTACCATAATTTTATTCATTTTCCATTCTCTATATTTTATACACTATTTTCAATTGCTTATCAGTTTCTTAATATTTATTAAAAATTATAATTGGTTTTAGATAGATAGATAGATAGGTAGATATATATATATATATAGATAGATAGATAGATAGATAGATAGATAGATAGATAGATAGATAGATAGATAAGAATCTATCTATTTATCTATCTATCTATCTATCTATTTTAGTGTAATATTTTATTTATTATATATATTTATTTAATATGTGCACTGTATTATGTGAAATGGGCAAATTTTGGCCTGATCCATATATCAGAGATACATAAATGTCCTATATTTTGACCTTGTTATGAAAAAAATGTACAATACATTATGTAAAATGACCAATTTTTGGTCTGATGTATGTATCGGTCTGGCATTAATACATATTCATATAATGTATAAAAGCATATAAATATATTTTGACCTTGTTATGTTAAGTCACTTGTGTTTAAGTTTAGTGGATTAGCCATATAAAAACTTTATAGAATGTTACACAAATATAATTACAAACAAATGAATAAATAAATAAATAAATAAAACCTTGAAAAATACGTCTGAAAACTAAATAAACATATAATAAAGCAGAATACAGCCAAGGTACAATTACATTTTCATTACATTACAAGGTTCATTACACTTTAAAAAGTAAATAAAACAAACTTTTTCTATAAAATGTATAAACTGGTTTTTAATTTTTTAATTTTGATCCAACATAAACACACAAATAATGATTTACTTGGCACGTACGGTTTAAAGTTGATTTTAAAAGATGTTATTTGTATCATAACAGACATAACTGACCCATAAATACCTATTTGTTACTAGAACATACTACAAAGCATTTCTACAGAAGATTTTGCAGTCTAATGAAGTTCCTGAGTTGTTTTCCCTCTTTTGCATAATGTTCTTCTGCTGCATTGATGTTTGGCTGGTCAAACTGTAGATCATCATCATCATCATAACAGTTCAGTCGCGCGCTCGCAGGAAACCGCCTCGCCTGTCTCCTTGACACACCCTTAGCTATTGTTGGCACAGTATGCGCGCGACAACCTTGACATTCCCACACGCGCGTTCAGTTGCACGGTGAAATCTTGTGTTACGTGGATGCATCATCCTTCTCAGGAAAAAGGAAAGAAGAACAAGCGGTTACTGCGGATAAAGGAAGATGCACAAACGCCGAACGGAGTGCAGGTAAACACACACGGACGGCCATCGCGCATCCCCATATAGATGTCCACAGTACCGTGCGCGCAGACACACTCCGCTCATCCACCTGTAATGACAGATCGCTGCTCAAAGCCGTGCATTGTCCCGGGAAACGGCGAGGAAAGTACGCTTCATGTGAGAGATGACTGAGTGAGTTGCGCGGATGTTGGAGACATGGAGAAACGGGCTCTTGTAACGGCGATCAGCTTGTCCATGAGCCTGCTCGCGCTCATGCTGCTGGTCACGGCGATCTTTACCGACCACTGGTACGAAACCGACACCAGGAGACACAAGGAGAACTGCGACCAATACGGGTCGGAGTCCAACGACCAGAAGAACAGGGAGATGCCCATCTATCACCTGCCTTTGGTGGACGGCGGGAATGCGAAGCGCAACCTGGCTCTCATGAAGCCCATCCATGTAGGGAGTCGAGAGGAGGAACTGCTGGAGAACTGGAGAGCGATTTTGGGCATGGGCATTTTGGAGACGGAGTGCGGGCGCCCGCTTTTCTCCACCTATTCTGGACTTTGGAGGAAATGCTATTTCCAGGGAATGGACAGGGATATTGACAAACTCATTTCGAAGGGTAAGACCTGAGTGGAAAGTTCATTTCTACGCAAAACACAATAAACAGAGCTCTAACGTTTGCGTAGCTCTGGTTAGGGTTGGAACCGGTTCTGGTTTTTTTTTTTTCTTTTTAAGTACCAGAACCGAATGACTTTCGAGTTCATTTCTGTTAGGGTTCTCAAACGTGTGTTCTACTACAAACAGTGTTTCCTGCACTGAATCTCTGGCGCGAACACACAAGCGCGACTAGAGTAGTCCGATTCTCGAACGAATAACGCTTATGAGTCGGTTCTTTTTAGTTAACTCAATACGATAGGGTGCCTGCCTACAGTGCATTCCGATTCCCGAATGAATGATTCAAATGAGCCGACTATTTTCAGCGTATGATATTCAGCGAGACCGGAGTAGCCAGATTCCCGAACAAATGTTCCTTATGCAGACTCGTTTCCTGGAAGAAATATCGATTTAATCCTTTTTGTTCTGACACTTATCCGAATTTAAGCTTAATGGACTTTTTGCTGACACCAGTGCCTGCCATTTTTTCTTTCTCTTGACCTGTTTATTTTACTGCAAAGGCACTTTCTGCAAATCAATATCATGCATGACGGATCTCAACAGAACAAAACTATTAAATTGCCAACCAAGCAATCTGTTCTGCAAAAGTTTCCTTTGAAAGAGATGAAAGTCTCAAGGTGAAAAGTGGCACAGGAAATGAGTGATGATTCATAGTCAATACAGATTACAGAGATCTGATCATGTCAGGATTAAAAACCGAAGCTGTGTGCCACCTTGCATTTAAATCAAGCGCAAAGTCACACAGATCACTTGACCTTCAGCACCCAGGCGTTGATTTGTGACACAGCCTATTACCGTGAGTCCCCGAATCAGCCCATCAAAGAAGAGAGGCACACTAAAGAGCTTCTCATCAGATCACAATGAAATTAGCTCAGGTTGAGTGCACCATAGCAATCGGAAGATCAAATTTCTCTTTAAATTTTTGACTTTTATATGCATCAATAAGAGTATACTATAGAATAAAATGACTGAGACTATATTCCATTTAATAACAATATTACATCGATGATTATATATATTTATAATCTTTTACAGTATCTGAGCATGCATTTACACATCAACAAGTCACAATGTGTAGTTGTGTATTTAGGGAGTTTGCAGAAACTCAAATCAAAGCAAGTTCCACTGCATTCACACATTTTACCAGTTCATTCATTCCCTGAGAACTGAACCCATGACGGTGATGTTGCTAGCACCATGTGCTCACATTTAAGCTTCAATTTAAGGGGGCTTGTTCATGATAAGCTAGAACAAAGAGATGTATTTTACAGGGTTCTAACAGTCATGGAATCCCTGAAAATACATGTTTTGTTAAATTTAAATTACATTTAAAATTCATTGTGACTGTCTCTGTGTTCTAGCATGAACATAGACCAAGGATAAACAGATAGATAGATAGATAGATAGATAGATAGACAGATAGATAGGTAGACAGATAGACAGATAGATAGATAGATAGATAGATAGATAGATAGATAGATAGATAGATAGATATTTAACAAGGAAACACTGTTTGAAACCATCTTGCAGTAATCCCGATTGTAAAAGTTATGGGAAATTGGTCAACAGGTTGGGAATACGAGTTTTAGTATTCATTAGAGTACATGGTTGCAACTTAGTATCACTTTGAGAAAACCTACAGAGTTGAATTCATTACCAGTGAATACAGAAGAAGTGCACATCTAGCCTTTTTTTTTCAAGGTTTCTCTTCGGCTTGGCTGTGATTTAAAATGCAGTCAATTCAAAGAAGGCACATTTCAGTTTCACCCACACATTTCTAAGCAACTGATAGGATCTAGCCAGACTGAATAAATTTTTCAGAGTGAATGAAATGTCATGCAGCTGACCGCATCTCCACGTTATGATTCCAGATAGTGTTTTTGTACCTAACTATCCATCTCAGGCTTGCTGCATAATTGCTGCGGTCTCAACACAGCTCTCAGAATTAGCTCACAATGCCAGCCAAATCTATGTGGTGTGGTGTGAACCCAGGCGGAAATAATAACAGAAGGTCACTCTGTCGGGGAGGCGGGTGTTTCAGCAATGCTTGGCTCTATACTCGTTCTTGGCCCAGTGCTGGAATGCCCAGGAAAAGACAAACAAAACAAATAGAGTAGCAGAGATTAGTGCACACATTACCTATTACAGCAACAACATTGCAAGAATATTATGCAGTTTTTATGAACATCTAGCATCACATGCTAGAAGATTTGGGAGGGATTTCATTGGTAAGATCTTTGCAAAGCTGCATTTGAAGGGCAGAGTTTGTCCTTCAGTCAGGCATGTTAACCAGTGTGTGATCCCTGTGCAGGTATTGCAGACCGATGCACATCTGTCAAGTACCATTTCTCCCAACCCATTAGACTCAGGAACATCCCTCTCAACCTGACAAGGACCATACAGCAGGACGAGTGGCACCTCTTACGTAAGTCGTCCAAAGCTTCCTCACCGCCTTCTGCAGCTCTTGATACGCGTTGAATATTAAGCAGTGCATGCAAGCTGGAGTTAAGTGTGCTTTGCATGGCGAAAACCATGCAGAGCAATGCCATTTAAAAATGACGCCTGCCATGTAAATATTTGTTTTGACAATAATTTGATTGTGATTATGATACTAAAATCAGTTAAATGTATTTGTATAGTGCTTACACATTGTACATGTATATTTTAAAAACTGAAGCAAGTGTAGCTGGAAGGATAGTACTGAGGATCTGGATTTTACCAAGTAAAAAGAGATTAAAAATGTATTTTGGATAGAAAATTAACATGCTACTGGCTATTATTATAGCAAATAATGAAGCATGTAATTTACATTTAATTTATAGGCCAGATTTTTATGTAATTCTTATGTTCAAAGAGTTTTTTTGGCTTTTAGTCCAGGTATGCTAGTGTGGAGGATGTTATGGACCCTCAAATATAATAATTCCCTTGTGGCGGGATCGCTAAACCTTTTCATGTATAAAAACTCATCTACAGAGTAAAAAAATAAAAATATTCTAAATTCTGAATAATATGTGCTGAAAAACTACCCCGAACAAATTTCACACAAAAAGTGCTAGTAAATGTCATAAACAAATACAAAGACACGACAAGTAACACACTGAATTAAACATGACATTTTGAATTAGAAAGACGGAAATAGTATTTTCTTGTGAATGTACTTCAATAATCTTCGAAAAATAAATTTTACAGTGTAAGTTTTCTTTTTTACCCATTATGAAGGTACTGTTAGATGTAAAAAGCTGAAGAGAAATATAAAGCAATGACTTTTAAAAGGTTTTTTTTTTTTCTGCTGGAAAAAAATTGTCTAAAAATATCAGAGCCTCAACCGGTGCTCTGTAGAATGCAACGGCACAGAGCAAATAAAAGTGTGACGTTACTAAAGGCTACTAACTATTATAAAAATAGAGTTCAACACTTTAAATTTTGAGATCATTAGTTTCTATTATCCATTATACCAATAAGAATACAGCTCATGTGTTTTGTGCTAATGCAGTTATTGCATGTCTTGTCATGAATATGTAATCATAACCTTTTCTTGCATCTCCATGAGATGATTATGTGCCCCACGGTACTGTTTTGTGTACACAACCTTGGTCAAATGTCATTTTCTGTTGGAATGAATCTTATTAGCTCTTATGATGTTGTAACTTAGTAAGTCTTGAGGGAGCCTGCAAGCCTTAATTACAGTCCTTGTTAAAATGCCTCCTAATTAAGCTTTTCTTCCTCCATGCATGTATCCCAATCAGATGTTATAATGTGATAAGTTAAACATACTGAATCAATATCTGCTATCAGCAGCTCCGAAACTTTATGCATGGAGTCATACTGAGCTCAGTGAAAGTTCCTAAAGATAAGGTGGTACCCATAGCTGTATAGTGTTCTTGGCTAAGTGGGTGGTAGTCATGGAAACAGTGTGTTTTTCTACGGTGTTCAGATCTGCGGCGCATCACGGCAGGGTTCTTGGGCATGGCTGCTGCTGTGATGCTGTGTGGAAGCATTGTGGCCGCCGTGGGATTTTTCTGGGAGGAGAGCCTCACCCAGCATGTGTCTGGACTCCTCTTCCTTATGGCAGGTACACAGTTCTGCTTATTCGCTTTAATTATCTAACTTTCTCTTCGTTTTTGCTCAGCTACTTGTTACTCTTTTCGCTGAGTAGCACACACTTTCTCGTAGGTGGTTCTCTTTCCTTTCCAAGTTGTTGTCTACCTTGTGCACTCTCCCACGTCTTGTCTATTTATCCGTTTATATCCTTCTGTCTTATATTTCTTGTCTTGCTCATATACACACGTGGTCAGAATTGTTGGTATGGTAAATATTATCAAAGGCTGTGAAAATAAATCTGCATTGTTAATTATTTTGATCTTTTGTTTAAAAAATTCACAAAAATCGAACCTTTCATTGGCGAATAAGAATTTAAAATGGGGGGGAAATATCATTATGAAATAAATGTTTTTCTCTAATACACATTGGATATAATTAACTAAACTCTTTTATTCAGTACTTTTTGAAACCTCCATTTGCCAAAATAACAGCTCTGAGTTTTCTCCTATAATGCCTGATGAGGTTAGAGGACACCTGACAAGAGATCAGAGACCATTCCTTCATCCAGAATCACTCAAGACCCTTTAGATTCCCAGCTCCATGTTGGTGCTTCTCCTCTTCAGTTCACCCCACTCCTTTTCTATAGGGTTCAGGTCAGAGGACTGGAATGGCCATAGCAGAAGCTTGGTTTTGTGCTCAGTGACCCATTTTTGTGCTGTTTTTGAGGTTTGTGTTTGGATTATTGTACGGTTGGAAGATCCAAACATGGCCCATTATAAGATTTCTAACAGAGTCAGTCATTTTTTGATTTTTTATCTGTTGGTATTTGATAGAATCAAAGATGCCATGTGTCTAAACAAGATGTCCAGGACCTCCAGCAGAAATATAGGCCCACAACATGAAAAATACAGCAGTATATTTCATTGTAAACATGGGGTAATTTTTATCCCTGTGTTCACCAAACCCATCTTGAGTGTTTGCTACTAAAAAGCTATTTTTTTTAGTTACATCTGACCATAGAAGCCAGTCCCATTTGAAGTTCCAGTCGTGTCTGAAAACTGAATATGCTGGGGATTGTTTTTGCATGAGAGCATTTTCTTTTCTTGAAATCCTCCCAAACAACATGCGGTGTAGATGTGGTGTAGGTTTGATATTTTTTTAAGGTTTTCTGACCCCGAGACTCAACTATTTTCTGCAATTCTCCAGCTGTGGTCCTTGGAGAGTCTTTAGCCACTCAAACTCTCCTTCTCATCGTGCATTAGGATGATATAGACACATGTCCTCTTCCAGGCAGATTTGTAACATTTTCTGTTGATTGGAAATTCTTAATTATTGCCCTGATGGTGGAAATGGGAATTTTCACTGCTCTAGCTTTTTTCTTAAAGCCACTTCACTAATTTGTGAAGCTCAATTATCTTTTGCTGCACATGTTCATAATCATCCTGGTGTGCTCAAAATTGTAAAAATGAATGGGAATGTACTTCACAGATATTTTACTCATAAGAATTTTTAGGCGTACCAATAACTGTGTCCAACGTGTATTTGAGAAAAACATTTATTTCATAATGAGATTTCTCCCATTTTCAATTGTTTTAATTCAATGAAAGGTTAGATTTTTGTGTGTGTGTGTTTTTTTTTTTTTTAAACAAAGATCAAAAGGATTAATAATGCAGGTTTATTTTCACAGCCTTTTTTTTTTTTTGGTCATATTTACCAAGGGTACCAACAATTCTGACCACGTGTGTATATATGTGAGTGTGTGTGTGTGTGTGTGTGTGTGTGTGTATACACACTGAAAAAAAAAAAAACTATTTCACTAAAATTGCTAGTAAATTTCACATGTAAATTATAACAAATATTTATTATAGTGGGAATTTTTCAGTGAAGTTTTTTGCAGGTTACGTCATTACGCTAGCAGGTGGCGGTCTTTGTAAGTGAATAATTCTTTCAACCAATTCATTCAAAAACTCATTAAAAAATAAAACTGTTGTCATAATATAGCAGGTTTAATAACTTTTATTTTATAACTTTTCTTATAACAAAAAGAACTGAACATTTAAATGCACAACACGTTCTCACTCCCAACTCGTCACATATTGACGCTTTGTCAGGACCCCTTGGCGTCACTTTTAGATGCACAGGGTACTCCTTTAGCATCATATTTCGACGTGCAGAGTCCTCCCTTGTTTTCAGTTGTTTGTCTTAATTTAATGGTTTGCATGCATTGGTAAAAAATAGAAATAATTTTATATAAATTTATATTTTCGGAGCACCTAAGCCCACCCCTACCCTAAACCTACTGAACAATATAAACACGTAACAGGCAAATATAAGTGCAGTCACAGGTATTTATTGCAAAAACTGACCATAAACAAGCAGTATAAAAGCATTCCAAACAAGTTGTGTTGCATTCCAAGTCTTCTGAATGTCTTTATGCGAAGAAGAGAGTAAAACATAAGGTTTTAATCACTGAAAATGATCCCGCTCCGTTAACGCACTCACATCACATCTCATTAAAAAACATACTACCGCAGCATGACGCAATCGGTCACGAGACACACAAGAGCCAATAGCATTTCATAACCAAGGCTGACGTAAGGCTTCTGGTGGCATTTTTTGAATTTGCACACAGACTGCACACAAGATTTGAGCTTTACGGTGGACAAATCAATCGTTTTGACTTGGAAGACTTGAAATATTAATCATTTTTGAATAAATTATGACGGTAGTTGTATCTGCCTGTTATATCTTGTCGAACATATATGCAATAATGGCAATATTATTACCCAATATATAATTTAATCATGACGATGAAATTCCCAATACCTTTCGCGTCTGCATATTGACGCCAAGGGTTTTTTATTTAAAGCAATGGAGGACCCTGCACGTCGAAAAATGATGCTAAAGGGGTGCCCTGTGCGTCTAAAAGTGAAGCCAAGGGGTCCTTACCAAGTGTCAATATGTGATGAGTTGGGTGTGAGAACATGTTGTGCAATAAAGCAATACACAAAAATGTATAATGTGAACAAATGTTTCAAACAGATTAAAGTGCAAAAAAAAATATAAAGAGCAATAGGTAACACTTTACAAGAAGGTTTCATAAGTTAACCTTAGTTAATGCATTAACATTAAAACTGAGCAATAGTTACATTTGTTACAGAAGTTTTTATTCTTTGTTAAAAAAATACAACTGTTAGTCCATGTTAGCTCGGGTCCATTAAATAATACAGTTACAACTTTTGATTTTAATAATGTTTTATTAAATGACGAATTTAACTAAGATTAATAAATGCTTTAGAAGAATTTTTCATCGGCAGTTTAAAGTGTGACTGAACAATAAAGAATCAAAACATTTTTAAACAATATCTAGGGCATGTTGTAATCCAGAATAAATGTAAAAAAAAAAAGTTTGAAAATAAATAGCCAATTAAGTCTAAGTATTCAGTGCTGCAATTAACACTATACTATACTATACACTGCCTGAGCGCATTTGTGTATTTTGAGGGAGGTGTGGTTTTGCAGAGTGATTATGCTGGGAGGGTGGGGATCTTGCTTTCAAAGCTAACTTGCTATCACTAGCCTTTCCGAAATCGCCTACCCTATACCTTTAAATCATTTCAATACTTTTCAGAAACAGAAAGTAGCGCAGCTGCTGTGTTTACAGGGTAACGGCTGCATTTCTACTGTTCCATCAGCGCCATCTGCTGTCAGAGAGTGAAAGTGCATTTTCATTCAGCGCGTCTCCTTCACTCGTTCCGCCATGCGCTTCTCATCCGTGATGGGTTTGTTTACATCAGAGTGCACATGCCTCTTTGACGCAGCATACAGCGGTGTTTTGCATTTTAATCAGTTGAATGAAATCCGGACATACTACATTTATCGTGTTGTTTCTTTGTTATTGTCAGGTGACAGTACAATGTCAGTTGCGTCGCTTCACTGCCATTAACAACTTCTCTCCTATGGCCTCATGGGATAATATAGTGTTCATCAGAAGCACTACTAACATGTAGGCTATTCATATTCAGACACAGCCTCCTTTATGAATGAGTCACTGAATCATTCATTAAACAGATTAATTGCACAAATTCAAATGACTGCATCTGCCTACTTCCATAGAATGGGCACTTTTCAATCAGAATGCTGCGAGGCTGATTATCTCGACTGCCATGTCATCAAACCCCATCAAAAGACATCTTAATCTAAAGGACAGTCAACCTTCATTCGGCCTTTATTTGAAGGATGTATCAGGTGTATGAAAATGAATCTGCACTGAGCTCGTTCAATTTCATTATGTAAGGCAAGGCAAAAGGATGCAGCCTTCCGTTTAAGAAGCACCCTAATATGCAAAAAAATAAATAAATAAATAAATCATTCACTCATACAATTTGTAAAAAATTCTGATTCTTTCAGGAATGAAAGTTGCATCCCAAATAACGCTAAACACTTTTTCTATGCACTACGTATTCAACTGTTTAGTGTGTGAATTATATAAGGTTAATTTAAAACAATTGAGTGCATGAAGTGTCCAACAGTTCACACTTTGTTTTGTTTATGTTTTGCAATATAAAGGTATTTGAAGAGCACTTTTTTCCTTTTGGAATTTTCAGAGTGAACACTATCTATACTAAAAAATGGAATAGAATAGTGCATAAGTATGCAAATTGGGACTTCAAGTCATTGAATCATTAACTTTTTATTTTTTATTTTTTAAATACTGAATCATTCATGGAAAAAAACAGCTACTTTGTGTTGCAACATTAATGCTGTGTCTTTGATTGGAACTCTTGTGTTTACAAACACATACTGTATTGCATGAGGTGCATACCAAGAGTTCAGATGTTTTTTGCTGATTCTCATGTGTTCATTAGATCAGTAACCTCAAACCTTCTTCTGTCCAACAGGAATCTTTTGCACAATCTCACTGTGCACCTACGCAGCCAGTGTCTCATACGACCTATCCAGGAACCCCCCTTTCATCTATGGTCTGCCCAGTGATGTAGATCACGGGTATGGATGGTCCATCTTCTGTGCATGGGTCAGTCTGGGCCTAACAGTGGCGTCAGGTTGCATCTGCACAACTTATCCATTCCTGACCCGCACAAAGGCTCTTCGCTCCAAAACGGCAAGGGAGTCGTTTGTATGAGCGTCCCCTGGTGGCCTGGACGACTCAGCAAATCATTAATCAGCACTTGGCGCTTTAGTAAAACGGATTCAAGTGGGACTTCATGCTGTATGGAGCTGTTTTGAATGTCTTGTAGATTTCAGATACCTTTGTTGGGCTCACGAGATGTATTGGTGTTAAACAGAACGAAAACTGTTGCATTTCCTGTCTTCTACACACATTTGCTTACACACACACACACACGTAAAAAAAGAAATTACACACGAATATACAGTATGTGTGAATATAATGAACAAAACCTTTGAAATTTTTTAAATTGGTATGTGTACGTTTGTGGGTCGTTGTGATGCAATCATTCTCTGGATCAGGTGAATATTCTACACACTAAGGATCTGAGCCACAGTTTTTTATGCAACCCATCTGAAATTCAAATTATTGCTCTGATCATTGTCAGTTTTATTTTTTTATTATGCGATTAAAGCATATTGGTTTCCCTACCACTTGCAAACGGATACAAGTCGACTAACCATTGGCTCAAGTGCTGACAAGTCAAACCAAAACATCAAACAGCTAAAGAATTCAATCAGGGATGAACAGGACACTTCATGTCACCGAAGTCACCACATCAGACAAATGTATAAAGGCATGATTGCATATATATCACCTTTGGGTAACAGCTGGTGGCTGATATTCAACGAGATTGAAAAATCAAAGAGACACGAGAAGTCTTGAGATCTAAGACGTGGATATGCAAATTTGTGATTGGATGAAATGTCTCTGAAGATTCAGGTCTTGAACGTGGCTGTCACTAGCGGTGCAATCATAATACGGCAGCATGTTTTAAGTGGATGCTCTCGAATCTACCAGTCTCGCTAATGAAAGGCCTCTCGTGACATCACACCATTGTTGAAAATACAAGTCCTTCCATTCCACACAAAGCGACCAGGATTATATTAACTGCTGGATATTATTTTCCAAACTGAGCCAAAACAGTAACATATCCCTGAAACTGTACTGTTTGCCTCAAAACTTCTGTTGTGTTCCTGAAAGTGTATCGTAAATAAAATATTATCATGATGAAATAAAGGTCTACGAAGAAACCAAATTGTTTCGTCTGAACTTAGGCAGTATTTGGGCTTAGGATTCATTTTTGACTTTCAGCAGTGCCAGCATGTTTTCTCCTTTCCCTTTTCCAAAAAGATTACTACCTGTGCAGAAAAACTTAACAATGCTGTTGATTTCACCTCTCATTACAGTTGGCCATTATGCATGGTTCAAGAAAAGCAGTTTTTAAATGAGCAAAAATAGAAGTAAATAATTGATTAATGTAACTGATTTGTTGTTGATATCAATTTTTAAATTGAGGGCAGTGGTGCTGCAAAACCAGAAACAGTGAAATTCTGAAGTATTTTTTATAGACTATGTATTATTAAAAAAATTCTAGTTTCATTTGAGTCATTTATGTGCTTTTGTCATTTTAATTAGTTTTTGATAAATTCTATTTAGCTTAATTTTTATTTCAGTTTTAGTATTAATATACAGTAGTACTTAAACGTCATACATATTTTAAATTTTTAACATCTACTAATCAACAACATCTCTAATTTTCATTAAAATGTTCATGTTTATATTTTTATATTATATTTAGATTTTTTTTTTTAATTTTAAGAAAATTATTTTTATTTGTTTTTGTTTTAGCAAACAATAACACTGATCTGGAAAATTCAGGGAATTTTAAAATTGTAATTTTCAGGACTGTAAAAGTCATATAATTTGAAATGAATGACAAAAAAAATGATGACTATAGTGTATATATATTGTTTTAGTTATACTCAGTTCTATTGTGCTAAATGTTTTAAAAGTTGCTCTTCGTGAGTGAAATCTCAATATTTATTTATTTAATCCTTATTCAGTATTCACAAATGGCAGGAAAATGTCATAGAAATGTTTTGCATTATTCTAAAATAGATGGATATGCAGGATTAGTTTACACAGTAGTTCAAAACCAGGACTGTCCATTATTCTGACACAAGAGGGCGCCAAATTATAATCAATAAACACAAAGACTCTTGCCAAAACTCTGAATTTGATTTTTTTTTTTTTTTTTTTTTTTTTTAATTAGGTCCTAAACTTGTATTTTGTTGTGGTGGGGAAGTAGGGGCCACACAAGGCAATAATATATTGCGCATTACCCTTCTGTTGAGTGTGCCACACACAAAAAAAAAAAATATATAAAAAAGACAAAACCCAATTGTTGAAACGTTATAAATAAAAAGGTTGTATTATCATACAGATAGCATTAATCAAAATGAAACTTAAATGTACTGAGCACTCGCACAAGCGAGGGAAAACTACTTCAATGTATCTGTAAAATGTACTGTAAATGAGGCTGGGGAACGAGAGAGTCGTGCTGGAGTAGATACACAGTGCCATCACCCATGTGTGGACAATGATATGTCCTGACCAAAAATGAGTGAAAATAAAGGGAAAAAAAAAAACTTCTACCAGTGTGCTTGTGTCCTCAAATGGGTAAAAATAGGGAAACATCTTCAATTTTCTATTTGAAGACTGAACACTATATACAATAAGATTAGTTTCCCAGTGTCACAGTTGACTTTCTATGATACATGTGTGTTGTTCTATGTTAAATCTTCAAAAATACAGTCTTTTCTTCATAAAGGGAAGAAGTCGCAAAAATATAGGAGAGATAACATGCATTTCTCATATAGTAGTAATAAAAGAATAAAAACAATGGATTCTGACCTTGCTTTTGTACAATGTCAAAACATTTTCTCTTAAATCTTGTTGTCTAAATGCTGAGACAGACATAGGATTTGATTGTATGTACTAACACTACTGGTACCTGAACTAGAAACATATGGAAACCTCAGAGTCCATGAAAAAAAAAAACATACAAGTTTGGACAAACACACAAAACACATTGCAATACATTTAATATTACTTTTGACTATCCTCAGCAAGTGGCTTCTATAAGACGTCTGTGGAGTTGAGCTAAGAGTCAGTGTCCCACAGAACCAGGCTGGAAAGTGGCACAGCGTTTTCCCTTAGGATTGTTTTTAGGTTACTTGAAAACACTGAATACTGTGAACTGTGTAAATCCCAAATAAAAGCTTAAAATGCTCTCAAATCTACACTTTAATTGCCTAATATCTGAAAAAAAAGTCTCATGACGCCGTTTGTCGTTTATAAACACCCCTTTGTAGGTTCAAATATGCACTAGTTTCATCTTTAACCACAGATCTTGAGTTCATTTACGCTACGATTTCTGCTTGTTGAACATTCCTCTCCTGCAAAATGTTTCAAATGACAGTGGTCTTTTAAAGTATTATGTGACCAGAGGAACAAAATGTTTTTCAAAGATCATTCGTTTTTGTACCAAAAAATGACATGTGAATGTTATATGTCATTTGAATCAAAACAAATCTGCTGTTTTGTCATATTACAGATTTCAGATTTCAGTCTAAAGCTCAGTATCAGTCAACCAAATCAATAAAATTTCCATACGATTATTTTCCTGAAATCTTTACAGCTTGACTAAAAAAAAATATGTAAAATGTAAAAAAAAAAAAAAAAAAAAAGCAACAGCAGAAAAATGTGTATTCACGCACATAAAACATAATGGACAACACATAAAACACCTGCGATCCTCTACGGCTGTCTTTTGAACCCTTTCCTCCTGTCAGTCCTAATTATGAGGATTTTAACGACGGCATCCTGTTTGTGGCATCATCTCCTGCCTTATTTAGAAACCCTTGATGATGCAATAGGCCTCCATGGAGGAGAAGATGATGTACATCAGCCAGAGACTGAAAAACAATGTTGTGGTGAGGATTTTGGGAGTCTGCGGGCCACCCAGTTCCCCTCCGATCTCGGGCCGGCGGCGGTACATGAGGACGGCGATACAGATGAAGGCAAAGATGGTGAACAGGGTGACGGAGAACGCCAGCGTGCCCGGGTCCACGCGGAAGTACTGGCCTTGTGACTGGTGAAATACGGCAGCGATAGACCAGGCCACTCCGATGCCCAGAAAGACGTTCACAGCGTTGCTGCCCGTCACATTGCCGATGGAGGCGTCAGCGTACTGATCCTGGGTGGCTGACACTTTACTAGCGAATGTGTCTGATTTTGAAGGGGCGGTGAGAGAAAGACAGAAAGCAAGAAAAATTGTCAGGCTGCAAAAACCGGCATCAATAAATGGATGACTCTTGTATGAATCATTGTATGAAATCTGTAAAGAACATGTTCAGTTCGTATTTTGCCCAAAATTAAAATTTTTTAGGATCATTAAGCATTTGTATTGTGATGTTGCACACATTTTCTCTCCTGAATTCTCAATACTGTAAAAAAGTTAAATTAAACAAATACATTTTTTTAAAGGAAATTCTTGATTTATTATTTTAAGATTATTCTTTTAAATATTTAAAAATATTTTAAGAATTATTTTTAAATATTCACTACTATCATCAAGTTTGGGGTCGGAACAATTTTTAAATGTTTTTGAAAGAAGTCTCACAAAGGCTGCATTTATATGATAAAAATACAGTAAAAATAGTAATATTGTGAGAAAGTATTTATAATAAAAAAATGGTTTACTATTTTAATATATTTTAAAATGTTTTTTTTTTTTGTATAATTGCAAAGCTAAATCTTCAGCATCGTTACTCCAGTCTTCAGTGTCACATGATCCTTCAGAAATTATTCTAATATGCTGATTTGCTGCTCAAGAAACATTTCTTTTTAGTAGCATATTGAAAACTTTTTTAGGATTCTTTGATGAACAGATAGTTCAAAAGAACAGCATTTATTTGAAATACAACTTTGTCGTACAATTATTACAATTATTGTATTGTAATACTGTAATATATTCTCTACTGTCACTTTCAATAATTTTAATGCATGTTTGCTGAATAAAAATGTTATTTTCTATTTTTAAACAACTTTTTGAAAACAATAGTAGTGTGTACATATATATATATCTATCTATCTGTATATATATCTATATCTCTCTCTCTCTCTCTATATATATATATATATATACACATACATACACACACACACACACATACATATATATATACAATATATTGCCAAAAGTATTGGGATGTCCTCTTCCAATGAACAGGTTTGACTATTTCAGTAATTTCCATGAGTACAAATCTTAATGTTTAAGCATATAATGATATTATAGGGAATTGTGTGCTTCTAATTTTAAAGCAATAGTTTGGACAGGACCCTTTTCTATTCTAACATGACAGTGCCTCTGTGTATAAGGCAAGGTTCAGAAAGAAATGATTGATTCAGTCAGTGTGGAAGAACTCGACAGGTCTGCAGAAAGCCAAGTCCTAATCCAAGTCGAACACCTCTGGTGTAACTTTAAATGCAGTCCTTGAGCCAAAAACCTCATCACCAAACACCAATGACTTGTACTACACTATATGTGTCTGGACTGTCTGTGTCGTGTTTTGTCCCTGTTCCTGTTTTTCCTTATTTGGTCATGTTCCTGTCCTTGTTTAGTTTGATTAGTTGATTCCCCACACCGGTCTGTCCCTTGTTATCCTGAGTTTAAAAGCCCTGTCTGTTCAGTTCATGTTTGTCGGGTCTACTTGTTTCTTCGTGTGTTGCTCAAGCTCCTGTTGTGATTGATTCCCAGTGTTTCCTTGATTAAAGACTGTAAAACGTTTCCTCGACTCCTGTGTTCTCTCTGCAGCAGCGTAACGTGACAATATGGACAAAAGTATTGGGACACCCCCTTCTTTAGAACAGAAAAAGGCACTTCCAAAACTGTGGCAACAAAGATGGAAACATGATGCATGTATTTAAAAATTGTATTTCCATCTCTGTTGCAACAGTTTTGGAAATGTCTAAAATAACTGTACACATGTATAAATCATTGGTGTTTGGTGATGTCATTTCCTTTTTTCAATTATTACTTTTTGAACCTCATACACAGAGGCATTGTCATGTTAGAATACACAACTCCCTAGAATATCATTATGTTTAAACATTAAGATTTGTTCTCATGGAAATTACTAAAGTAGTCAAACCTGTTCATTAGAAGGGGATATAGATATATATAGACACAGTGGGTACGGAAAGTATTCAGACCCCCTTAATTTTTCACTCTTTGTTATATTGCAGCCATTTGCTAAAATCATTTAAGTCCATTTTTTTCCTCAATGTACACACAGCACCCCATATTGACAGAAAAACACAGAATTGTTGACATTTTTGCTGATTTATTAAAAAAGAAAAACTGAAATATCACATGGTCCTAAGTATTCAGACCCTTTGCTCAGTATTTAGTAGAAGCACCCTTTTGATCTAATACAGCCATGAGTCTTTTTGGGAAAGATGCAACAAGTTTTTCACACCTGGATTTGGGGATCCTCTGCCATTCCTCCTTGCAGATCCTCTCCAGTTCTGTCAGGTTGGATGGTAAACGTTGGTGGACAGCCATTTTTAGGTCTCTCCAGAGATGCTCAATTGGGTTTAAGTCAGGGCTCTGGCTGGGCCATTCAAGAACAGTCACGGAGTTGTTGTGAAGCCACTCCTTCATTATTTTAGCTGTGTGCTTAGGGTCAT
This sequence comes from Spinibarbus caldwelli, assembly GCA_039654775.1. NCBI lineage: Eukaryota > Metazoa > Chordata > Actinopteri > Cypriniformes > Cyprinidae > Spinibarbus > Spinibarbus caldwelli. The sequence continues at coordinate 14,890,474 of CM077254.1, forward strand.
TGTCTTGTTGGAAGGTAAACCTTCGGCCCAGTCTGAGGTCCTGAGCACTCTGGAGAAGGTTTTCGTCCAGGATATCCCTGTACTTGGCCGCATTCATCTTTCCCTCGATTGCAACCAGTCGTCCTGTCCCTGCAGCTGAAAAACACCCCCACAGCATGATGCTGCCACCACCATGCTTCACTGTTGGGACTGTATTGGACAGGTGATGAGCAGTGCCTGGTTTTCTCCACACATACCGCTTAGAATTAAGGCCAAAAATTTCTATCTTGGTCTCATCAGACCAGAGAATCATTTCTCACCATCTTGGAGTCCTTCATGCGGGCTTTCATGTGTCTTGCACTGAGGAGAGGCTTCCGTCGGGCCACTCTGCCATAAAGCCTCGACTGGTGGAGGGCTGCAGTGATGGCTGACTTTCTACAACTTTCTCCCATCTCCCAACTGCATCTCTGGAGCTCAGCCACAGTGATCTTTGGGTTCTTCTTTACCTCTCTCACCAAGACTCTTCTCCCCCGATAGCTCAGTTTGGCCGGACGGCCAGCTCTAGGAAGGGTTCTGGTCGTCCCAAACGTCTTCCATTTAAGGATTATGGAGTCCACTGTGCTCTTAGGAACCTTAAGTGCAGCAGAACTTTTTTTGTAACCTTGGCCAGATCTGTGCCTTGCCACAATTCTGTCTCTGAGCTCTTCAGGCAGTTCCTTTGACCTCATGATTCTCATTTGCTCTGACATGCACTGTGAGCTGTAAGGTCTTATATAGACAGGTGTGTGGCTTTCCTAATCAAGTCCAATCAGTATAATCAAACACAGCTGGACTCAAATGAAGGTGTAGAACCATCTCAAGGATGATCAGAAGAAATGGACAGCACCTGAGTTAAATATATGAGTGTCACAGCAAAGGGTCTGAATACTTAGGACCATGTGATATTTCAGTTTTTCTTTTTTAATAAATCTGCAAAAATGTCAACAATTCTGTGTTTTTCTGTCAATATGGGGCACTGTGTGTATATTAATGAGGAAAAAAATGAACTTAAATGATTTTAGCAAATGGCTGCAATATAACAAAGAGTGAAAAATTTAAGGGGGTCTGAATACTTTCCGTACCCACTATATATATATATATATATATATATATATATATATATAAGAAAGAAAATTGAGACTTTAATTTTATTTAATTTCAAAATTATTGACCTTTTTGTCGTAATTCAGACCTTAATGGTCCAAAAAAAGGAAACAGGTTTTTAATTTTTCTTGAATTAAATATATATTATTTTAATTTTATTTGGGGATGAAATGTGACTTAAATATGTTTTCAAGTACCTGGCACAGAGGTTCCCAGCGCCACAAACACAACCGCAGTTACAGAGTCTTTCAGGCCTATAGTGCATCCAAAATGGGATGCCAGGTCTCCAATGAACGCAGTGAGGACGCCAATCATGACGATTGACACGATGAAACACGCCCAGCCATTCCAGTAATCAGTGGGCGGCACGAACGCAAACAGAACCTTCCAGAACACAGTCAGGAAGTGCATGACGTAGTCAAAGCAAGATGGCATCCTTTCTTCCCCAAACTCATCATCATCATTTTCCCCTTAGGAAGAGAAAAAAGGAGAGAAGATTTGAATTATGGATTGGTTGTTTGTTTCCTGTGAAGAGACAGGCTGTCCTCTTACTCCAGGGAACATCAGTGTGTGATAAGCTTATCACTGTTACACAGAATGGCTGACACCAATCAAATCTTATAAATCAGAGGAGGCAGAACTGCAAAATGAAGCTCAGAGGACTGGAAGTCCAGTATCATCTCTGTTTCACCAAATATCACACTAATTAAAACATCTTATATCAAAACAGTCATTTATTTCAAGTTAAAAAAAAAAAAAAAAAAAAAAAAAAACCTTGCCAGGTAACTGTTTGAACAACAAAGGTTGGAACAATAAGAGGCAGTGCTATATTGTGAATGTAAAGGGCATTATTAGACGCATTACCAAACGCTGTGTCAACATATACACTGGCTTTGGTAAAAAAAATAAAATAAATAAATAAATAAAAAAATTACTTTCATTGATTTTTCAAAATAATAAAAAATATTTTAAAATGATTTTAAAATGGCAAATTCCATATTCACATAAATTTTATGTATTCATAAATTATGTAAACATTTACATAATTTATATTTCTAATTTTTACTATTATTTGCTTAATTATTTATATTATTATTTAGTGTTCATTTAATATTTAATAATAGGTAATGAATTGTAATGAATTTAAATTTCTAATTCTATATTTACATTTATTTTACATATATAAACTTATATTTCTATATTTACATTTATAAACATTTGTTTTTTTTAAATAAAAATATACTTGTTAAAAAAGTATTTATTAGTTTACAATTATTTAATTATTCACAATATTTTAATCCAATATCGTACATAGTTCTTTAATGTATAATATTTACAATTACAGGTTATCTACACCATATACATTTAATATTTTCATCAAATGCTACGTTTAAGTGTGCAAGAATTTAGGTGTGAGAGCAACACAGTCTTTAACGAGAAAAAGATCAATGATTCTTTTACATAATACAGTGTCATCATAACAAAGGAAGTTCATTTTGGTTCACAACTGGAGTGCTGCAGAGTAAGTCAGCCTTCTATAAACCACCTAATGTCAAATTATGAGAAATATTCCCCAGCAATTTAGATTATGATCTTCCTCCCTCTCTCTTTCTCTCTCCTCTTGGCTCAGGCTGCACTAACAAACTCTGTCAGCTTCAGTCAAGCCTGTCAGAATGAGTGCTTGTGTATGTGCTTGACTGCATATGTGTGTGTGGCAAAAGACCCAGAGTCACAGAGCTTTGCGTCCACACATTCCTTATTAATATGCTGTGCTATGACGAAAGACACTTCAAAAACCGTGCGGACGGAGGGTGAAAGCAAAAGGCCTTGACATTTTAGAGATGAGAATGGCACTGGCTTGTGTTTGGTTATGCTCGTAGTGAGCTTGACTGATGGCAGAAGTATTCTGGGTAAAAAACAAACCCAAAAGAAACACACAAATGTCTTTTTGTTGTTTTTTTCCCCTGTTAAAGACAGAGTTGCTCTTAAAAATCACAATTATTGCACATCTAAACTTAACATTCGGCAAAAAATAAAAAAATAAAAAAAATAAAAAACATGAAGAAGTATAATATTAAATAATATATTCTTGAAAAATCATAAAAAAATGAAAAATAATAATAAATATGTTAAAAAGAAATAAAGAATACATCATAAAATAATATATATATATATATATATATATATATATATATATATATATATATATATATATATATATATATATATATAAAAAAAACCCCAGCATAAATAGAATTATAAATGTAAAAAAAAAAAAAGTTGAAAAAAGTTTTTATGACAGAGAAAGTAGGGAAAATATTCAAGATTATGTAGACATTCAGTATTGACATTAAGACATTATGAATGCAACAGTATATGTTTCCTACTCAATACTGAGATAAACAGGTTCTTGGAAACTCCAAATTTATACTGAGAGCTGTCTGCTCATGAGAAAAAAAGCAAATTATGATTATCTTCTCTCTCCGGCACTGCTATGATTGACACTCTGTAGAATTGATGAAACATTTAATTGCACTTCAGTCTGGCTATAAGCAGACATTCGCCACCAACACATTTTAAATTGCAATGGTGCGCTAATTAAAGATATGTGGCCAAATTAGCACAGTGATTGAGCAGCAATTACAACATGCCTTTCAGAGATGAAACAGCAAAATAGCCGTGTTTTCTAGCATTTTAACTGTCGAATCTGTCATGTCAAGTCTGCAGAGGATTGTACAATGACTGTGTTTACAGTATGTAGACACTTAATGGAAAAAAATGACAGCATTTTCTCAGTGACTCACCTGAGCTGACAGTGATGGCCTCTACAAACTGGTCTCTCCAACTGTTAGTACCAACCAAAAGGGCCAAGTTGGTTTTCTTTATGAGTTTGTCGACTGTGCTCTGGAAGGGGTTAAAATCATTACAACTATGATAACAAAATGTAAAACATTTAATGCTTTACAAAGGCTCATTTGCTAACATTAGTTAACCATGTTAACGTGAACTAACAATTAATAATACTTCTACCTCATTTATTATTTCTTAGGTAATGTTAATTTCAACATTTATGTATACTTTTTTTTTTTAAATGTAATTTTTTGTTAACATTAATATACTGAACAATTGTGTTTTTATTAACAAATATAAAAAAAATGTTGGAAAAAAATCTCATTGTTAGTTCTTGTTAGTTACTACATTACCTAATGTAAACAAAATATGGTAAAGCGTTACCGGTTTAATAAATAAAGTCCATCACCTCATGTCATCCCAAACCTGTATGACTGACTTTCTTACATGAAACGCAAAGGGAAAAACTTGCCACTAGTTCTTAGCATACAATGAAAGGGATTCCAAAAAGTGCATAAAAACAACATGAAAATGGCTTTTGGAATTTGAATTATTATTTCTTTTCATTTGAAGAATTTCCATTTTGTCTGTTCATTCCAGATATTTCTTTAAGATATCACAAAGTAACAGCATAAAGTGCAATCAAGGAGAAAATTCTAAAAAAAAAAAAAAAAACTGATAACAGTAGATTTTTCAGTTTAGGAAAATGATTTCCAATAAAGGTGCAGCCAGCGAGAAACCTGCCAGCCAGAATCCAAAATCTTATTCATTACAGCCCAGAAACTGATTTGTCTGGACGGCATCGCCTTTCGATTATTAAGGTTGTAGTGAGTATTACACCAGCAGAACATCATAATTCTGTGCAATTCAATCAAATCTTCAGGATACGAGGAAATCGTTTCGCTTTGAGGCCGAGCAAATTAATCTGACAGACATGATGAAAACTAATAACCCCTCTGATGCACAGAAGCAGTGCAGGAGAGAACCGAAGAGGTGAATTAGAGATGGAAAGTGGACACTGTTAACATGTATAAAGTGACAGGCAGTCTGAAAGGTTGCGGTAATAGCTCTGTCCATGTCTGCTGTATCTGAAAAGCAATTAAAGGCTGAATGGTCTCCAGCTGCAGCTACTTCAGCAGGACAGGATAGCATCGCTCATGTCCAGATGCTCTGTTATCCTCTTATTCAACTTCAAGGGCTTCTAAGCCCTCATTCATGCTTCAAATGCCATCGCTCGACCTCAAAGTAAATGCCTGTGTGAACACAGATGGGTGTCCCCATCTTCACACAGATCTTCAACAGATCACTGGAGCTGTGCGAAGTCCCTTCATGCTTCAAACGCTCCACCATCATCCCCATCCCAAAGAAACCCAAAATTACAGGACTAAATGGCTACAGGCCTGTGGCTCTAACGTCTGTGGTCATGAAGTCATTTGAAAAACTGGTGCTGGCCTACCTAAAGGACATTACTGGACCCTTGCTGGTTCCTCTTCAGTTTGCCTACAGAGCAAACAGGTCTGTGGATGATGCTGTCAACATGGGACTGCATTATGTTCTGCAACATCTAGACAGACCAGGGACTTACGTAAGGATCCTGTTTGTGGAGTTCAGCTCGGCTTTTAACACTATCATCCCAAACCTCCTCCTGCCCAAACTAACTCAGCTCTCCGTACCCACCTCCGTCTGTCAGTGGATCTCCAGCTTCTTGACAGACAGGCAGCAGCTAGTGAGGCTGGGAAAATTCTCATCCAGCACCCGCATAATCAGCACTGGAGCTCCTCAGGGCTACGTTCTCTCCCCACTGCTCTTCTCCCTGTACACCAACGACTGCACCTCTAAAGACCCCTCTGTCAAGCTCCTGAAGTTTGCAGACGACACCACACTCATCTGCCTCATTCAGGACGGTGACAAGTCTGCTTACAGACAGGAGGTTAAAGAGCTGGCTGTCTGGTTCAGTCTCAATAACCTGGAGCTCAACACGCTCAAAACAGTGGAGATGATCGTGGACTTCAGGAGAAACCCCCCTGCGCTCCCCCCACTCACCATCATGAACAGCACTGTGACTGCAGTGGAGTCATTCAGATTCCTGGGCACCACTATCTCTCAGGACCTGAAGTGGGACACTCACATTGACATTGTGGAAAAGGCCCAGCAGAGGTTGTACTTCCTTCGCCAGCTGAGGAAGTTCAACCTGCCACAAGAGCTGCTGAAACTGTTCTACTCCGCCATCATTGAATCCGTCCTCTGCACTTCAATAACTGTCTGGTTCAGCTCAGCTACCAAATCTGACCTCAGAAGACTACAGAGGGTAGTCCGGACTGCTGATCGATCCCCACTCTCCAAGAACTGTACTTATCCAGAGTGAGCAAAAGGGCTGGCAAAATCACTCTGGACCCCTCACATTCAGCACAATCCCTCTTTGAACTGTTGCCATCTGGTGGACGCTACAGAGTTCTGAGCACCAGAACGACCAGGCACAGGAACAGTTTCTTCCCTCAGGCAATCCATCTCATGAACACTTGACAATAAACGTGGAACACACAACACTATTTATACACTTATACACTCATTTATCTAACACACATACTTAGTTTACATTTCGAATTTGCACATAATATACCTGTACATACAAAACTGTCTATTGTATAATACCTGTACATACAATTGTCAATTTGTATATTGTTATTCCCTATTTACTTGCTCTATTATTTATTCTTTTATTATTTGTGTTTTTGTCATTCTGTTGCACTGTGGAAGCTTCTGTCATGAAAACAAATTCCTCGTATGTGTAAACATACCTGGCAATAAAGCTCATTCTGATTCTGATTCTGATTTTGAATGCATTTTTCATGACAGATTCTTCATGAGCAGAAAAGGTACCTTAAACTCATAGGACTCCTCAATGATTACTTCAAGTTTCACATGTTCACCCAGTGTCGGGCGACCCATTTCAGCAATACGCCTCTCATCCTTCTCTTTTTTAGTCAGGGTCTCTTCTTCCCCGTCCTCTGAGAGAGACAGACATAGCAAGAGAGAAACAGAAAATTTGATGGAAAAAAACCCCAAAGAGATGGTAAGTAGCAGGGAGTCTTTCATGAAATTTATAAATGCATTAAAACAATTGGCTTGCTCACATGACGCTACACATTTCCAGCGAACAAACATGTAGACTTGTACGATTATATCATTTGCAGGGTATAAAAAAAGCCATAACATCTGAAATGTGAGCTATGCTTTACTTGTTGACACTCGTGAGAATGCAATGCTGTCAATCTGGACTTGAAAACATGTTTGAAGGTGCGGACCTTTTGCAAGGTTTAAAATTACAACATCATTACTACTCTAAAATATTGAATGGATCATTGATAAAAGATATTTAAAGGAACAGTTCGCCCAAAAAAGAAAGTGCTGTCACTCCCAAGTTGCTCCAGCCCACTATTATTTTCTTTCTTCTGTGAAACCCAAAAGAAGATCAGAATGTCCAAGCTTCTGATTTCCATACAAGGAAAGTGAATTGGGGGGGGGGGATGGTTGAGAAGGATTAGGATGACATTTTTCTAATTGCTGGGTAAACTATTCCTTTACAATATGTGGCCCAGTAGTGCACAACACAACAAAATCTCCACAACACAACAAAATCGCCGCAACACTGCATAGGACTAATTTCGTTGTGTTGTGCTAATTTGTTGTGGCTAGTTTCCGTTGTGTTGTGCTAATTTTGCTGTGTTGCAGCTTGTTTCCGTTGTGCTGTGGCTTGTTTCCATTGTGTTGCAACTTATTTCCTTGTGTTGTGCTAATTTCGTTGTGTTGTGGCTTGCTTCTGTTGTGTTGCAACTTGTTTCCATTGTGTTGTGCTAATTTCGTTGTGTTGTGGCTTGTTTCCATTGTGTTGCGACTTATTTCCTTGTGTTGTACTAATTTTGTTGTGTTGTGGCTTGCTTCTGTTGTGTTGCAACTTGTTTCCATTGTGTTGTGCTAATTTCGTTGTGTTGTGGCTTGTTTCCATTGTGTTGTGGAGAGTTTGTTGTGTTGTGGAGATTTCATTGTGTTGTGCACTACTGGGCCACCGTACCTTTAAGATAACACAATAAATCAGTTCCACCCAAGTCTATCAGCATGTTGCATTGATTAAAAACACTTTTCACATGATTAAATGGATGCGTTTAGCATTCGACATCTTCTTCCAAACCTGAGAAGTAAATACTATAGCTCTTGCATGTTACACTAATGAGCTGATGATCTATTATCTGTTTACGAGCTCACAATCGCTTTATGAAACAAGATGTTGGGTTAATTGGCTTGCACACACCATATGAGATCACACATTTATATTGACAAAAGGAGAATGAATTGAGGAAAAGAAAGAGAAATGGATGAAGAGGAGAGGAAGTGGATACCTGTGATGCTGATAATGGTGGAGGGGATTGGTTTGTCTCTACCCTGCACTTTCCGGTACACATCCCTGCCTGATGAGCCCAAACACATTCACTGAACAGTGTTAGCACAGATGCTAACAAATCTACGCAGCTTTATCTATGATGGTGCACAACTAAATAAATTTTTATAAGGCAGATGACAAAATTTTAATTATCACTTGAGAGAACAGTGCAAATACATATTTTGATTACAGTGTACAAAGTGTATATATATATATATATATATTATAAAAAGTACAAAAAACAGAATTAATGAAGTCAATTAATGAAATAATTACATATTATAATTAAATATATCAAAAAGTTATTACTTGAGGTTAAACGGAATATTTGTAGGCCTATACTTTTAAAAATGTCATAAAAAGGTGAAATAAGTCATAAAGGCTATAATTTACATAACACACACTTTGATGATGTAATAATTATTAGCAAACTGCAGTTTTGACACCACATGACGTCAACTTCTAGTATGTAAAATCAACCACACCTTTGCCTGAATAGAATTCATCCAATTCTTCTACCTGACATCTGCTAATTTTAGTATACACTGTTCTCTCAGTGATTAAATTTTTCAGCAACAGACAGTCCTTGGACACAGTATTCAAAGTGTAAATGTTTTTTGGAGAATCAATGTGCGTGCTGTCACAGTTGAGCGAGTTTGACAAGACAGTTACGAAAGCACTGACATGTTAGCTTAAGGCAGACGAGCTATGCATTCTCATTAGGAACCAGCCGTTTGCCTTTGGGAGCAATGCCAATGATGGTTACTGGATAGGCGACAGTGGGTTGTGTTGTTGCCCATCACACAGTGTCTTTGTGAAACTTTGTGGCGTGCAGCAAATGTGGCATTTCAAAACAATCAGCATATTCTAGCAGGTTCAGGGCACTGCGACAGAAATAAATATTAACTTAGTGCTTTGTATACAACTTGAAAATTAGACCGTAACAATGTTTTAATTGAGTATACAGTCAAGTTAGTTTCAGAAATTGAAGTTAACATGTTTATTTGCTATTAGAGATATGGTCTGTGTCTGAAACCTAAAAAATATTGGTAATTATAAAGAAAGTGTGTTTATTCGTTAGTTTGGTGATTGGTTGTACAGACCAATTCAGACAGATGCCGACCAACGTAGATAACCAGAGTATAGTACATCACTTCTTAGTGTTCAATCTCAGTGTTCAATCGGACAAAACAAGCTCCCAAAAGACAGGGGTAACACACTGATCAGACAAAACCTGATGAAGTGTCTGTAGCAGTTTGCCGGTGCAGTCTAAATTGATCATAAGAATAAAAAAATTTAAAAAAAAAAAAAAAGTGTCTGACAGAGTGGTTATAAAAAAGGAAATTAAATCTTTTATTTATGAAAACAGTATTTAGAATTTAAAATGATTTACTAATTATAAAAATACAAAATTTATAATAAATGTATTTATAATCAATTTAAATTTCAGTTCAGTATCCTATAATTAGATTTCTACAGCGAAATAAGCATTGTAGTCAATATTTTCAGACAGTCAGAAACTATAAATGATTTTATTATTTTAGTAATTATTATTTATAATATATTTATATTTAAAAAAAAAATTATAGTACAGTTATATACAGTGGGTACGGAAAGTATTCAGACCCCCTTAAATTTTTCACTCTTTGTTATATTGCAGCCATTTGCTAAAATCATTTAAGTTCATTTTTTTTCCCTCATTAATGTACACACAGCACCCAATATTGACAGAAAAACACAGAATTGTTGACATTTTTGCTGATTTATTAAAAAAGAAAAACTGAAATATCACATGGTCCTAAGTATTCAGACCCTTTGCTCAGTATTTAGTAGAAGCACCCTTTTGATCTAATACAGCCATGAGTCTTTTTGGGAAAGATGCAACAAGTTTTTCACACCTGGATTTGGGGATCCTCTGCCATTCCTCCTTGCAGATCCTCTCCAGTTCTGTCAGGTTGGATGGTAAACGTTGGTGGACAGCCATTTTTAGGTCTCTCCAGAGATGCTCAATTGGGTTTAAGTCAGGGCTCTGGCTGGGCCATTCAAGAACAGTCACGGAGTTGTTGTGAAGCCACTCCTTCGTTATTTTAGCTGTGTGCTTAGGGTCATTGTCTTGTTGGAAGGTAAACCTTCAGCCCAGTCTGAGGTCCTGAGCACTCTGGAGAAGGTTTTCATCCAGGATATCCCTGTACTTGGCCGCATTCATCTTTCCCTCGATTGCAACCAGTCGTCCTGTCCCTGCAGCTGAAAAACACCCCCACAGCATGATGCTGCCACCACCATGCTTCACTGTTGGGACTGTATTGGACAGGTGATGAGCAGTGCCTGGTTTTCTCCACACATACCGCTTAGAATTAAGGTCAAAAAGTTCTATCTTGGTCTCATCAGACCAGAGAATCTTATTTCTCACCATCTTGGAGTCCTTCACGTGGGCTTTCATGTGTCTTGCACTGAGGAGAGGCTTCCATCGGGCCACTCTGCCATAAACCCCGACTGGTGGAGGGCTGCAGTGATGGTTGACTTTCTACAACTTTCTCCCATCTCCCGACTGCATCTCTGGAGCTCAGCCACAGTGATCTTTGGGTTCTTCTTTACCTCTCTCACCAAGGCTCTTCTCCCCCGATAGCTCAGTTTGGCCAGACGGCCAGCTCTAGGAAGGGTTCTGGTCGTCCCAAACGTCTTCCATTTAAGGATTATGGAGGCCACTGTGCTCTTAGGAACCTTAAGTGCAGCAGAACTTTTTTTGTAACCTTGGCCAGATCTGTGCCTTGCCACAATTCTGTCTCTGAGCTCTTCAGGCAGTTCCTTTGACCTCATGATTCTCATTTGCTCTGACATGCACTGTGAGCTGTAAGGTCTTATATAGACAGGTGTGTGGCTTTCCTAATCAAGTCCAATCAGTATAATCAAACACAGCTGGACTCAAATGAAGGTGTAGAACCATCTCAAGGATGATCAGAAGAAATGGACAGCACCTGAGTTAAATATATGAGTGTCACAGCAAAGGGTCTGAATACTTAGGACCATTTGATATTTCAGTTTTTCTTTTTTAATAAATCTGCAAAAATGTCAACAATTCTGTGTTTTTCTGTCAATATGGGGTGCTGTGTGTACATTAATGAGGAAAAAAAAATGAACTTAAATGATTTTAGAAAATGGCTGCAATATAACAAAGAGTGAAAAATTTAAGGGGGTCTGAATACTTTCCGTACCCACTGTATATAAATTTCCATCTTGATACAGTAAACATTTTTTACCCGTTAAGAAACAAGCATTGTAGTTTTTTGGACACAGTGGAGAAATATAAATTATTATTTGTCAAAAATTATTATTTATAATTCATAATAATGCTCATTTAATTACAAAATATGAATAAATGATACTAAATTTTGATTCAGTGTATTTTCCCCCCATTTATGAATCAATTTTTACCCAAAAAGTAGCACTGTAGTCATTATTTTCAGACACAGCCATGACAAGCAAAATCAAATCCCTATAGTCTATATGACATGTAAAGTATTTTTGCTGTGAAAGTTGCTTAACAGGAAAGAAAGCAAAGCAAATTAGACACTTAGTATCTATCTCTGGTCCTATTTGAGTAAATGAGCCTATCAAGCAAACACACCAAGCCACTAGTTTACACAGTGTGACAAACAAAGACTCCGGCTCATCATCAAGCAAACCAGTTACTAAACACACCCAATGTTATATTTAGTCTTCAACTAGGTGAAAAGTAACATTTAATCTCTTACCATAAAGCTTCTTATCTATCAAAGAAAAGATTAGCATCAAAAAAAGATTAAATCTATGACTCAGAATTCATTCGCTTGGTTAGCTAAGCAAGTTAGCTTAAGTAGCTTGTAATGAGTTAGCTGAGCAGTTCCAGTGAAATATTACTGTACCTGTCTTCACGAATCCACCTAAAATCATAAAAACAGCAAAAAAGAATTCACTCTTTGTTCATGTTTTACAGATTTTAATAAGGATAGAAAATGACGTTGGTATAGGCCCAAATGAATGTGTAAATACGTGTTAGCATAATTTGATTGTTGGCTATGCTGTTTCACCAGCTTGACCAGCACCAAAATAATATTAACCAGTATATAACTGGCATGGAGGTCAATTAGCAACCAACATGGAAAGTGGTCTGGTCTTTGCAGCATTGAAAGTGAAAAAGGAACCAGATTTGTGGGTGATCTTATCAGCATCAGCAGACAGTGTTTAACTAAATTTGAACAATGAGCTAAATTTGAACAAATAAACATCTGCATCATGTGATGAGCTGAACATTTTTAAGTGATTTGCAGAAATAAAAAGCAGCGAAAAAAGAGACAGCTTACCACATTCATGCAGCAACATAGCTGATGTAGACAAATGAAGAAGAGACAGGACAAAAAAGAAAAGAAAAAAAAATGGAGATAAAGAAAGAGTAAAATTATTATGAATGAGCCAACAGAGTAACAGACAGGTTTGGTGTGCAAGAAATTTGTATTGCTAAATATAGATGACTCCCGATGAGACTGGGGCTTAGAGAAAGTCTCTGAAATCTGAATACAAACTATATTATACTCCATTATGTTCTCTATACATAGAAAAGTTTGGGGTCAGTGAAATTTTTTTAGTGTTTTTTGTGAAGAAGTCTCTTATGCTCGCCAAGCGTGCATTTAATTGAATACAAAATACATTAAATATAGAAATATTAATACAATTTAAAATTTCATTATATTCTAAACTGTAATGATAGCAAAGCTGCATTTTCAGCAGTCATTACTGCAGTCTTCAGTGTCACATGATCCTTCAGAAATCATTCTGATCATTTCTTATTGTCAATGTTGTAAACAGTTGCACTACTTATCTTTGATGCTTTTTTTCCCCAGGATTCTTTGATTAATAGAAAGTTCAAAAGAACAGTATTTATTTGAAATATAAATCTCGTGTAACAATGTAAAAGTATTATCTGCCACTGCTGATTTAATTGGATGTGTTACTGCTAAACAAAAGTATTTTCTTACTTTCTTATTTTTCTTATTTTCTTAAAAGTATATTCTTAAAAAAAAAAAAAATCATTCTGACACCAAACTTTTGAACATTAGTAGGACATTCAATTGAACATATTGATTTGGTTTAATTAATTAATTAATTAATAACAATAGTAATGTAAAAAATTGTCCCCTGACCTATACTTAAAAGTCAAAATATTGTAGTTTTCCAACTAATAAAGCAATTCCACCTCATAAAGTTCTACTTTAACGTTTTAAAGTAACATTTCACTTCAACAAATTGATAAACTTGACTAATTGGATTAAGATAAATGGACTGAGATAAAACAAATATAAATATCAACATCAACTGCCACAATGTCTTAAATTATCTTCATTTAGGGGATTCATTGTGATTAATTAGATGAATTATTGAAAATATAGTAATTGTATTAGATTTTTAATTCAATTGACAGCCCTAAAACATTGAAAAATTTATATGAAAAAAATCTGAAATTTGAAAAATGAGTATGATGTCAACAAAAATATTATATCATATTGCTGAATCAATCTTTTTCTGTCAGAAAAAATATGAAATCTTATAGGCTCATGGAATTTGGCAAGAAACCCATGTATCTGCTGCTCATTATGGTTTCAATTGTCCTTGTCCCATCCTGGCCTGAAGGAATGGTCCCTACAGCTTTAGTCCTGGCCAGAATCCTCACATTAAAAGTCAGCCAGTTATGCCTACTCTCTGAGAAAGCTCTTAACCTTTGGCCAGGAGGGAACATGGAAGATAAATATGGAGGTAAATCAGTAGCTAAACTCGAGAGGTTGCTGATTTAAATGCGAGAACTTGTCATATTAATATTTGTATTTGTAAGTTGAAATTTACACTCACAGCTCTGATCTGAAAAGCTGAATCTTTCAATTTGCACACACAGACAATAATCAAAACACCCGTGTTTTGAATTTGAAGTTGCAAATTAATAGCTACAAATGTGTAAAATGACATTCACATAAACAAAATGACAGACGCAAATGTGTACGACATATTTACTTTTGCACTTTACTTTAGTTTTGCTGTACAACCTCAAGTCGGCATTTACAACCTCTCAGATCTGGCAGTACAACTTCAAATCCTAGCGCTTTGACTTTTGCTACTCCTTTTGCGGTATTCCTGTTGCAAAACTCACTTGTGCACTTGTAGATGCAGACGTGAAAGAGCAGAGCCAGGGGCGGGGCTGGGGTGCGAATGAAGACATTTTATTGGTCGATGCCTGATCAATGAACAACGCCAGCCAGCGCAACTTGCCATGCAGAAAAATGATACTTTTTTATGCATATGTATCAGTTATTTGTAAAACACTGCATCACTATTTTCATTGAATATCCTTAGTTTTTACAGGATACAGCCCCGCCCCTGGCTCTGCTCTCTCACGTCTGCATCTACAAGTGCACAAGTGAGTTTTGCAACAGGAATACCGCAAAAGGAGTAGCAAAAGTCAAAGCGCTAGGATTTGAAGTTGTACTGCCAGATCTGAGAGGTTGTAAATGCCGACTTGAGGTTGTACAGCAAAACTAAAGTAAAGTGCAAAAGTAAATATGTATTACACATTTGCGTCTGTCATTTTGTTTATGTGAATGTCATTTTACACATTTGTAGCTATTAATTTGCAACTTCAAATTCAAAACACGGGTGTTTTGATTATTGTCTGTGTGTGCAAATTGAAAGATTCAGCTTTTCAGATCAGAGCTGTGAGTGTAAATTACAACTTACAAATACAAATGTTAAAGGGGTCCTATTATGCTTTTCACTTT
Source organism: Spinibarbus caldwelli (assembly GCA_039654775.1). Lineage (NCBI taxonomy): Eukaryota > Metazoa > Chordata > Actinopteri > Cypriniformes > Cyprinidae > Spinibarbus > Spinibarbus caldwelli. Next base: position 14,905,684 of record CM077254.1, read on the forward strand.
TTGAATTTTAGTCAGTGTGTAGTGTGTATGTTTGGGCATAAAAAAGATCTACAAAGTTACAAATCTCAAAGTCCACTCCAAAGGGAGATATTTCGTTTTTAAAAAAATCCCTTTTCAAGAACTACAACAAACGGCTCGTTTGGACTATAAAGTTGTTTTCCTGTATTTGTGACATCACAAATTGGCCCATTAGAATATCATTAAAATAAATCCCGCCTCCGGAAATTCGAATGCACGTTTCAAAATCGAAACCCAGTGCGGGTGTTTTTATATCACTGTATTTCTGATGGAAACCGACTATCTTCAGAAAATTCTGGATGTCATTTTCATTTCATCTTGCATGTAATGTCTGATAAAGCAGCGTTTGTGAGAGGAGCTCTGCTTTGTGTACAGCGTTACCGGAGAAACCTCGCTCTCTCCCGCTCCAACAGCGCCTCCCGCTGGCAGAGAATTAATTTGCTTTTAGTCATTCTGCCTAGCTGTTCGCCAATCACAGCTCACTGGGACAGCTAACCAATCACAACACATTTCGTTTTTCAGAAGGCGGGCCTTCATCAAACCCCGAACTAATCAAGCCGTCTGTGCCAGACTGGGGAGAAAGGTATTGTAATAATGTAAATTATGTGAAAAATAATGCATTTTTCGCACCACCAAGCATAAGAGCATGTTCTAGTACACCCCTAAAACGAAATCAAGACTTTGTAAAAGAGCATAATAGGACCCCTTTAATAATGACAAGTTCTCACATTCAAATCAGCAACCTCTCGAGTTTAGCTACTGATTTACCTCTATAGATAAATCCATTGAAATTGAGCAGCAAACAGGAAGAAAATGGCATTACTGCAACAGTAAAACGAAAGTAGAGGATCAGCTTTGAAGGAGGAGCGGAGGAAGGGAAAGACAGAAGCCAGATAAAGGGCAGCTGCAGAGACAGAAAAAGGCTCGTTTCTTTACTATCTTTCACCTGTCCATCCCCTCCTCCTCCATTCTGGTTCCTGCAGCTCTATGAAGAAGTTTGCATGCTTGTCATACTCCTCATGGTCAAGAATTTTAACCTTTATGGTCTTCCTGTGGGGGGAACATAAAATCACATTTGAGGTATGAAGTGCGCTTGTGTGTTCAATTTTAGGCATATCAGATGCCTCAAAGCAGCAAGTAAATGAGCCAATTAAATCTATCAATAATTATGACGCAAGACTCTCTTTTCTTATTTGATTCATCTGTCAATTTTGCTCCAGAATTTTGTAATGGAGTAATTATTATGCATCCTCCTCTCCAGAAGTCAAGAATGGTATAGAATCTAATCAAATTTTGGGTCACAAAAGGCCACTGAGAAAAGAGAAACTAGATAAGATACTATTTTAAGCATAGGTTAGGTCTAGAGATGTTGTAGGCCAACTAACAGATTCTTTGGCCTGTCAGCTTTGCATATTATTAACACTTCCTGTTCAGCCCAGAAGATGGCAGCACACCGAGGCTGTTACAGGGCAGTGGGACCAGGGGAAGACGACGTCCCACCTTTTCTCTCACTCATTTCCACCAATTGTGGCTCTCCAATCTCCAGGAAGAAGTTCTTATTCTTTTCATACTCCTCGTCATCGATTATACTGATCTGAATAGTTTTGCTGAAAGAGAAAGAGAGAAAGAAAAAGAGCACAAGTTTGCAGACATGAGAGAGGCACAAGGAAAGGCAAAGAGCGGAAGAATAGAGTAAAACATGCTAGAGAAATAACCAAAAGCAAAGAAAATCAAAATGAAAGAGTATGGACAATGTTGTAAGCAACATAAGAAGTTATTAAAATGTTCAAATCAAAGGAACAGTGCACTCAAAAAATAAAACTGTCATCATTATTATTTTGTTTGTTGTTGTTGTTTTTTTATTTCATTTTTTTTTAAATAAATTAAAAAAGAAATTATTTATTAGAGAAAAAAAAATATGATTCATTCCCTGAAGAAAACTCAAAGATCATTGTGACATATTGTGGTCAGTGAATGAATTGCTCATCTGCACATGCTATCCATTGACTGTTTTATACGCTCACACTCACATTGAGCAGAATACATAATATAATGTGAGAGAGTCAGGGGCAATGGAAAGCATTTGAAAAATGATCTGCAATCACAGCTGTGTTTACTGGAATATACTGGCCTAAAAGCCCTTTAAGTGCTTCTGTCTGGTTTTGAGAATAATACAACAGACTCTCCCTCCATCTCCCTTTATTGTTACTTTTTAAAAATAGTATCAATTTACTTTAACCATCACACAATGCACTGTAACAAGCCACTGCCAATAAATAAATAAATAAATACAAAATCTTAATGGAGCAGTTCACTCAAAAATTGCTGAAACATTTGCTGAAAATGTACTCTCACTCCCAGGCCATCTAAGATGCAGATGAGTTTTTTCTTCATCAGAACAGATTTGGAGAAATTTAGTATTACATTACTTGCTCATCAATGGATCATCTGCAGTGAATGGGTGCCGTCAGAATGAGAGTCAAAACAGTTGATAAAAGCATCACAATAATCCACAAGTAACCCACACATGTAATCCACACAAATCCAGTTTCAATCCTGCTTCTAGCTAAAATATGAGTCCTCTGTCTACAATTTTGGTTTCTCCAGTGTCATCAAGTCACCAAGTTTTCTTGTCTGAATCTCATGAAAGAAATATGCACAGATCAAGTATTGTTTATAAGCGAAAAACAGTCCAAAACAGCTCTAAACAAATAAGTCAGTGGATTTTGATGTGCGAGGACAAAGGGGGATGGACTTTTTCACTGGAAGAAGCGTTATTATGAACTCATATTTTGGCCAGAAGCGACAGTATAAAGTAATTTTTTTTTTTATTACAAAGACAACATTTAACTTCACAAAAAATTATTTGATGGACTGGAGTTGTGTGGATTACATTATTATGACGTTTTTATCAGCTGTTTGGACTCTCATTTTGACGGCACCCATTCACCGCAGCGGATCCACTGGTGAGCAAGTGATGTAATGCTCAAATTCTCCAAATCTGTTTGATGAAGAAACTACCTCATCTAGGCTACATCTTGGATGACCTAAGGGTGAGTACATTTAAAGCAAATTTTCATTTTTGGGTCACCTATTACTTTAGTAGGAAGGGTTTGTCTGACAGACATATTTATGATCATGATATCAAATCATGAAGAAATTGTTAGATTAAGTCTGCCAGTTTTAGCCAGCTCTTGCTATTCATGTGTAAAACGTGCATCAGATAATCAGCGAACAGCCTGTGGGCGGCCAGTGGGTGTGTCATCTTAGGCTGAGACTGAGACAGAACAGACAGAAAGCTAAAACACATCCCTTGAAATACTCTCTACCTTCATCCAGGCATGTGCTCAAAATAAACCCTTCCTCCTGTCTGTTGGCATATAAGCTCCGCTTGTCACAAAGTCCTGAATTTTTCTGCCACCAGCACACCTCTGCTAGACAACAACACAGAGACTGGAAAAGTGTAATGGGTGATTCTATGAAATGGGGTGCATCTTTCAGCGTGACAAGGTGATTTTTAAAGAACATTCGAATAAGATTTTAAACATTCTGTCAGGCACATGATGTGTCAAAGTGTTTTAAATTCCATCTCAAGCTAAATAATGACATTTTCAATACATGTTGGCGTATAATTATGCGTTCAGAAAGTTGATAGTTTAACACTTAATTAGCCTCAAGGTACAAAGTGCTTCAAAGATGGTTCTGCATTCAATTTTCAACTGTTTAATATACACAATCACAGTAATGAAGCTTAAAATTTAAGATTAAACAACATTTAGCTAATAACAAACCATAAGAAAAGTGATAAAAGAGGATACTTTAAGTCTAAGTTTAGTTTGTGAAAGAGTTTTAAGTTTTTTAGTTATTATTATTATTATTATTTAGCAAGTCTTTTTAAAAATAATTTCCATGTATTTTGTTTTCAAAACGTGTATATTTATTAGAGCAAGACAATGGATGGGGAAAAGCTAAAAAGGGTATTTTCATGAAAATATGATCTAAAATATCATCCAAAAATATATTAGTTACAAGAAAATGTCCACATTAACACAGTAAAAGCTGCCATCAGCTACTTTTGACTGTTTACACATTTATATGAAGAACACAAATAGCATTCATTTTGTAAAATGACCCTAGTATTTTCGAAAACAAACCCTAGCTAATCTAGAATGCATTCTATAACATTTAATTTCATTAGGCACATATTTATAATTTTAATAAGAGCAGACAGGTTGCACTTTTCCTTTTTCGTGCCAATAAGACTGTCCATCTGTCTCTCTGAGACTGATAGCCTGTAATGACTCAAACCACAGACTGATAAACTGTGACAAGAACAAAAAGGACAAATAGAGACAAAGCCCTGCGGATGGAAACGAACACTGTCTCATAGTGTGTCTGTGTACATAGTATAGGTTTATGTAATAGTAAGGGTTTACAGGGCCCAGCCCCAAAGACATGCTGCACTGCTTGTTTAATGTGCAACAATGCCAGACAGTCTGCTCACATAATTTACTAAATCCTAACACTTTTCTTCTATCATAAGATGGAGTGTTTTTAAAAGTTTCAAAATAATAGTTTACTTAAAAATGAAAGTTATGTCATTATATATTCAATTCATACATGGTATATCCTGAAATTAAAAATGGCTCAAATGAGTGTAAGAATGTGCTCCCCTTTCTCACCCTTTTCCCCATTTGCCCTCTGATTCTATAGAAAGGAACATAAGCAGTCTGTCAATTCATTTTATGGGACAGTCCACAAGATACCATTCCCATGTCTGATGATATCCAGAGGCACTTCTGCTGCAGCAATGCTTACCAAATATGGAGAGCAAACTAATGTGAAGAGCGGTGGATACTTCCCTTATACACAATTTATTCTTACTTCCAGCTCTCTCGTTTTGCTTACAACAACAAAAATGACTCTTGACTAAATGGGCAGAACACAGAAATTGATTTTCTGATAATAAAAACATTGCCAAATAACAACAACAATAATAATAATAATAAAACCAAAAACAGAAATTTAAAGGAAGTTTAAGATTAAAAAACTTGTATGATTCACTTTCTTTCTTCTGTGGAGTTTAAAAAAAAAGTTGTTTATTGTTAACTCAAACTAAAACTATTAAAATTTGTTTCCATTAACTTAAATAAAGCTGAAATAAAACAAAATAGATTTATTAGCTGTAAAAAAGAAATGTTTTCATGGCAACTAACTAAAATGATAAATGCATAAATAAAAATAAACAAGTTGAAATACTACAAATGAAATAAAAATAATCTAAAGCTAAATGGAATTATTAAACAAAAGCAAATAAAAATGACAAAAACACAAAAAAGTACTAAAACGAAAATCAAAATGAAAACTGAAAGTATAAAATTAAAAATCAAATTAAAAAAAATTATAAATGCTATATATTTTCAAGGCAAGATTTTCAGTGAAAAAACAATTAAATTGCTGTCTTTTCTTCCGAAAGCTATCATATGGCTTCAGTACTGTGCAGTATTGTGCATACTGAACATTGTGTAATATTCTATGTCCTTTAATGAGGCTTTTTGACCTTTTTGGAGCTTGACAGCACCTGGTCCCCATCCAGTTTCATTGAATAGAAGATTGCAGTTCAAACATTCTGCAAAATGTATCCTTTGTGTTTCACAAAGAAAGCCATACACAGTTGAAACAACATGAGGGTGAATAAATGACAAAATTTACATTTTGTAGATGAAATGTTCCTTAAAAAGCTTATATTAGCCCCTGCTACATTGTTAACATCTTATTTTAATTGAGCTGTTATGTGCTGTTATTTTGAATCAATGGTTTGGAGGCATAAATTATATGATGTCAGCAACAAATATGACTTTAAATGCTAAAGTCATAATATAGGCCTTTGGCTGTTGCTTTAATCAACAATGAACTTCCGCTAGTGTGCAAACCACATGAATACGCCTATACAGTTTTATGACCTATGAAGAAGCAGGGTTCACTTCAGATTTTTCATAAAGGTTTGTTTAAGCAACTGTGTGCGTGTCTGTGTTAATATTTCAAGCTTGAGTAAAAAAGATGCCAGCTGGTTTTAACAGGAAGGCAAGGACAGAACTAACCTGCAGCACAGAGCGCCATTTGAAAAATCACTGTGACACCGGCTTGAAAAAGCCAAAGACCCATTTTTGTAGGTTATAAAGCAAAAACAATGTTGTTTGTTACAACCACAAATTGGTAAGTAGATCTACAGTCAGACAGACAAAAAGTTCCTTATATAATATTACTCAACATGCATATACATGACACAGCAGGCATACATTTGAACAGTGTCAGTGCAGTAAATTCATCAGATGGAATTGATGTATAATCTGCATGCAGGAAGCCAATTATATTTATTCTGATAACAAGGCATCAGTATGTCAGCTAAAGCATTAGGGCCGCATTGCTTATATTTACTCTAGTTATTCTGCTCCAAAGAAAAAGCAGAGATCCGGATAAATTATACAGAAAATCCAAGGTTAATGTAAACAGACATTGAAGGATAAATGCAGATTTATGTAATAATGTTTAACTGTATAATGTAAAATATAATGTACTGTATAATGATTAATATATTGCTAGTTTTATTGTGATGACTTATATTGATGCGTGATTAAATATTGGCTAATGAAAGATAACCTGATCTTGAGAGTCTTCTGAATAATTTAAGAAGAGTCTGCAAACAATGCATATTCTTTTATGTGTTTCTTCTAGTCAATATAGCGCAGTTAATTAAAAGGGTAGCCAGAGCTTTTAGCCTGTTTTTACTCAAATCCCAAAAGGTTTATGTTATTACATCCAGATGGTAGCATAAAAGTGATTACCTATAAAATTAATGACACTGCTGTATTGAATAATCTATTTGATATTACTAATCTGTTTGAATCAATTGTGTGTAATTTATCCACTATTTGTATGACATACAGACACAAGCAAGCTATCTTAAAAGAAAGCTATACACAGCTAAAATGTTCAACTATGACTGCTTTTAGTGTCTCTATCTTATCTGGTTTGTGATTGACCCATTGAAATCCAATTTAATGCCATGAAGATTTCTCCACTGAAAAGGCTAATCAGCGCCAGCGCTTTTCAAATCAGAAAGCCCCTGGCTCTTGACTCTCAAATGTTGACTGTGAGCTGGAATATTCATTAGCTGTTTTCTCTAGTCCACGGCTGAAGCCATGCTACAAAGACCCATGGCTTAGTAAGCCTACTGAACTGATGCGATGTGTAAAGCCAGGACTCATATGGGGGTCAGGGAGAACCCCTGCTGTGTATTGATACCATAGCCAGGAACAGACTGCTACTTTCCCTCCCAGGAGCTGTAATGGGATAAGATCCATTTTTCTGGCTGCCTTGAAATTTCTAGCTCTCTCTCTCTCTCCTTCTCTTTTCCCGGTGGTTGATTACAATAGAATGCCATCTGATCAGTGTTCATTCATAGGCTGAAAGAACTGATTGAAAAATGATCAGGCGTTTTATAACCCAGAAGTTAATGGACAGGATTACACAAGCGTGAAGGCTGCTTGTCAGACACAGGTCCAGATCTACAGCAGTGTGAAAGCCACGAGACGGGGGAAAGATGAGAAAGAGACTGAGGGAATAAAAGAAATACTGGATACACGATAAATGGTCTGACAGTTTTATAGTAGCAGATTGAATCCATATATATGCTCTTGGCAGAGGCTTTCTAAGCGACTACATATAATATATTATATGGCATATATTAAACTTAAACTTCATATAATATTATACAGGATTTAAAATAGCTCACCTGGTGCTAACAACACTATAGGGTAATAAGAAATTACTTTTATTAATTGAAGCTGAAATAAAATAGAACACAAATGTTAGAGGAAAAACTTTAAAACAAGAATTAGAAATGAAGAAATCCTGCCAACTAAATGCAAAGGTAAGTTTACGTTGAAGTACTAAAATTAAAATTAAAATAAATTAAAGCTAAATGGAAATGTTTAAAAGACAATTGATATAAAACAAAACAACAACAAAAAAACTAAACATAAAATTGCTAAAATAAAAAAAAAAAAAAAAAACATTCAAAACATTATTAAATAGCACAACAGTATATAAATAATACTAATATATACTTACAAATGAGAAAAAAGTGCAAGAAATTTAATTACTAATAAATTCCCATCTTCCTTTGTTGCATGGCATCAGCTTGGATATTATGCTTAACATCTCATTTTGAAAGAAAATCAAAGAAGAAGTGTCAGAACAAAATGAGGCTGAGTAAATCATGACAAAAATTTAATTTATGATAAAAATGTAAACTATTTCTTTGAAGGCTGTAAAAAAAAATAGGCAGACATTTGTAAGCTGCAGGGTGAGAGATGACAAAATCATCTATGCTTTAATGACACACATTTCTCTCAAAGCTATAGCTGATCAGCTGACATGTAATTGAGTGACATGACGCTAAAGACTGAGATTAGAGACAGGAGAGTGTTCTTTGGGACACATCAAGATAAGCCCTTTATGTACCCTACAACACCTGGGACAAGCCACACACACTCAAATACACACATGCTAAAATTTACACCCTTGATATTCAGATCACAAGAAGTCTAATCCACTTATCTCGATCAAAAGTATATAAGATATTAGTCAAAATTCAGCCAGTATTAAACAGAAAACACAAGTCATCCACTAACATTCAAAATATGACCTTAAATGTCAGTTTTATTTAATTTACTGCCTTGTTTGCCATCAAAGCAACAGAAATAGATCATTTTCTGTTGACCTGACATTGTCTGTCTGTTCTCCCTCCCGGGGCAACTGCAGACGGAGATTCAGGGCTATGAGAGCAGATGAGTTTGGATCAGCTTCCCCTGGCAACATAAGTATTTGCCTTGGGAATTGCTGCGGGCTCAAGCAGGACCTCCACCGGAGCAAAATCCCAGCAGAGAATATCTCAAGAAGCTCTATTGATGGCAAGTATTCTGTCTGTCTGTCACAGTTCGAGGTCATGAGTTGTTTATACATTGCATTAAAATCCAACACAACACATTGTTTATGCAATGAATATGCTGATCTGTTGTTTCTGCATATATTCTATAAAACTGTGCCTAAATTATTAAAAAAAAAAAAATTTCAATGCAAATGCATTTGGGCAGCACAACATTATAATGCAATAATGCACTGTAAAAAAAAAAAAAAAAAAAAAATAAATAAAAAAAAAAAAAATATATATATATATATATATATATATTTATTATATATATTTATTTTGAGATTTACGATATACCCTCAGGCCATCCAAGATGTAGATGGGTTTGTTTGTTCAACCGAACAGATTTGTAGAAATTTAGCATTACATCACTTGCTCACTAATCGATCCTCTGCAGTGAATGAGTGCCATCAATGAGAGTCCGAACAGCTGATAAAAACATCACAATAATCCACAAGTAATACACATGGTTCCTTTTTCTCTGGAGAAATATTTTAGCCAAGAGCAATGGTTTGAAGTTAAAAACGTCTTAATGATGGACTCGTTTATTACCAACATGCAGCTTTTCACAAGACATTTATTGATGGACTGGAGTCATGTGGATTACTTGTGGATTATTGTGATGTTTCTATCAGCAGTTTGAACTCTCATTCTGACGGCACCCATTCACTGCAGAGGAGGTGATGTAATGCTAAATTTCTCTATATCTGTTCCAATGAAGACACAAACTCATCTATATTTTGGATGGCCAGAGGATGAGTACATTTTCAGCAAATTTAAATTTTTGGATGAACTATTCCTTTAAGAATCAACTGATACCAAAAATAAAAAAATAATAAATTCAAAAGAAACAAATTAATACAACAAATAAAATAAAATAAAAAGATGACTGACACAATGACAAGTACAATGTAAACAAAAACTTACTGAGTGCATTTTAAGCATCAACATTACAAGTCCACATGCAACACTCTGGACAACATCAAACTTGGCACAAAAGTACTCAAACCTAAATGTGATACTCTGAACAAGCAGCTCTCCAAATCTGGCACATGCTGTTGTCAACCCCTTTTATATCCCATCTGTCTGGGTAGAAAGAAAGAAATCAGTGTGCGCACAAGTTTTGGAGTCTATAATCTTCTCCAGGCAGATTTTTTTCAGCAGGTTTATACAGTGCACTTGACAGCTGTGAAATGTCTAGCATGCTTCAGAAAGGACTTCAGCCTGTGCTTGGGGACAAAATGACAGCAGGAAAAGGGTGTCAGACGAAACGTCATGCTTTGTACTGCTCTAATCAACTGATGGAGTTGAAACATCAAACTGTGAAAATGGACCTCAGATTTGATGAACAATGCACCTGCACAAATCTTTTGGACAAGGCTAATTATTTGTTTAAATATACACAATACTAGTTTCACTAGATCTCTCTTGCAACCTTCAAATTTCAACACAGAAATATTATGTAAAACATAAGAAGCCAGTAAGAGAATCAGAAACAAGCTGCAATCTTGGGAATTAATAAATTTAAACAATTTTACTAGTATACAAATAACTCTAATTAAACTTTTAGTAGGAAGATCAATGTTTCTCATTGGTTTACTCTATAGCCTAAGCATTCACAAAGAGTAAATAAAAAGCCAATAAAAATATTTTGAGCAGAACTATTTTCTATAAAAGAATTCCAAAATGTAACATTACATTTGAAGACTTTTTAAAGAAATGTACACATTTTATAAATAAACTTTTTAAATAAAATATGTTATTTCCCGGTGTTCTGTGTCCATGGGAATCCTGCTGGGCAAAGCTACAAAAAAATGTTGTTGATGTACATTTTAAGAGTCCAGTCCAGTCAATATTTGAGATATCTGAGATCTTTTAGGACATCTAGTTACTTGTTTATTATCTGGCATCTTAACATGCTCAATTTCCTGTGACACAATCTTTCCATCTTTTCTACTTGTATCCCAGCAGCTAAAATGGGAACCGAGTAGTCAACGCCATAGTTGGTTGTATTATGATAAAAGGTCACACTCTACATTCAATCCGATGTCTTGTATGTATGCACTCTGGTATAGCATATCTCAAATGAATCAGCGGTGACATTAATCTTCATGCTATTACTCCTGGCATGACAGCTACAGAAACAGGTATGTCTCACAAAATGTTGTCATTTCCAGGCAGTTTAATATTTTTGAGGTGTGTAAAAGTGTCATGACCTAATTTAACCTGTGGAGGCCCACAGGGGTCTGTAATTGGACCGCTGTCATTTTGTAAATACTGAACACTTGATCTGTATTCTTTGAGCTGTAGGTCAAGTGCAGCAATTACGTATTTTATAAACCACATTTTCTGAATAACACAAAGTACATCTTCAGAACACAAATACCCAGCTCAGTGTGACCAAGGTAGGAGGACAGATGGCTTATTTCAAAACCAGGTTACATTCCTAATCCTCTTCTTTTTGTCTACCACGTTCACCCTAATCTGTTCAATGGCTTAAGAAATGCAAAGTACTGTTATTTCACGCTAACAAATCCAGGCCTGACAGTAGAACTAAACCAAAGCTTTTTGAAAAGATATATGAACAAAAAAAAAAAAAAAAGAGAGAGACTTCAATAAAGCTTTCAGGAGACAGGTGGTAGGAGAAAGGGGGAAAGTCCATTTTATAAGGGCAAAAGGTGAACATTTTTTGTAAAGAAAAATCTTTCAAAACTAAAATGGGATAAAAAAGAAGATGGATGAGAAGCCAGCCTTCATTTCAAATAAGCTGGGCACTAATGTCATCCATCCATTAACCAGTGGTAAATATAATTCCATCTCCATTCTGTCACTGCTTCTGATGGAATGCTGTCATTCCCGGGTGGAAAATATGGAAAAGTTCTTTAACAACTTACTGCATTAAAAAGTCCCCTGTCACATATAATACATCACAGCCTGACAACAGTGAGCCATTGGATTTAGTTAGAAGTAATTTCTTTTTCGGCCTAAGGGACACTGCACAGCAGTCGCTGCACAGCTTTCTAATAGAAATTCACAAATGTGATTATTTTTTGCCAGATTATTATTATTATTATTATTATTTTTGTTAGAGGGAAGACATAAGTATATTTTCTAAATTGTTCTGGATGACACAAGGAAAAGTATTTCTGTCACAGTGTCATTATTGTTGGATACCATTTATAGACCTATGGTCTATGAATTAATATACTCAAAGATCTCGTTACTACATGTGTACAATGTAAATATTTATAGCTGATATTAAATGAAAAGCATTTTTGCTAAGCAGATGTATGAACTAAAGCACAGTAAAAATGTTAAGGCATGTTTATCACAAACCCTACAAAAAAATGTTATGTACTGTATTTATTAGCAAATGTGGACAAACATAATATCATATAAATAATGATGAAACATTCTGTGCACTACTGAATACTATACTGTTCAGAAGGTTTTTGAGGTAAGTTTTTTTTGTGAAAGAAATTGATCTTTATATTTAGAAACAATGCATTAAATTGATTAAAAATGACAGTAAGGATATTTCTAATATTACAAAAGATTTCTATTTAAAACAAATTCTGTTCTTTTTAACTTTCTAGTCATCAGAAATACTTAAACACAAAGAGTCTGCCAACAGCCAGTGCTCCACACAGAGATCTGATGTCACCATCATTCAGTCCGTCTGGAATCACATGAAGAAACAGAAAAAAAAACTGAGAAAGACTAAATCCAGAAGAACTGTGGCAACATCTCCAAGACACTTGAAGAAACCTTCCTACAAAGCTATGGTTTAATGAAAGTTTTAGGCACTTGTGCAAAAATTCTGTAAACTCAGGATGTTTTCAAAAACAATGTCATAAATACATTAGATTTTATTTATCAATTAACTTCTATTAAGTAAATCAAACAAACATTTGGTGTGACCATCCTTTGCGTTTAAAACAGCTTTTGTCCTAGGTGCACTTGTGCATAGTCTTTCAGGTAGCTTTGTAGGAAGGTTTCCTCAAGTGTCTTAGAGTCGTTGTCACAGTTCTGCTGGATTTAGTCTGTCTCAATCTTTTCTGTTTCTGTGTGTCATTCCAGACAGACTGGATGATGGTGAGATCAGATCTCTGTGTGGAGCACTGGCTGTTGGCAGGCAAAATCTCACTGGATTATTACACTTAATAGCAAAAGGAATGTTTGGAAATGTAAACTTATATTTCCTACTGATACACTATTATAACTTTTACAAATACAAAACTCTTTCATGGAACTTCACTAAGTGACACAATAGCTTTGAACCAGACTTAAGAAAACTTTGAATCCCAAATGGAAGTAAGCAGCTTAAAAGGGGGATTTGTCTGGAAAAATCCATTTCCTTTTTGAATTCTTACTACTCAGCTGATGTCGTCCATGGACAAAACTGGCCTAGAACACATCAGGAGAGACGGAGAGGAAGTGGAATGGAAATAACAGCACTTCAGAAAACAAGACCTATTCCTGGATACACTTGAGAGGGTATTATTTTGGACTACTTAAATGCAATCTGTGCTCCTCCACAACAAACTGGAAAGGCCTGTGATGAGGATGGCGACAGTGACAATAATGAGAGATGATAATTAAAGCCACACATCTTCCCCCACCCCTCCGAGAAATGCGTTAAAAGAATATCGGGCAGGAAGCCTGACAGCCGCTGAGCAAATGAGCATGAAAACACAATCTGTCATACAGAGAGCTGATGAGAGGATGATAAAGGTATGTGTACCACGGTAGGCTTCAGTCATACCATGTTATTTCCCTAATAAGCATCAGTGCAGGATGTTTTTCAGGTTTTGAAGTTCTAAAAGAGTGAAGCAGAGAAAAGGGTGAGCCATTATATTATGTAAAAGGAATCAACAAAATTAACAGATTTTAAGGTGGCAGATCTTCTGCTGTGTGTGCCGTGCAGCCAAGGGAAAGCTACTTCAAAATCTTCCAAAGGTACAAACAACTTACAGCAAAAAATACAGTAATAATTAGGCTACTGTCAGGTTATCCATCAAAAAAGCAATCTGTTTTTGCAATTATTTTCATTTTTTATTCTATACGGTATATATATATATATATATATATATATATATATATATATATATATATATATATATATATATATATAAATTATATACATATATACATATATATAAAAATTTAGACTTTTCTTTTTAATTTATAAAAGTTGTAATTTATTGAACCATGCTAGGGACAGTCACACTATTGGACAATTTTGAGATTTGGCTCAAAATAAAAAATAAAAAAAAAATTTAATAACACCACAGCTTTTATAACAACAGGTTCATGTAGGACAAATACATATTTAACGATTTACTGCATTTTAAATAACGACAATATTAGTTATACTAATTTTTTTCTTGTGGGACAGTGAAAATGCCACATCACGTCAACAACCCATATATAGTAAAAAAATAAAATAAAAAAATAAAAAAATAATAAAATACAAATTATATATATATATATATATATTTTTTTTTTTTATATTTTTCTTTTTTCTTTTTTCATTTTTATATTTGAAAAATATTATTTTTATATTTGAAACTTGAAAAATTAGCAGAAAGCAGTGAGGAACTGCAGCAATAAAAAATATTCTGATATTTTAATGATAATGACATAAGTTGGGCAGGGACTTGAATCGGTGAAGCTTTTACTATTCATTTAAGTGAATGAACTATGTTTGTGCTAAATAAAAATGTGAAAAACTGAAGAACAGAAAAAAAAGAGTAGAAAACCAATGAACAGACGCAAAGAAATCAGTGAAAAAATATCTGAAATAAGCTCAAATTGAATGAATGAAGGAAAAATTAATCACTAAAAGGAACGCTACATGAGAGGAAGGACAGGGGTGTGCATTTGCCTCACTTGGCTGTAAAGCTGTAAAGCAATACAATGTGACATAAAAACCAACAATGTAGCGTTTCATAAAACTAGAACATTCACTGGAAAAAGGAGCTTGTTACTGGCAAAGCTACAGTGATTTGAAAACATCTGAGGTACTGTCACGCTAATGAAAACTTAGTTCGCTACATTAGCATCGCTACTTTTAGTAAGTTACTCCCCAACACTGTGTGGGAGCCGCTTGATTTGCTGTGTGAAGCTTCTAGGACGTATCTCAGAGCCAGAGAGCAGAAACCGGCCTCTGCTAGCAATGCAATAAAAGTTACTCCTTCCACGTGTGTTTCATTTTAGACAGGTTCTCCTCTCCACAGTAAAACATGCAAGAAAACATCTCTGTCTGTCATTGCAATCCATTTTTCCATGGTTTGTAGGAGGATATTTTCTGCCTGCCCTGAGGTCATGGAAAATACATCATGAAGTTTATGCAAGTGTTCAAAATAAGCATGGGGCAAAAAGAGGAGAAACTTACAGTAAGAGGACAGAGAGACGGAAGAAAGAGAGAGAGAGGGAGAGCAGGTTAAAAGTATCTGTGGAACTTCTTGCATTCATTTTTCTTGTTGAAAGCTGGACTGACTTAGAATAATTGAACCATAACCTGTCAGGAAAATTGTTTTCAGTCCCAAAACTTTTTCTATGCCGACCACAACATAGCTGAATGAATGCGGGCCGATAACTGTTTACATTCTCTTCCATTTCTGAGTGAAAAATTCTGCAGAGATTTTCCATAGCTCTAATTTTAAGCACCATATCTGTTATCTTACACGTGAAAGGGAATTGTGATAAAGTGATATACTGTGGCCTGGCTGCTATACGTCTACTATCAATTCCAAGGAAATACTAGAATTTCCATTCTACTATCAATTTATATGCTTAATGTATATTTTTGTAGTGAATTCTAAGTAAATGTTGTGGAAAACAAATAAATTAAAAAATATGCTAAATTAGATCAAATTAAAAGCTAAATCAGATTGCACTTTTTGCACTCATTTTGCATTATATTTCCAATGTGTTAATTTTATAAAAAGAATTAAGTGGTCACTAGGTCTACATTTTTGTAACTGTGTGTTTTGCACTAAACATTTTTGAATGTGCTTAGAATGTCATATCCAAATCATGTTTAATTTTTAAATTGATTTATTTCAGCCAAAAATTCACCTTAAATTATTCTAGAGCAAATGCAAAAATTAAATAATAAAAACATTAAATTGTATGTATATCACCCAGTCCTGCTAGATATTTTAGATCAATTTTATAGCATAGGCCATTAAAAAAAAAAACTGTCAAGTACTAAAGGAATGCAAAGTGGTTAAAAAAAAAAAAAAAAAAAAAATAATAATAATAATTTTGAGTGCTTCAGTAATGCTTTGTAAACAGGCACACAGTACTTTCAGTACTTTCCTCTAAACAATTTCCATCACTCACTGTGTACAGTTTTCATCATGAATGAATAAACTAAACTAAGCAGGCAGAAGTAATGCTAAGAGATTCACCAAGATTCTTTAAGAACAAACTCGCCTCCAAGGGACGCTGAGGGTTACTCTGACGGTGACTGGCTCTCTGTGAGCCAAATGCTGATTTATGTCACCAAACCAAAAAAAGCACATTTTCCATATTTAATAAAATTTTCATGACCTGCCTGAAGAGGAAGAACATTCATGCCAATATGGTGTCTTAAACAATTAATGCATTAATGCCATGCATAATCATGTTATGTAAAGCTTCATAACCTGACCTCTGTACTTCACCAAGAGCCACATACTTAACAGACTTCATTGTAAAACTATCATCAAGTGGTTTCAGAAAAAGGCTGATCTCTTAATAAAAAATTTGGAAAACACACATAACACAAAGCCACTAGCATTCAGAAGGCACATAAACCTCTGGAAATAATTTGAATTAGTCATAGACGATCGTAAGATAATAACTGGCCAAGAGGGGCTACCTAATACGATTACTATTCCCAGCAGAGATGGGAGCAGTGATTTAATGGTACACTGCTGCTGACTCTATCTTTGCCTTGTGCAACGAGTCACATGAAATCAACTGACAGCATGTTTGTCTGGGCAGCTCTGAGCTGGAAGAGGACTGTGGCGACAGAAGGCCCTCTCCTCCTCAACTAGGGGGAAAAAACACGCTCCAAAAACATGACGATAAACCCGGGAGCATATTTCCTTCTCCTGCAGAATCTGGACATAGTTCTTGACCAATGAAAAGAGAGAAACCAAGTCTCAAAAAACGATTTTTGCCGCTTGTTAATTTAGTGAACTAAAATGAGCTAATGCAACGCAATTGCACATGACATGCAATCAATTTGAATTTGTAAACTGAGTGTTTATCTAATCCATTCTCATTGGGACAACAAATCATTTTTTGACCGACCGGATGTACAGAGCACAAATCCCGAATATGGGTTACCACGTCATGTCACATTTTTTTAAGTTAATTGAACATGATTTTTTTTCTTGGAAAAAAAAATCATCCTTAACTCATCATTTGAACAAGTCTTTGTTTCAGAGTGCTCATGTAGAGATGCACTGCCCAAGGTTCACTGTTAGTGTCACATGACCACTGAACAAGTCATCTAATCAGCCATGGGCAGAGGCAAGAACTCTGGCACGTGGACATAGTGTGTCCTTATAACAAAGGTCACGTCGCAGTGTCTTACTGAAGACCCTAACTAAGCTTTTGACTGTTAGATTAATTAGACTAAAGGTGCTGTAAGCATTTTTATGAAAGGCCACACTTGAAATATTCCTATTACCTGACAAATATCATAGAAATAGTCTTCCTGAGATATCATACCCATCTTTGTGACAGCCCTGAGCTCTGTAAACCAACTCAAGACATGAAAGGAAATAAAATAGACCAATTAAAGACTTTTTTAACCAATCAGAAAACTAGAAATTAAAATAGGCTTTGCCTGTGAATAAAGCAAAATATTATTTGGGATTGCCAAATTAATTGTGTAGTCCCTACTATATGGAATTCTCCAGCTACTATTGATGGAAATTCCCACCCCTCTTGAGACTTTGTCCCCTCCATGTACAGTGTTTATGCAAGGTCCAGTCTTACTTAAGCCAATATAAACATGCCTAACATCCTATCTATGTGTTCTTTGTCTGTCCTTCCCAAACCCCCCCCCCCCCCCATTTTTCCCATGTCTAAATATCATTCTTTCTCTTTAGGATCATTGGGAACACACTCATTCTTGCTTGTTATTCTGTGTATTGAGGAAAATGTCCAAGAATCCTTACTATGCAAATAAATGAGGACTGTAGCAAGATTGAGATTTAAAACTTGCTCATTAAAAACATATTCATTATTCAGCATGACAAAACCCTATGAGGGTACAGGCGGTTTGCTCGTGTCTTTGACAGCCCCCCATAAGGATGAAACACTCAATGCAAATACCTCAATAACAGGGATTCAAGTTCAAACTAGTGTTTACAGCTTATAGTGTATAAATTGAGTACTTTAGGACCAGTTTTTGCCCATTTGATCCAGTTGTAGATTTACTCATATAATAATCAAAAAGAAAGTGAGAGAAGATAGGGCTACTTTGGTGTGAACATACAAACTGACAAGAGACAGAAAAAGAAATTGAACGGTTTTAAATTAACCACCACCTCTGTGATTTCTAAGTGTCCTCACAAGATACATCTAGCTTTTTTATTGATATCCTTAGTGTCTAATCTAAAATACGATCTCTATTTTTTTAATATGGAATGCCATATTTTTCATCTATCTGAACCACCAAAACCACATCTGTTTTCTTACCAGACCTTCCTTTTGCCAAGGAGTCCAAATGGTTGATTCAATCTAAATAATGAGTAAAGGACACTGATTTGAAGTAGCACCATATAAAAACATCCACCACCAACAGTTGTCTCCAAATAGGATCCAGGGTCCAGAGTCGAGACCTGTCCATATATGGAGCTTAATCTGTAGGCATAGCCAGATCAGCATGGTGTAGGTTGCTTACTTCAAAGCAATGCGTTTACCTCTGTTTACATTTGTGCATGTCTTCCCATTAATCAGCTTAAAATAAGCACAAGCAAGGGAGCTTTTCCATTTCAAGATCTTGGAGCAAATTCAGAGCTGTTTATCTTCGACTGTGTAAATCTGTTATCATTATACCCTCCCTGTCATGGAAAATATCTGGGGTTCAGGCCACCTTGTCAAGTATGTGATCATACCAATAAATGATCTGAGGCAGAGTGCCAGAAGAGGAGATGGGTGAGGAGAGCCTGTTCCCTGCCAGAAGTCCTAGCGCTGGAGCTCAAGCTCAAGCCGAGCATTGCAACGGTTATGGAAATGTAATTAATCATCCAAATGAGCAGTTCTGGAAGTCCGAGACATGTCTTTACACAGATTAAGCAGATATGACTTGTGGAAAGCTTCTACTTAGCTCATTCACTCCAAACCAGATGCTTTTTCATTCAGTTCAGATTCAAGGACCACATTTATCAAAGCCTTTATTGTGTGTTAAAGGTCTGTTATTTGAGGAACTTAATCACCTCAAGCAATAAAGGTATCTCTTACTCTCTTTTGATCCAGCTAAGTAGTTTTGCATACCACTTTAAATATGAGGTGAAAATGCATGCTACCGCAATGACGTATTGATGATATAATGACATAAAGTAAAACTGACCATATCACTTCACTTCCTTAATTCACACTTTTTCACATGGGTACAACAATGTCTGGTAAAATCCATTATTTAAGGAGAACTGGGAAATCTAGAAGTACCAGATTCTGAAATAAACTGCGGAAAATGGAAACATAATAGTGAGCAAAGCTAGTGGGGAAATGAAAGAGTGAAAAGAAAGCAACAGGAAAGCTGCAAAGGAAAATGAGTCAGAAAAAAACTTACAGCAAACAAGACACATCAATGGGGTAAAACACATTGTTTGGGAAATAAAGAAAGATTTAAGAGATAAAATCAACTGGCTGACTTGGAGACTTTGATGAATGTATCATTTTTGATTACACAGTTAGTATAGCTCAACAGTAAGGCTTTTTCTGCATGCCTGGTCAGGCCAGTGGTTCAGATTTCTACTTGTATCGCCCACATTTTTGACACATTATATATCATATTATATGTATATATAATTTATTTGTATACATTTAAATGTAATATTTACATTAGAGTTGTATTAGAAATTTAATGTATTCTTTTCAAATTCTTTAAGATTTATTTAAAATTATTAAGAATATATAATTATTAATATTTTAATATTTGCCAATCAAATGTTAAGTTTTCTTTACAAAGGAAATTTGTAATATCATCTGTAAATTCTAGAGTTATAAATATAAAGAGAAAAATTTATTATCAGCATAGGTGAGGTTTAAAAATCTGACAAGCAGAATTTACAACCATGCGTCACAGAAAACAAACTGTTTAAGTTCACATGCCATAAAAGGCATTTACACCATTAAAAATGTAAAATATAACACTGCTCTAATATGACAAGTAAGCAGCAGGCCATCCTTATTGCTGATTTAGGGTTTTCTACTATACAAGATAATGCTGATTTTGCTTTGAATTGTGAATTCAAAATCTGCCATTGCTTATTGAGTTTGTCATTTTTGCACCACAATGCAACCGATTCTGACTGAATAGCTAAAAGAAAAAAAAAAAAGTACACTTACGAAATCTCATCATTCTGGAACTCCAAGACTCCATGGGTGTCTTCAAAGTCCTCTCCACCACCTTTTGCTGTGCCTTCAATGGTTTTATAAGGGATTACCACTACTCCACGGGCTCCAGAGGTACGTGCCACCTTCACCTCCATCATGCCAATGCTTTCACTGACATGAACCACTGGTTCCTCAAATGTGAAGATGCCAGCATGGTCATCATCAAAGATAGTCACAATAGCTGTTGAAGGAAGGCCAAGGCTAGCTAATGTGTCCACATGATTGGCCCCTGCATTCCCATTGTCAGTTCCTTCAGAAATGACCTTGACGTTGCTAAGATGAACCAGGAAGTTTTCGTCTTCTTCAAAAATGTCATCGTCGATGATGTCCACTCTTATCTCCTTTTCTGTCTCACCTGGTTTGAAGACTATAACACCCTCGGTGAACTGGTAATCAGAGCCTGCGTTGGCAGTGCCGTCCTCAGTGCGGTACTCCACGGACACAGTATTAGTTAAGTCACCGCCGCGTCGTACCACATTCAAAGCCACAGTCCCACAGTTCTCAAGACACTGATATGTGCCGGGGTCAAAGAAAATCTTGGAGGAAATATCATTATCGGAGACTTCTGATCGAAGTTCATGGTTGCCTAGTGCTTTTCTGGCTTGGTCTGCAGCATGCTTTTTTAGAATGTTACCCGCACCAGTCATAAGTCTAGTGGCCTGGCAGCGATAGAACGCACGACTCTTCTGTTGCTGGCTGAGGACGTGGTAGTTGGCAAGCTCAACCAGCTGCTCCATCTCTTTCTCTGGATGTTTCTGTTTCAGTTCCTTCAAAATCCTGGCCATTTCTCTTCTTCCCTCATTCTCATCCATGTCTTTATCTTCAGTATCCACCGTGCCATCAAAGAATTCCTCGCCGTGAGAGTTAAGCATCCCGCCGTCCATTTCGATATCTGCCTTTGACTGGTGCTCCGGCTCACCTTCAGTCTCAATGATCATTCCCCTTTGTTTTCCGACTCTATAACGTTTGTACACGTACTTGTAGAATAAAAGTCTGCGGTCTGCAACCCAAGCAAATATGACACAAATCGGAAAGAAGAAGAGAGTAAGGAGTCCCTCCCAGACTTCCACGATACCTGGGGAAATCACTGCCAAGATCAGATAAAGCCACGTATATGCAAATATACTCCAAGTGGCAGTGACAAAGAACACCCGCAGGTGCTTGACCTTCCGATGCTCTCCTTCTGGTATCACAGAGACACAGAGACCGATGATGACAAACATATTAAAAGCTGCGCTTCCAACAATGGTGTTTGGGCCCAGCTCGCCTGCGTTAAAGTTGTGCCCACACACTTCAACCACGGAGAGCAGAATCTCTGGGGCTGAGGAACCCAGAGCCATGAGAGTAAGATTCGAGACAGTTTCATTCCAAATACGAACAGTAGTGGTTGTGGTTTCCCCATTAGGCTTCTTGATGGTGATCTCTTTCTCCTGGGATGTGATGACCTCAATGGAAGCCATAAAGCGGTCTGCGATGATGGATACCCCCAGGAACATGTAGAACATACCGACAAAGTACACAGTGGCTCTGGCCAGCTTATCCCCAAAGGAGGGGTTCTCCGGCATCCAAATTGGCAAAATCACTCCCTCTTTGCACTCAAAACTACCACCACATGTCTGGTGTGAAGAGTTTTCGTTAGGAGAAGTATCTACATCTAAGCTTGATTTGGAGCTGCCCGCAGTGGCTGGCGTGAGCTCAAAAGAGAAAACTAAGAAGAAGATGCTGAGTTTTAGAGCGAGAGAAAAATAGGATGAAGTCCCAGATTGGCCCATGTTCCCAGTGAGGTATTTTGTTCCGGCTCTCCCGTACCCTGTGAGGAAAGAAAAAGTGAGGTGAATTTTTATGAATGAAACAACACTAAGATGGTTGATCGGAAATTATGCAACATTTGGTTAAATGTAACTGGTTAAGCAATTTTCTGAAAGAGCTAATATTTACAGTTTACAGCGATAGCATTGGGAAGTTGTAACATTTGTATACAAGCTCGTCTGTGTTCACGGCATTCCGAAACTGAGTATGTGAACGGTGCTGAGAGTAAGCAGAGTTTGCCTGGAGCGAGGATTGTTTTTTGAAAGTCAGAGCATCAGTGTTTTACCTCACTCCACAGTCACTCAGAATGAGGAAAACACAGTGAGGAAATGGAAAACCTGGAGTGGAGTTAGCCAAGAGTGACTGCAGAAAGTGTTGAGTGGGGGAGGTCCACACATATACACTTTTCCAGCCCGTTTTTTTAGACTGTGAGCTGCTTGGTGATGCCAAAGCTTGATTTAACTATTTTCTTTGGTAGAGAAGAAACATACAAACCAGTTGGTCAATTTTTGCCTGAAATTGTTTAATTGTTTAATTAAAATGTAAGAGGCAGAGGAGTGTCTGTTAATTTATTAATTTATTTTAAAGTTGATAAGCTGGTTAAGACACTTGGACGAGTGACCATATCTTAAATGACTGGATACTTTTGAAGGCAAGCAGATGTGAGGTAACGGTACACCAGCATTAGCCAGACACACATTCACTTACTCAATAAATACATTAATTTAAAAAAAATAAAATTCAAAGCATTTTTATTATATGCAAATTAAACTATCTCTCATAATCACCCCACTGGGGAAAATAAATAAATAAAAATCCAGCCTAAGATGGTGTGTTGGTTTTAGTAGGTCAGGCTGGTGTGTTGGCTTGATCTGTGCACTTTTCAGCTGGTCAGACTGGGAGACCAGCTTGCTAAACCAGATGAACACCAGCTTTGCCAGGATGTGTGACCATCTTAAACCAATACAGCATTTTAGAATGGCTATTACATTTATTTCGTAAATAACAAAAATGATTACATAAATGAACAATAGATTTGTGCAGGCAGAGAAGTGTTTCTGAATAGAAACAAGCAAAAGATTTGCTGAACTGCTTTTGAATTTAGACATTTGCATCTAAAAAAATATTAATCTGTGTGCTAGATTAAATAAAAAAAGAAAACGCATTTCTGTGAATTTAAACTCTCCCTTTTGACCCATAATACTATAACATAGCACATAAACACATCCACTAGCTATTTACATTTAACTGCAGACAGCATGAAACATAGTAAGCCCAAGTACATAAATTTACCTTTTAAAGAGAAATGCTGTGTTGATGTGAAAGCCGCCACATGTAGATAAAGCTGTGGTAGTGACGCTCTGAGATTCCGACAAAAACAACCTCAGTCAACCGTACCGTTTACCGGCAGCGCTCGTTTGCAAAGTACCGCGACCGTTCACTCTCATCCTCCAGGAGCTGAACCACTCCAGTAACGAGAGCTGAGTGTGACACACGCGATTCATTCAGAGCTGCGCTGGCAGAGTGTGCGACGGAGAGTTGTAGGCTACTTTTCCTAAGTGCTGCAAGCAAATTTTCCGCTTTCCGTACAGATTCGCATGTCTGACCGGAGGAGGAGAGGCTGTGCTCGGACAGTGCGGTGGCTTGGTGCCAGACTCTCAAGAGCTGGTAACACTGACACCGAGAGCACACACAACTCAATACTCTCTCTATGATGCAAGATAAGTGCCAGAAATTACACCGTCCATTAAAAAGCAACACTTGTCCCCCTTGATATGTGGTGATTTTCAGAGGCATGTTTAAATTACTGATTAATCCTGAATAATTAGACTCAACATTAATTAAATTAAAAACTATTAAAAATAACTACTGAAAAAAGTTAGGCAAAATAAAAACTGTATAGGCTAATATTACATTTTATATAATAGGCTATTACACAGGCTACAGTTTCACATTTTCTCAAGATCTGTGAAAAGGTTCTGAGTGATTAGTAGGTCGTCGCAATGCAGGTATTGTGGGTGGTCACTAAGGCGTTGCTAAGGTGTTCTGGGCGGTTGTTAGGAGGTATCTAAGGTGTTCTGGGCGGTTGTTAGGAGGTATCTAAGGTGTTCTGGGTAGTCGCTAAGGGATTATTACGGGAACGATACGCTGCAAGAAAAATCCTACAATTCTGGTTCCGTTCACGAGAGAAAACGCCGATGCCTCGACTTTCCTCGCTGGAAGCAATTTCGCTTTGACTCTGAGGCCATGAACACGTGCAGTGTTGCTATACAACAAACGTAAAACTTCAGCACTTTTGGAAAGCCATTTGGCCAACACACAGTGTGTAAATAGCCTACATGTATTTCAAATATATATACTTGTTTATTTCAGGCAACATTTCTCATTGTCCAAGTTTAACTTCATGTAGCCTAGTAAAATAAATATAAGTAAAATTGTAATAAAAATAATGAAAACTGTACAACCACAATTAAAAAAAAAATGTAAAATATAAAAACATACATGTACATGTTATACAATACTTTGTCATTCTTCCAGTTGATCAATTATGCTCAAATTAAATGGCCATAATATGACCATTAGGTTGATGGATGTTTATCATGATTATGCAGGATTTTCAGTGCTGTAATATTTATTTAGAAGATGGATGTGCTGTAGCTAACATTCAACAGAAATGTATCACTACAGAGCTGTGCCATTCAGCTCCCTGTCTGTGTTTGTGTCATAGAACTGCAACTGCAGAAAAGACACTTTTGTGCCCTATCTTGAGTCATTGTTATGGCATGCCAGGTCACATTTGCCAATGACGTGATCTCTGTCGTGATGTGTCTCCCTGCGTTAGACCAATATAACCTGAAGGGCCTCCATTAATTTGAATCATGTTTCTTATTGTGTGGCATATGGCTCGCTAGATGGAAACAATGCAGGCGCAAATCAGTAGAAATGCAAATTTATGCATGCATACAGTATAGAGACTGTCTTGCATACTCATACACGATCTGTGTGTAATTGGTTCTGTGGTTTGACTTATGATTAAATAATGGCCAAATGCACACATGCAACAGGCGAGAAGCAAAGAGAATGTGTTGGATTAATACACAGTGACTATGGATGTGTCACATGAATCAATTTTATATTAAAGCTACCTAAATAGAACAATTCATTACATGTTAGGATATCATAAAAATGATTACTCTACATTTCACTCTGTTTTTCAGCCTTAATCTCAAGATGTGGATTTATGCAGAAGCAAACACAAAATGTCTGAATGCAGCTTGCTGTGAACTTTACATCTTGAGGCTTTTGCTGTTGTGGGCAGCTTTCACCTCACATAGCTCCACAGCTGTGCTTTGAGACACGGAGGGGAGGCCCTGAGACGGAGTGAGCTCACCGTTGTATTATTCCCTCTGTAAGATGACTATTTGTACTTGCAGTTCCACAGACATGCTTGCCTCTCATGCTTGACCTGGCTAACACCGTATAACAAATAAATAAATAAACAACAGCATGTTGTCACTTGCTCATGGGCAGTCAGTCGATGTACTGTAGTCATGTCATGGAACAGCTAGACTGTTCCAAACTCTCTCACGTCACTGACATGAGGCCATAACCGGCATGTAGGAGTTGTAGCAGTTTTCTAGGCTGAAAGATTTGGTAGAAAAAGTCAGCTGAAATTAATTTCAAAGTTCAAATCACACCGTAAAACATTGCCACTGTAATAATAATATTACTTCCAAGCAGGGTCTTTTTTTTCTTTTGCCACAGATGGTGCTAGTAGCAAGTAAACTGAGAAAATTTATCAGCCATGAATTAATTTGTTTTGCATTGAATATTTCATCCTTTTAACTGTTTTTTTAGGTTCGATAAGATAAAATCTGGTAAAATAAATAAATAAATAAATAAATAAATGTCCATATATATTAAAATTGTCCTTATAGCTTTTCTCATAGGTTCCCTAAGATAAAGTTGAGTAAAAATTTTTTGTAAAACTACACCATCTCTTGAAGACACATTGTGATTTTATTCCTCTTTGTTTTGGGAGATTAATGTGAGGGCAGTGTCACTACATGCAGTTCTGAATAAAGAAACTTCACTGTAGGCATCCCTCATAAACTTCTGATGGGAAATTTTCCAATGAACTTAAACTCATTAAAAGACATGATTTACATTAGCGAGCATCAGATTATCATTTTATAATTCGAGTCAAACCATGCATTATATTCCAGTTCCAAATAAAGTTGTGGGCCAGTTGGAGAGTAACATTTTATCTTACTTCCCAAAGCCAGTTTTTACTCTCATTAATAAGCAAACATTATGCAGCATAATTGATTTTTTCCAAATTATTCCTTCATACAAAAAAAAAAACAACCCCTACCTTTTTGTTATTAAATCAGTTGTTTTCTTAATGACGTAGCATAATTTAGAACATTTCACACACCAACAATCAAAATAAACCATGATCCCACTGCAACTGATGCTAAAACAGAAAAGCTTCTTCATTAATGAAAATTATGTCACTTTAACAGTCATTAAACCATCCAAGTTATTCATCCAATAAAACAATGGCTTTTAATGGAACTTTGCCTACCTAGAGATCCCTGAAGCAGCCAATCCTATGGACTCCTCTCCGTATTCCCTGTGGTGCTGTGAGAGACTGTCTAGGGAAAGGAGCGGTGGCCGATAACCTGTCTAAATTTAACAGAAACAAGCATTGTTTCTGGCCTGGTGGGCCTAGTGAGTGCCTCTAAACATGGACAGCATAGTTGGGTTGTTGCTTATCGTTCTCTTCTCCCTCAGCCACTTCCATACAAGGCTGTGCTCGGAGCCTGTCACTTGCTACCCTGCCTGTGAAGCTCTCCTATCTGCCAGCTTCTTGTCCTTAACAGACACGTGCAAGATAAAGGGGATCGCTGGCAGGTAGCTTTCTTCTCCCCTTGTGCGTGTGGTCATACTGTATGTGTCTGTGAGTGAGTGTGTGTGTTTGTGAGGAAGGCAGGAATGCGCTGAGGACGTAAGAAGCACTCCTGGTGATTTTCCACAGTTCCCAGGACCCCAGTAAGAGGACGTGACATCTTCTGGTCCTGTGAGACATCCTGTAAGGTTTAGAGAAGTTGGCTTACATGTGGTTGGAATGAAACCAGATGAAGTTCTTAAAAAAGTTTCTTTATTGGCATCTATGGTTCCAAGAAGAACCTATAATAACATCAATGGGACATTTCCATTGTACAAAAAGGTTCTTTATTGTAAAAGTTGCAACTTTTTATCAAATAATTCAGCCCTTTTTTTTTCCACGATTCTTAGTTTATATCTCACAATTATATACAAAGTTCTGGCATGAAACTCTAGATGGCGCAGTCCAATAGGTCTAACTCAATCTTGTATCAGTAGCCAATGAGCTCGCTGCTCAACACTCAAATATATGACTAGTGCTTGCTGTAGCTGTTGCAGCAAGCTTCAGAATCCGAATCAGAATCAGAAACCTTTCGAAACCCTCCACCTTCCCCAGCTCCACCTGTATAGATCTGCTACGCGGTGATTCATGTTATGCTATATGAGGGTTATTCATATATGTTATATGTGTAGCAGCAGTATTTCTTACATGCTCACAGCAGCATGTTGTGGATGTATTGGCAGTAGCAAGTCTCGGTACTTGCTCTGCCGCAGCAGCAGCAGCAGCAGCGTAGCAGATCTATTCCGCCAAGACCAAACACATTAACATTGTAATGTACATTACCATGCCAACCCCTCCGAGAGTTGTCATGACAGAAATTTATACTTGGAGGTGAGATGTGTGTGTGTGGATATATATATATATATATATATATATATATATATATATATATATATATTATATTATATTATATTATATTATATTATATTTAGAAGTGGAACGATACATGTATTCGTACCGAACCGTCACGGTACGGGCATCTCGGTTCAGTGCACGAGGCCTTACAACGAATACAGGCAATTCACCCCCCAATCCAGAAGGGGGCGCCCGCAGTAATGCAATGCTGTTTGATAACCGCCAGCAGAAGAACAGCGAATCCCATGAGTTGCACACTTATCTGTAAACTAAACCAAATATATTTCAAGAATTTATTCATTGTATGTATATATGTACTGCAGATTTTATATATATGTAATAATATTTAGTATTTCCACATGTAGGTGGAAAAAATTGCAATTTGTTCTACTGTCTGTTCAAAATAAATGAAAAGAAACCGAGCATAGTTGATTTGTTTTGTTTTTTCCTGTTGTACCGAAATTGTATCGAACCATGACCCCCAAACCGAGGTACATACTGAACCGTGACATCTGCGTACCGTTCCACCCCTAATATACAGGTGCATCTCAATAAATTAGAATGTCGTGGAAAAGTTAATTTCAGTAATTCAACTCAAATTGTGAAATTTGTGTATTAAATAAATTCAGTGCACACTGACTGAAGTAGTTTAAGTCTTTGGTTCTTTTAATTGTGATGATTTTGGCTCACATTTAACAAAAACCCACCAATTCACTATCTCAACAAATTAGAATACTTCATAAGACCAATAAAAAAAAAAAAAAAAAAAAAAAACATTTTTAGTGAATTGTTGGCCTTCTGGAAAGTATGATAATTTACTGTATATGTACTCAATACTTGGTAGGGGCTCCTTTTGCTTTAATTACTGCCTCAATTCATCAGTTTGTGGCACTGCTGAGGTGGTATAGAAGCCCAGGTTTCTTTGAAAGTGGCCTTCAGCTCATCTGCATTTTTTGGTCTCTTGTTTCTCATTTTCCTCTTGACAATACCCCATAGATTCTCTATGGGGTTCAGGTCTGGTGAGTTTGCTGGCCAGTCAAGCACACCAACACTATGGTCATTTAACCAACTTTTGGTGCTTTTGGCAGTGTGGACAGGTGCCAAGTCCTGCTGGAAAATGAAATCAGCATCTTTAAAAAGCTGGTCAGCAGAAGGAAGCATGAAGTGCTCCAAAATTTCTTGGTAAACGGGTGCAGTGACTTTGGTTTTCAAAAAAACACAATGGACCAACACCAGCAGATGACATTGCACCCCAAATCATCACAGACTGTGGAAACTTAACACTGGACTTCAAGCAACTTGGGCTATGAGCTTCTCCACCCTTCCTCCAGACTCTAGGACCTTGGTTTCCAAATGAAATACAAAACTTGCTCTCATCTGAAAAGAGGACTTTGGACCACTGGGCAACAGTCCAGTTCTTCTCCTTAGCCCAAGTAAGACGCGTCTGACGTTGTCTGTGGTTCAGGAGTGGCTTAACAAGAGGAATACGACAACTGTAGCCAAATTCCTTGACACGTCTGTGTGTGGTGGCTCTTGATACCTTGACCCCAGCCTCAGTCCATTCCTTGTGAAGTTCACCCAAATTCTTGAATCGATTTTGCTTGACAATCCTCATAAGGCTGCGGTTCTCTCGGTTGGTTGTGCATCTTTTTCTTCCACGCTTTTTCCTTCCACTCAACTTTCTGTTAACATGCTTGGATACAGCACTCTGTGAACAGCCAGCTTCTTTGGCAATGAATGTTTGTGGCTTACCCTCCTTGTGAAGGGTGTCAATGATTGTCTTCTGGACAACTGTCAGATCAGCAGTCTTCCCCATGATTGTGTAGCCTAGTGAACCAAACTGAGAGACCATTTTGAAGGCTCAGGAAACCTTTGCAGGTGTTTTGAGTTGATTAGCTGATTGGCATGTCACCATATTCTAATTTGTTGAGATATATATATATAATACATCCCACCTCCAAATCAATGTGTTTACATTCATGTTTAGTTGCATGAGGGCAAAGTGATATAACACTTTTGGCCGCTTTAGACGTATTGGATTTTGAAATCTGTCTAACTGGGCTCTATGAGAAGGGCAAATAAACGCACATGGACTCACAAGCACATGAATCATGACCGTGTTTGGCTAAAATGCAACATCCTATAAACATCAAAGTTGCAATGGCTACATTTCAGTATGTGAAAAATGTACAGAAATAGCATCATCTATTTGACATCATCTATTCTCTGCTTGTGAATTTGTTAAGGGCTTTTGGCAGTATCTTCAATGCTAGTTCTGCCCTTTATCACAATCAAGTGTTAAAATGCACTTAGGCAAGTACTTTGTTGCTAATTTTATCACACAATCAGTCTATAGAGGGAACGTATTGTGAATCTAGGATCCAGCAAAAGGGTAATTCCCAAATAATGCTGATATTCTAAATTAATTTTTCTCTCTTTAAAAGTGATGTATTCATGTACATTTTGATATTATTACAAGGCAATTGGACTTTTATTCATTTTATTTATTTATTTTTATATTACAAATTAAGCTGTAACAGCCAAAAGCAGTGACAAATTCTCATAAAAAAATAACACATATCACTAATCAAACTATTAAATCAATACATTACAGCATTAATTTGGTTTTCAGTTAATGTCTTTCACATTAAAATGAAACAATATAATATCAATGACTTGTTTAAATAATCCAAATGAAAGGTAAAGTAACTATTTTAACATGGTTTAATTGTTCAAATCATTTTATGCAAATTTAAGCATCCTCCTCTTACCTTGGAAGAACTTTTGTATTTACCACATTGTGAACTTTCAAAGTACAAGTTTGTAGCTTTAATAAGAATCAGTAACAAAAATAAATAAATAAATAAAAATAAAAAATCTATAATTTTGTTTATTTATATAAATTATTTTATTTATTTATATAAATTATTTTTTTAATCTATTTATTTTTGCTAA
Source organism: Spinibarbus caldwelli (assembly GCA_039654775.1). NCBI lineage: Eukaryota > Metazoa > Chordata > Actinopteri > Cypriniformes > Cyprinidae > Spinibarbus > Spinibarbus caldwelli. The sequence continues at coordinate 14,936,892 of CM077254.1, forward strand.
ATTGCTAAATTTAAACTAAGGCTTAACCTTGGACAACAAACTGAATAAATTAATGGTAAATAAACTGTAAATATGATTGAAGTTAAGGGGGTTTTAGGAGATGTATGACTGTTTTCCAGAAACGTCACCCAGTCAATGGTCCATTTCAAACAGCCTGAAGGTACCCAGTGCTGATTCATGATGCCCAGTCCTGCTATGCCATAACCTACATAGTCTCATGTATAAGAACATATGAAGTGACTAACTTGCAAAGTGTCTAGAGACCATAGACCTTAATCTGTGATTAACTCAGCTGTCAGCACCATTAAAAATTGTAATTTTAAGAACTTTCTTCATATTTGCTGAAAACAGCAGTTATGAATCATCCTCTTATGAGTCATTAAATAACTCGGAAGTTTGTTAGATTAAGTATTATTATCCTTCCTCTGTGGCTGACGTGGTCATTGCCAGCATAGGACGGCAATATGTATACAGTACACAGCTGTCACAAACATGCGCTCCATTTCTTTATCTCTCATCCGAATGTTTTTCATTCCAGTTGAAGTGTCCTTATATGATGTTTTTGTTACATAAGTGAACTTCCATCCTGAAACTCATAGTGACGCTTGGATAAGGAAAAATACAAGCGCAGTAGTTATGAAATTTTGTTACATATGAGCCAAATATTATGACTTTGACAACTGGTATAGAACTTTGATCTAGTTTTGACAAATATGGGACCTTTTTTTTTTTCTTTTGCCTCTGAGATGTATGTTTTCTGCTCTCTTGCCGCCTGTGGAGGGGCCTAGATGTTCAAAAGAGAGAGAGAGAGAGAAAAATTGGTTGATAGCTTGTAACTGGAAAATATAATGTGATATTTCTAAAAAGCTTGTCTAATGTTAGAAAATGGGTCACTTAAATATGAAAATCTCTTTTATGTCACTCTTACTTCACACAAGATGATGGTAGAAGATTTCAGTGCTTCACCAGCGGTCGAAAATTACAGAAACTGCAGCTGTACATTTGGCTTGTGGAAGATTAATCATCGGAGATGGACTCTTAGGAGCAGCAAGAGTTTCTGTGACTGAGAGGATTTGTAGGAAGACAGCCAGAGTAGAGTTAATTCATAGATACATTTTGTAAGTAGAATATTTGCATAATTTCATGAACAGAAAACAGTCTAAATTTCTGTTGGAAATGTTCTGTTATGACCACTGATCAATATATATATATATATATATATATATATATATATATATATATATATATATATATATATATATATATATATATATATATATATATATATATATATATGTATGTACACACTATCAGTCAAAAGTTTTTGAACAGTAAGATTTTTAATGTTTTTTTAAATAATTCTCTTCTGCTCACCATCACCAAGCCTGCATTTATTTGATCCAAAATACAGCAGAAGCATTGTGAAATGTTTTAACTATTTAAAATAACTGCTTTCTATTTGAATATATTTTAAAATTAAATTTATTCCTGTGATCAAAGCTAAATTTTCAGCTTCATTACTCCAGTCGTCAGTGTCACATGATCCTTCAGAAATCATTCTAATATGCTGATTTGCTGTTCAAGAAACATTTTCATTTGTTTACCAACCAGAGAATCATAACAAGTAAAAACTATACACTATTGTTCAAAAGATTGGGGTCAGTAAGCCTTTTATTCAGAGAAAATGCAAAAAATTTCATCTATTTAACTGCTTTTCTTTTGAACTCTACAAAAATATTAAGCTGCACCACTGTTTTCAACGTTGATAATAAGAAATGTTTCTTGAGCAGCAAATCACTATATTAGAATGATTTCTAAAGGATCATGTGACACTGAAGACTTTGCCATCACAGGTATTTTAACATTTTAAAATATATTAAAATAGAAAACGATTTATTTGATATTACTACTGATCAAATAATGCAGCATTTGTGAGCATTCAAGTATACAGTGGTTTGGTTTCATTTTCAGAGCCTTTGTATCTTTGTATTTCTTTGTACTTTTATTTTTTAAAAAATCCTAACTCAGCATTTTGTTTACATCTCCTAAAGGTAAAGTCTGCTTCCAAAAGATATAATTAAAAAGGCCTTCACTGCCGCTGTAGATTAGTAGTTTTTATAATAAAACAGAAATGATTCTTGAAGAAATAGACGGGCTCCCTTAGGCTGGAAAATACATGCGCTTCTTTTACTAATACTGAAGTGAGTCAGAGGCAGTTTTCTACCTCTTGATTTCCTTTGTCTGAATACACTTCAACCCAAGAGAACCACTGCTCTAAAAAGAGCTCAAAATTGAGTTTTCTCATAACATCTATGACGCATATTAATACTTCAACCAATAGCAGGGAATGTGAATTTTGAAGTCCAGCATACCTGCAAAAAATAAATAAATAAATAACTTCATTTTAATCATTTAGCTTTAGTCATTATGAAAATCAAGACTAAATTTTTTACTAAAGTGTTGATGTTCTGTACAATGTAATGAACAATGTTCTTCAGATTAAAATATTCCCACTATGTACTAGCCAGAAAATGTCCACATGTCTGATTAGGGATACATCTGGAGTCCTTGTTGAAGTTCCACTAGATCAGCTATTTTTAACCACGGTTTGAAAACGTCAAGGGCTGGGTGACTGAGGATCAGCCTCTGAGGTATCAATGAGATTACAGGGACACTCACACCTTCTCTCGGTTCATCTGCTTTCTCAGCCATATATTATGCTCTTGTGCAGTATGGTGTCAGCATCACTAAATAAGAACTGAAAGTGATGAGAGAACATCAATTTAGTAAGTGAAGCTCTTCATCGTTCCACAAACACCATAGGAAGATCTATGGATGCAGTGGCTGAGAAGGTAAAGAGATAGAAGGAGAGAAAAAGTCTCATTCAGAAAGGCTTATATTCTTGGTTGTGGCTGTAATAGAAAGTTATGCACAACACACTCTATATTGTTTTGTGAATAGTAAGCTGTAGTGTTGTGCATGTAAATACTTATTTTAGTGGTAGTATTAATATTAAGGCAAAATAATAAAAATAAATTCATAAATTTAAGGACCAATAGATCGGTTAAATATCCCAAAATATTATTATTATTATTATTAGAATAATAATAAAATGTGGTTTACAATGCAAGAACATGTTTCAAAGTCAACAAGAAACATATATTTATATATATTTTGTTACAAACTATATTTCTTTTCTTTCTTTATTTTCATACAGTGAAAGTAAACAGTAGACGAATCTTTCATTTTAACTAACATTCCTTCAAGGACAAATGCATGGGTTTGGTTGGAGCAACATGTATGAGGGTGAATTTTCTTTTTGTGTGTGTGAAATAGCCCTTTAAGCCACTTAATGTATAAAATATAAGCTTATTATTTAAAACAAAAAGTTTATTTGTACGCTTGTGCTTTCTTAAAGCAGATGACACTTAAATTTTGTATTATGTAACGCAATGGCATTCATACATTTTTAGGTTTGGCTTTAGGGGTCTCCATATAGAAGTAAGCATCTTATAGTATAATGCATCTGGATTCTTGGAGTCATTCCCCACCTGTCCAGCACTCATGAATTAAATATTTGATACAGTTCCCTGACATCACCTTACAGCACACCTCATTGTTCTCTGTCCCAGACATGTGTGAACTCACACTCTGCTGTGTGTTTCCTACCCTAACCCATACTTCATTCCAAACATTTTAAGAACAGGCTAAACTAGAACTAGAAAAGCAAGAAAGTCAGTTAAAAGCCAAAAACAGACACACTACCTCATATGCTTTAAGGCACAGAAAGACACACCAAAATAAACAGACTACAACAAAAATGAAAACAAATTTAATACTAATCCAAGCGCATGAAATGCATATTTTCAGAATAAAGACCACTCTGAAAGCATCCAGCCACAACACCTCTATGGGGACAAGTTTATGTTGATTTTTTAATTAAAATGTAAAGATCTAGTTTTATGGTACATTTATGCAGACTGTTGTAAAAGCAGGTAATTCGTTCCAGAAGATCTTACCATCCTTATATTCAAACGTAAAGGGTGATTTGCTGGTTTATAATGAAGCTCTAGGGACATTTATGTATCCAGTGCCACATCAAGAAATTATACTCCACAGATTGTTTATTATTCCTTTATTAGTTAAGACATAAATATAATAATTTACACCTGAGGCCAGTACAGCTTACAAAAGAAATAATAGCAAAAGATTGTTTTAAAAAAAAATGCAATTTATAGGAGAACATGAAAAGACTGGAATGTCAATCTATCACATGAATTATTATTGATGCACTAAATGTTAATGCCATTTGTTTGAGTAAACATCATAACATTGCTTAAAGATGCAGTTCAACAATTATATGTGATGTCAGATGAGTAATGGAGGTTGAGGGCAGACGTTTTAGAAGGATTTCCATCTGATGGCTGAGAAAATTGTGTGGATGACATACAGTTAAGTGGTGAAAAAGGAAAACACCTGAAATTAAAGAGACATAAATAGTCACTATACACTTCAACAAATAAAATTTGCAGCTGCTAGTTTAAAATGGCCTTTGTTGGGCCTATCTATTGTAGTCATGTTATCTGTTAATAAAACAATTATTTTATTTGTTACCACATAAATCACATTTAGGCTGCCTCAAAATACATGTTTAATAATTTACATATTCAAGATTATTCAGAATATCCAGTTTAACAAAAGTAAAGCTGAATGAATTTCACTAATATATTCTTTCTGTATTTGTGTTTAACAGGTAAAACAGTGCTTTATAGACTTGGAATGATTTTTGATTTTTAGTAGGGACGCACCGATACCACTTTTTCCAGTAATCGCCCGATTCTGATACTTTAATTTTTGGTACTTGCCGATACCGAGTACCAATATCGGTATTTTCATTGTATTTGTAAATTTTTTAAATATTGGGTACAGAAACCAAAAGAGTGTGTATAATGTTAGTTTGTTAACTTCATTTATCAAATAGATACAGTCAAACCAAAATTTATTCAGACACCTCCAACACTTCTCACATTACCACAGTTTATTCGCTATAGTTTAGAAAATGGTAATAAAATATGACAAGAACTCAGAGTTAAACTGTGTCAGAACAAATTCAGCTTGATAATGTCAGATATCATAATGTCAGAATATTTACAAAACTATCAATACCTTGTCAGGCCACCCTTAGACTTAATGTGAGCCTGTAGTCTCCTGGGCATGCTGTCAACCAGGTTCATGCAAACCTGAAATTCAATTTTTTCCCAGACTCCGTCTGAATAATTTTTGGTCCCACATTTGTATCAACTTTACTGGTAGTCCACTGTATGAAGAATTTTTGGGTATAATATGTCACAGTTTACTTTATTTTGCTATCCTCACTTACATAAACGAACTATAGTGTCCTACACCCACTAGTAAAAAAATATCAAAAATTATATCTGTTATTATATCGGTTATTTTCACACTTAATTATGCCCATTAAAATGTATTTTACAAGTTTTTGTTACTTTCACTGTTCATTTTTTTGCTCTATGGTACATCATCTTTAATTTAAGAGCTCCATTGCAGCGGCTTAGTAGAAATCACGCGCTTTGCTGTAATAATAATGCAGGGAACCACTCGTTATAAATCTCCAACTGTGATATTTTCAGAAATAGAAGTCGTGTTTTTTTTTTTTTTTTCATTTGAAACCTGCTGCGATTTATATTTCAAAGACACTCATATAATGCAGAAACACTCATGAAGCAAGCAAAACGCGCAACGCGCGCACGTATTTGTACTGGTGCAGAATGAGAGGGACAAGTACAGTACAGCCTAGCGCATTTCACACTGCTAGATTCTCTTTCGCCAGAAAGTCGTGTATGCTTAAGGTTGAAAACAAATTATGTTTATAGTGAATGCCCCTATAAGGTGTCTTATATTTACAATTTAGTTTTAATTCAAATGATGCGTGCTATGTGAGCGAACATCAATAAAGATCACACAACAGAAGTGCGCTCTCTCTCTCTCTGTCTCTCTCTCCCTACCGTTAAGTTATTTGTGCATTGTTTTACTTACTTGTTTTTGACATATCCGATTGATCGAAGTACAAACTTTCCAGTGATGTCTGTGAGAAAGGGATATTCACTCGAAGTGCTTTGCTTATCAGCTAGCGCAAATCAGCTGTAGGCCTACTAGCAATAATGAATGTTTAACATTATTCATTGCATACATCTGCTTCTTAGACATCCTTAATCTCTAATAACTCCATTCTGCTGTCTGTTGTCAGTGTTTCTTTGTCTGAATATGGCACTTGCTGTGTGGTATCGGCGTTTGGTATCGGGGCATTTTAAGGAGTATTACTACATGAGGTCAGTATCGGGCCCGATACCAGTATCGGTATCGGTGCATACCTAATTTTTAGCTATAGGGACTTACCACGGCAGCTATGTCCAGCTTGTAAATAAGTACGTCTCTGCCAGCTGCTACATCCCAAAAAATGGTTATGTAAGCTAGAAGCACAGAGGCACCGAGATAGAGGAGTGCTGCAAATCCATGGTATGGTACATCCTGCTGAGAGAAAATTAAGATAGCCTATATAAGAAAATGTGTTTTGTGTCTTCATGAGGAGAGAAAGAAAAACAGTTCAAAAGAGTACAAAGAGAAAGTGGAAAGGGAATAGACAAAGAGAGAGATTATGAACTCACCGCACTTGCCTAAGAGCTTCTGTTATGATGAGATCCACAGGCAAAGATCAGCAACCAGAGGAATGTCATGACAAAACAGAAAATTACCACAGTGATAACGTATGCCTGGGGGTTGTAAGGTAAGAGGTACGTAGATGCTACCAGGCTCAATACCAGACCGCCAAAGACCTGAGATATGAGCAAAATGAAAGAAAGTAAGTTTCACTTAAAGAATCCCTCTTTATTCCTGGAGTTACAGAGCTTGCAGATAGTTATACTGGAAAATGTATATTCAGATAAATTAAAAAAATTACTACAGAACTCTTGTTCCCCTATAAACATCTTTACAAATCAAACTCTTCCTGAAATATTGAATCAATATCAAACTCAGAACATTGGATATAAGAGAAAACAATGACATTAAAATAAAACAGAATAAAAAATGTAATTTTCTGACAATTACCAGTGATATTTTCCTGTTGAAAACTTCTGAAAATTTGTGTACTTATATATATACAGTACAGTATGTATTTACTTAAGTTATAAATCAAATCACTTTAAGTAGGCTGGAATTAACAATATAATCTTTGGATTAACACACTTCAACATTTTATGGGTCTTAATTGCATTTTTTAATGTTTTTAACTCATTTTTACCAATTCAATAGGTACCACTTAGATTAGTTAACAAATACTGTATGTTTAACAGACCAGTATTTGAACTTACAATAAATAAATTGCATAATTGTTTTTTTATTTCAAGGTGACTAATGAAAACATAACATCAATAAAGTAATCAATTCATTAAAATCAACTCACAAGCTCTGGAAGGTATGTCGGGTATGCTGCTCTTTTATTTACTTGCTAGACTTTGTGTGAAAAAGTCAGCACTTGTTTACAAATTGTTATAGTGTCCGATGCTCATTAATTTTTGACAATGTTGTTGGTTGTTGTCTTTAAAACAGCCATGGCAACTTACTTTATTGTTTTATAATAGAACAACATAGCCTACTGTATACATCAACATCTTATATTCTAATCCTAAATGGATTTCTCTATTTAAGGTGACATATTTGATAAATATACTGTATGTAAATGTAAAATATGGGGAAAAGAAACTGAGCAGAAGATGAGTTTAAAACAGTAGATTTAAAAAAAAAAAAAAATCTACTTCCTAATTTGCCCTATTAATGTGACCATGCACCTTGTGTCATTTTGTAAGACTATAGGCAAAATGAAACATAATGGAAAATTTGTTCTTTTTCATTTTCCCTAACAGTACAGGTGACGAGAAGTCAGTCTGGTTATACGGGTGGGTTAGATTTCATTGTGTTTAACTAACACAGGTGACCATGGTGTGTGTCCGAGTGTGACTCAGGATTTAGTTTCATAGACTATCAACCATGGTGTGAAAGATATTAGAGAATGATTTGATGTACTATTTTACTTCACACAGTATGTGTGTAAACATGGCCAAAAATGGGTTTTGCTATTATTATTATGAATGTATCTATCAATTGTCTCTAATCTGCATATTAATGTGTTCTTTGGGCAACATGTAATGAAAAAATAAGTATAATAATGAGAGTAATAGCTTAGCAACATTTTCATTAAAATCTTATTTTTCACAGAAATATTAATAGGCTATATAATTCTAGTCATTATATCTTAAAATGCCATTATATCCTAAATAGTGAAGTATGTCCTGGTGTTCTCATCAGTGGACATGAATGTAATCGATGCATGTCTCACAACAGAAAGTCATATTCTGCTTTGAAAACCCACTGTCCTGAGATATTCATATACTACAAACAATTTGAAAATTAGTCCGATTTACATGACAATGACAAAATATGATCATATTTGCATAAGGGTGTTAAATTTGATCACTAAATTCATGTCATGCCATTTTTAAAGACCAAGAAGAAGGAGGGGTCATGATGAAACTTCCAAACATTTGGTATCTCTGAGGCTGATGATACAGGGGGCAACTTTTTGAGCAATGTTGCTGGGCGACTTTGGTTAATGTTGCCATCAGTGGGCAACCAGCTGAGCACCAGGTGGGCCCACAACCAATCTAAAGTATCCAGATAGATATTTGTTACCCATTCTCAGTGGGAAAGTGCCCAAGCAACATTGCTCAAAAAGTTGCCCCGTCAGCCTAAAATCCCTGAATGTGCTCTTTACAGAACATCCAGATTTAAAACCGTGACAAGAAATTCACTAAAATATAATGTCCTCTTCAGAGTATATGACTGTATGTAAATGTATAGGCCTATGATTGGGTCCCAGGAGGAGGGTATCTGTAAAAATAATTATGTTAGGCTACAGATCATATCAGAAGTGTCAAACTTTCCCTGAAACGTTTTGAGTAGGAGATTTCAATTCTTTTTATGCTTATCTAGATGCTTAATGTTAAAGCTCGATCCCATTCACTGTGATGAAGTTAAGACAAATTAAAACATTTTAAGACATTAAGAGAAACACCGTATGACTGTAACTTAGCCTACATTTGATGGTCTGCTGATTTAAAAGACAATCAAAGACAAAACATGTTTGTTCCCCTTTACTTATTGCACAGCGTACAGCTTACCTTCCTCCAACCTTCTGGTCTACCACCAATACCAAAAATCTCTCTTATGCACATTTCATTTTGTTCCGCGCATCGACGGCAGACCGTCTTTAACTCCACACTGTCATCAAGTGTCTGATCTTGTAATTACAGCACTTGATGTCTTCATCACGTGGTTTCTGTATGACGCACAAACCACAGATTACGATATTTTAATTGTGTCGGTCTCCTGTGAGATAAAAACGTCCTAAAATTCGTTAAATGTGAGCTCAATCTCTGATTCCGCTTTATGAGTGCGTCTCTCTGGATGCACTCAGTGTTCTACCGTGTAAGAAACGCTTAACATTGCTTCCCCGTGAATTTAATGCGCATTTGGTTCGTGTGTTACAGTAACACGGAAATACTGTAACGTTAACTGTTGATGCTCGGAACTAATTTGGGCAAATAGGTCATCAAGCGGGAAGTTTAAAGCAGCCAACTGGGAAAAGTTGAAGGATTTATGTCTTAACAGAATGTCTGAAATATAAATAGAAATGTAAAAGAGCACAGGCCATAGTGAGGAGAGTAATTTGGACATCTAAGAGAAATTATTGGAGGGAATTTTGCAGCAAAATTGGTGAAGATATTACAATTAATGAACTATATGATAAGAAAAATGGGAGGGAAACCGAGAAATAGTAACATACCTGTATTGGTATATAACGATAGACTAATAATATCAGACAGTGATAAAGTGGAGGCGCTAGCAGAAACGTTTGCTAAAGTGCATAGTAATTCATATTTATCAGAAGAAATGAGGAGGTATAGGGAACAGATCATGAGTAAGAACCCTCAGTTACTGGAGGAAAAAGACCATCTGGATGTTCGTTAGATTCAGAGTTTAGTCTATGAGTTGAAGAAAGCGCTGGCAGGGGTTAAATAAACTTCTCCTGGAAGAGATGATGTTTAAAATGAGATGGTAAAACATCTATCAGAGAATTCACTATATATCATTTTGAGCCTCGTTAATAAGGTGTGGGAATCAGGGAAGTTACCAGCTGACTGGAAGCATGGTGTCATAGTGCCAATTGCAAAGCCTGGCAAAGATCATACACAACCTAATAACTACAGGCCCATAGCATTAACTTCGAATCTTTGCAAACTAATGGAGCGTATGGTAATGAGTAGATTGGTGCATGTCATTGAGAAGAAAATCCTTTTATCATCATACAAAAGTGGTTTTCGGAAAGGGCGAAACACAGTGGACTCTGCGCTCTGCTTGGAAGCTGAAATAAGAAAGGCACAAGTTATTCGATGTATTTTTCGATGTTGAAAAAGCATATGACATGATGTGGAAAGAGGGACTTCTATTAAAATTAGAAAGAATGGAAATAATAGGAAGAATGTAGAATTGGATCAAGAGTTTCTTGTTTAAAAGAACTATACAAGTCAGAGTGGGTTCTGCTTTTTCTCAGATTTATCCAGTAGAGAATGGAACACCTCATGGAAGTGTTAGTAGTCCTATTCTGTTCAATCTAATGGTTAATGATATATTTTCACAGATAGACTTGGGTATAGGAAGGTCCTTGTATGCAGATGACGGAGCGCTGTGGAAAAGGGGGCGCAATGTGGGGCATGTGGAGAAGTGAATGCAAACTGCTGTTAAAATAGTAGAGAATTGGGCTAGTGAATGGGGTTTCCGTTTCTCTGTATCTAAAACTCAGGTGATATTTGCTACCACCTCCATCCTAGTACATCCCTGCATCTCCTTCTATTCTATCCCAGTCTGTCATCTATAGTACAACTGTACATACAATCATTTATGTTTCAAATAATTTTTCTTTTTCAATTTTTTGTTTATTTATATTTACATGTGTGTATTTTTTATTCTCATCTTATTTTTATTGTCTGTGTGTTGTTGTTGTCTCTGTGAACTGGAAGCTTATGACACTAAAACAAATTCCTTGTATGCGCAAGCATACTTCGCAATAAACGCTCTTTCTGATTCTGATTTCTGATTCTGACCATCTGGCTAGACAGGCTTTGAAACGTGCACAAATTGACATTAAAGTGTCAATGAGTAAAACAGAAGTAAAAGGGTTAATTGCAAATGAAATAAGAAAGAAATAGCAGAAGGAGTGGGATAGTGGAACAAAAGGTAGACACTTCTATCACATTCAAGAGAAAGTAGGTCTAGAAAGAAGAAAGTTTAGCAATAGAAAAGATGACGTTTTAATGTCAAGAATGCGTATTGGACATTGTTTGTTAAATCAGTGCATAGAATGGGGAAACATGAAACTGGAAAGTGTGATAAATGTGGTCAACATGTTCTTATAGAGTGTGATGCATATGAAAGAAAAAGATTTCTACTAATTCAAGCGTTAAGATCTTTGGGAATAAATAATTTGCCACCTCAGGTTCTGTTAGGAAATGGCCCAAAACAATCAAGAATATTCCATGAATTATTTACTTTCTTGAAAGACACAAGATTGATCAATAGAATTTATGAGACCGTTGTATTAAAAATCCCCCTCCCCTATTGTCTTTTGTGTTATTGTTATCAAACTTCCTAAACATTATGCGCTCCACACTCCTATCCAGTAGGTGGTGGGAATGTACCATTTTAGTTGGTCTGCCAACCACCATTAACACCAGAAGAAGAAGAAGAAGCGACGCGTTGTTCTCGGCTGCTGTCTTCTAGTCATTGGGTGCTCAACAGCCTCATTCTGGTAGGAATGCTGAAATAGTTTTCATAAAACAATAATGCTTTGTTGAATTCATTATTATTTCACTTAACGGGTCATTGGTTTGTTTTCTTTATATATATATATATATATATATATATGGCATTATGTTTTATTTAAAGAAGTGTATTAATGACCTAGAATGTTTTTAGTAATATTTAATGTCTTATTTACAATAAGAATGAGAGTATGACTCTGTATATCACTCTTGTCTACAGATACATCTATGGAATTATCTTGAGAAGGCTCTCTAAATTCATAAGCTTGTATATGACACGACTTTTACTGCACATCAGCGCAAATCTGGTTCTGCTCCACCTGTGCAACATATCCATCACCTCAGCACTGTTTGAACTGCCACAGAAGTGAATTGTGATCACAGTTTAAACAAACACAGATGCCTCGATGGAGGACTTGTACAAGCAAACACGTTCGTTGGTCAAGCCCAGTAACTCAAGGGCTGCTTTTGTGTGTTTTAACCTTTGGAGTGATTCTGCCTATATGCTGTCATCGTCTGCTTTACTCATATTATTTTTTAAAGACTGTTTATCTTGATTCACTAAGTGATGCAGCACTGCAGGAAAGCTACGACAGAGGCCAGGAGGCCCTGCGTTTCTGGGAAGCGGCAGTCTCTACGAAAAGCCTGAAGGACCCGTTGGAAACACTTGCCAAGAAACCGGATCTCCTGGTCACTGTAGTGACAGCCAGGAGAACAGAGGGGAGGGACTATCACTACCTGTTACAGGTGGCACAACAGCTTAAATCGCTCCTCGAAGCGTGTGGCGATAAACCATGTGCTGAGGTCATGCTCTGTGATGTCGAAAGCGGTCCCACTTTAAATGAGGATGCTTTGCTTCTGGAGAAACAGTTTTTAGTTGTTAGACGTTCTCTTGATGAAAGGTGGCAGAGCCGAGACGTGGCCAACATCTTTGAGAAGGAGAAAAGAGATTATGTTTTCTGCCTGCGCAAAGGATGGGACCTGATGAGGCCGAAAAATGTTGTTGTCCTGGAGGACGACGCACTTCCGTTGAGTGGTTTTTTTCCGTCTGTTAAAAACTTACTCTCGCGGAGATTTGCATTTAATACTTTATACATAAAGCTCTACCATCCGGAACGTCTGCAGAGATACTGGAATCCAGAGCCTTATCGCATTCTAGAATGGATGGGTCTCGGCCTGTTTGGGGCTACGATCCTCCTCCTTTTGTTATCTCACTGTACACCTCTTTCTTTTACCTTCTCACTTCCTCATTTTCTCTTTCTGGCTTTCTATGTAATGGCCGTGGCTGAGCTGGCAGGGAGGCACTATCTCCTAGAGGTCAGACGGCTTTCGCCTCAGCTGTACACTGTGTGTCCTGCCACTGAATGCTGCACCCCTGCTATGCTTTATCCAGGTAACGCCTCCATTCGAGCCGCCGAATACCTGGACCAGGCCGTCTGCGCTCAGGGAAATGCAAAAGACATGGTGCTGTACAAGATAGCCAGATCGAGGCCAGGTGAGAAGGCACACAGCGTTGAACCCAATCTCATCAAGCATATCGGTGCTTACTCCTCCATCAGGACGAACCCCGTTCCACCGAGATTAATTTGACATTTCAGATTGTTCTCATAGAACAACTCATAAAAGCTAAATATGAAACACATTTCAGACACTGTTTGAACACATACTCATGTAGGAGTTCAACATAACACTTGGATTAGGGCCCAAAAAGTGTCTCTACTCACATACACCAATTCATGGAAAGGAAAGGAGTTCATTTAGATATAAATAACAAAAATATAACCTAGAGAAGTTTTATATATGTGACCCCTATTTGCTGCAGCTCCAGACACAGATGCTTTAAGAATGTGGTATATTTTCAAACACATTTTTATCTTGACTAAAGAATGTGATGTTTAAATTTTGCAGTCTTTACAATTTTATATATTTGAGATTGAGATTATTATTATTATTATTATTGTTATTATTATTTGCATCTGCTGGAAATATAATCATCTTTCATTAGTGAATTTCTTGGTTTATTTTATATACCACACCAGCAGTAAAATCATTTTACATTTCATGGCTGAACTACAATTATGTTTAAAGAAATCATAGCTGGCTGTTTGCCAAAAAAAAAATTGAATGCTACAGAATGCTGCTTGTCTTTTAAAGCGACGCTGTTATAAACATTTGTCTACGGTGCATAAAAATTGATTTTTACATCAGAAGGGAATTAATAGGGTTATGGAAAATTACTATATCAACCATAACTTAATGCCAGATTTGTACACTCAAAACAATTTAAGATAAAAAAAAAAAGTGCTTAGTTCACATGCATTTAACAATCACGTAACTATTAGATTTTCATTTTCATCATGAGCACTAAAAATGTGTCCCCAGATATTGATTTATTTACATTTTTGAGACGAGATTGTTTGCATAGACTTGATCTTTCAATCTATGGTGTTTATATAAATAACTTTTGGTAAAATAAATTAAAAAAAATTAAGTTTTACAGTCGTTGGTCTCTTTTTTTAATTTATTTTTTATTTATTTATTTTTTTTTGTTGTTGTTGTTGTTGTTGTCTGCCAATCACTTTATTTTATAAAGGTAATTATATACTGAAAAACCTAATAAATTATTTGATGTTATGGTGTTCCTCTAGTGTTGAGATCTCAGCGTTAATTACAGTGTAAACATAAGGGAACAATGGGTTAATCACAACACAGTTGTTGTTTGAGAGGTCCCTATAAAACTGAGCCTGTGGATCCTCTCCGCTTGTTCCGCTGGATTCAGTCACATGACCGCTCAAAAAACATAGCTGTGCAAACTCTGTTTTAAATAAGTAGTAGGCTATATTAAATTCTTGACAAATATATTATTCGCCCCATAATTGTTTATTTGTGGAGGTTAAAGCCAAATGACACACGTTTCCGTCGTTTGGAAAATGCGGTATAAAACCAAAAAAAAATCCTACTATGGCGAGGCCTCATCTTATGAATATTAATTAGAGAGGACGTTCACCCAATCGAAGCAAGGCATCTAATCAATGGAAGGCGGTGCTTCTTAATATTAATGAGACCATCCTCAATTTGATTGGTGAGATGGCTTTTCTATTAAATATTAATTTGGCAATGTTGACGTTGCTCGGTAATTTTCCAAACGCGAAGGCGTGGATCATGAATTTTTAATAGCGAGACCTTCGCCGTGCTAGGATCAGAAAATTCGCTTCGTTTGCAAGATGAACTTTTTCAAGACGGGATTTCCTGCGAACTGGATCTGTATCAGCTGCGTAAGGACAGGGAAAAATTGAGGGACGGAGAAAAATGTCAGAGACCGAAAAACCAAAGGGCCATTCTTTATCAAAGGATGAAGGTTTAACCAATGGAGGAAACAATGTTTCCAGTAACGTTTCAGAGGAGATGACAGAGGTATGTTGCGTGGATATAGTGTTCCTGGAAACCTGTTCTTATCAATGTGCCGCAAAATGTAAACATCCAAACAGATGGGTTTAAAAATACGTTCAGGTTCATAGATGGGACTCTGATATTAAGTTTGGATTGGTTGGTTTATTAATTGGGATGAAAAGTCTATTGAATTTACCGCAACATGGAGGTCCTTTTAAATCTGGATCATTTTATGTAATCAGAGAAACATCTGGTGTCTTGCTTGTCAAGAAGAAAAGAAGCACTGAAAACTTGTTTTATTTATTTATTTATTTATTTATTTATTTATTTGCCTTATGCAAACATTTCAGAAGTTCTTTACCTGTTAATTGTTTATCATTTGTAGAGAAATGCATTGTTATGTTTGTCTGATGCCATACAATTATAATTATGCATGGACCAAACTGTTAGCATAAACGTGCACATATTAGTCCCATTTTTGAGTGATTGCTGTAGTTTGAAAGGGAGGTTATTGCACGTAATAGTTTTGGTCAATTTATGTCGAGTGGTATGCTACTCCATTTAATCCATTTATACACATCCTTTTGCTAATTATTTAATTAATTAATTATTTACGCAGATTTTATTAATTGAGAGATTACATGGAATATTTTCACTTACATAAGTCCATTTTTTCACACCACAGATTCATTTAAAAAGAATTTGAAAAGATGAAAAGAGTGGATCAATAAAATATGTAATAGACTATAATGACCTATCAAACAGTTTTTTATTCTCTCTTCTTGGTCGCTGATGTGGTTTTAGAAATTCAACCTTGCCACAGTATATGTGTCAGATGCCCAGTATAACAGGAACATATTTTTTGATACTTCACCACTGGCCGTGAGGTAAGAGATGACTTTCCAGCAATCATTTATATAACTTTGACTATTACTAGATTGTGTATTATACAATCTGTAAAATATTCCACAGGCTCTACCTGTTGTACAATCACTGGTTCATGCAGATGCTGGTATATGTGTTCATCATCATAAATCTTGCTCTGGCTCTCTTTGAGGATCCCGCTGTTGTGCCACTTCCTATATGGGTATGACTGACAAACATTTTAAACTTACATTTGAAATTTGTTCAGCCAAGCAATGGTTTAATTATTTATCCAATGTGTAATTCCTTGCAGACCTTTGTGTAGTTTTGTGAATGGGTAGTTGAAAATTTATTAGATGCTCATTGTTTCTATCTCTGTTTAACTATAAAACGTGTTATGCATGAACTTCTATATACTGAAATGAAAAGTTTGTGTCTGTTGTCATATTAGAGTACCTATATGATTGTGAAATGGAAAACTATTTGACTAGCAACATAAAACATAGTTTACAGCCTTTATGACATCCTGTATTCCATGCCAACTCCCAATATGACACAATGGGATATTTCATGGAGATTCATGGTCATTTAAATGGAGTCACTTTCTATGGTAGAATGTCTGGAGCTTTAGATGATGTTTTTCTGTCACTATCCACATTTATTTATTTGTAGCCCAGCTAATTGTGGTTAGCCCAGACAATCACAGCCAAACCATTTGGCAGCTAGACTCTGATAAAGTAACCTTAGATTAAAATCTTATTAGACAGTTATATAGTAAAATTCTATAACATAGTTATATGTGTGTGTGTGTGTGTGTGTGTGTGTGTGTGTGTGTGTGTGTGTGCGCATGTGTGTTCTTTAGGCAACTTCTACAATTGAGATCATATGTCTCTCTGCGTTCACTGTGCGGATGGTACACTATGCCAAAGTCATTCCCAGGGATAAATTCTGGAAGGATCCTAAAAATATCTGCATCATAGTCATTGTAATGGTAGGCCTCTAATCTAAAAAGAACAGTTTTTGGAGTGTAAATATGAAATAAATCAATTTTCATTTTATTTACAGATACATAATCAATTTTATCTGGTTCATATCATAATATATTTTTGATATAATAGAATACCAGTGAATTCACCTGAAGTGTTCTGTCTGTACAAACATGAGAAAATGCTGAGAATGTACTGTAGTCGTAACAATGTTGTGAAATGAACTTTAGCCCGGGGTTTGTCATTCTCAGCAGTTCTGCAGGATCACCAGGAAATGTGGCCTTCACTGACTAGGAGTAGACATTTAGTGAAGTCAGGAAGAGGGTTTACGTGTGTTGTGAAACTAGCTTGGATTCCTAGAAATTTTTGGAGATTTTGAATGTCACTATATTTTTTGTTTCATGATCTTTCTTTACTCTTCCCATCTCACAGCTCTCTTTCATAGATTTGACTATATATGGGGCTCTGAAAGCAACAGGCTATTTTGCCATCCGATGGTCGAGGGTCTTAAGACCACTTCTTTTAGTCAATGTTACAGAGGGAAGACAAGTAAGAAAACCACAAAGTACACAATCAAATAAATAAATGTATAGTAGTTCCTGCATTGTTTAATTAGCTTACCAATTCACTAATTCGTTCTTTTTTTTAAATAGTTTGAAAATGTCCATTTAGATAATTTTGCCATGAAATAAAACTTAAAGTTGGAGAAAACATACACTATTGTTCAAGTGTTTCGGGTCATTTATAAAATCTTACCCATTCCAAACTTGGTAGTGTATGTCCATATGGCACAAATGTCCTCCAGTCCCATTCCTTTCCCCTCTTTTTTGTGTCTGTAGTTGCGGAGGGCCTTCAGGAGTATTCGGAATGCACTGCCTCAGATCTCCTATGTTTTTCTCTTATTCATGTTCAGCGTGTTGGTCTTTTCTCTCATGGCTCTTAAATTGTTTGGGAAAAGGTAATCGGAAATACAGTATCATTCATTTATACCTCTGGACTTTTCCAGTCATCTCATTTGTGTCCATTGAAAAAAAGTTTATTATTATCTTTTTCTTTTATCTTAGGGGCCTTCTTACCATTGATGGTTCTCCATATTTCACTGACTATTTGGATATTGTTTTCGATCTTTATGTTTTAGTGACCACTGCTAATAGCCCTGATGTCATGTAAGTCTTGAACTATTGCAGGTTTTCTCTCTCTCTCTCTCTCTCTCCCTCTCCCTCTCTCCTTTTAGGCTTTATTCTCTTTGGTGAATTTTTTTATTAGTATGCAATTGTATATTCAGCAGTATAAAAGACTTTCAGTAACCCACAGTGTGCTTTAAGCATGCTATGCAAATGCTTCTTTAATATTATTTTTATGTTTTCATTGTAGGATGCCGGCATACAACTACAATGTTTTCTTCACTATTTTCTTCATTCTATACATTGTTATCAACACATATACCTTCATGTCATTCTTTCTTGCTGTCGTTTACAACAACTACAAAAAGTACCTTAAGGTATTCAAATCTTTGTCAAGTCAGCATGCAACTTTCTCAGTCACATTTATTTTGGTCACATTTTAAAGAAATTATTTTAAAATAAATTAATCTTGAATTAATATGTATATTTTTAAATATTAAAACCTAATTAATATTAAATAATATTGAAATAAGGTTATTGATCTAGTAATGTTTGCATAAAGTAATATTGATCAATCTAATGATCTAGCTCAATCTTTTATAGTTAGTTCTAATTGATTTCTTTTATAGTTAGTTCTAGAAGTTCTACTTGATTTCTTTCCTGTTTTCTAGGAGGAAGTGCGGCAGCTGGTGAAGGCCAGAAGATTTAAGATGTGCAGGGTGTTTTCTTTGCTTCAGGAGACCCGGGGTGAAGGTGGAGAGCCTGTAGTGACCCAGGCCAAATGGAACCATCTGGTTAAACTTGTCAAGCCAAATATCAGTATTGCTCACCGGGAATTGCTCTGGAGCGTCTTAGATGATCAGAATAAAGGACACATAGGTCAGACTGATTTTTCTTTTCTTCAAAAATAGTCACTTAAAATTATGTTTGACTGCTGTTTTAATCTTCATTGTCTGAGCAGGGAAGTTTGCATTTGTCCAGCTTGCTGATCTTCTGAGTATTCAGGTGATCACAGTGAAGTCACAGCCACACCCCATTCAAATCTGTTTCCCCTCCATGTATAATTCCTCAGTCAGCAGATTCATTCGCTATATGGTTCATCACAGGTACATGGACACAAAATATCTAACTTGCATTGATGCTGAGACATTCACTTTTTTTTTTTTTTGGACTAACAAAGTTGTATGATTTCCTTTTGTGACCCTGTTGGACATCCTATTGATGCTGTTAAACATGTTTGTACATGTGCTTGCCATATGGTCATCTGTTTGTTGTATTGTGTGTTCCAGAATGTTTGTGTATGTCTATGACCTGATTATCCTGGTGAATGCTGTATTCATTGGTCTGGATGAGGAGAACCCTGTGGTATCAAATGCTGAGTGGGGTTTTCTGGCTCTTTATATGTTGGAGATCATTCTCAAACTGTATGCTACCGAGCCTCGGGCGTTCTTCGCTCGACATCATTTCTGGAACTGGTGAGGAGACCGTTTTGTACAGCTCACTGAATTTGAACACAAAATATCCGTGTGAGCTCACATGAAAACAAATTCAATAAAATCTGTTTCTTACAGGTTTGATACCATCATTGTTGTGTCAGCACTCTTTGGCACTATCATTAACTCAGCACTCAAACACTGTAAGTGTATATAGCACTAGGAGGGTTATGAAGTATATAATTATGTATTACCGTTACAGTGTACTTGGACACAGTTTTCCATTTACTAAATTTTATATCAAAGCTGTTAAGTGTTATATAAGCATACCTGTAAGAAATCTTACTATCTTTATCTTTGCAATTGATTGACCAATATTTTGTTTGCAGCTGGAGGTTACACAAGTCGCCAGATCTTGGACATCGTTTTCATCTTGAGAGTCCTCCGACTCATACGCTTGGTGGATTCCATTAAGAGGTCAAATAGTTACAGCCAAATGCTTTTTATATGCAAATGTTTTTATATACTACCATGAGACATTAAACTAAAAAAACGTACCCTTGTAGATTCCGAGCCATCATCAACACTCTTATTAAAATTGGACCAACTATTCTTACATTTGGCCAACTCATAGTGGTGAGTATTTACATATTGTTAAGGGATAGTTGAACCAAAAATGCTAATTCTGTCATAATTTACTGACCCTTGTGTTGTTCCAAACTTGTATGACTCTCTTTCTTTCTTTCTTTCTTTCTTTTGTCTATACAATACAAGTTATTTCACAATATTTACTGTATTTTTGATCAAATAAATGCAGCCTTGATGAGCAAATGCATCTTACCGAGCAAAAAAATCTTATCAACCCCAAGGTTTTGAAAGGGGTGTATATATGTATTGCATGCATTATACAGGCTATTGCTTTTAAATAAAAATTCAAAATGGATGAATGTGTCCCTCTGGGAAAGTATGAAAACCAAAAATGGCCATTCCCTCCTCGGCAATTTACCTATATTGCACCATGCTGGGCCTCAAGGACACCTTGTACGATAATAGGGTGTAAAAAAAGCAGGGGGTGGATGCAGTGCTTGATGTATGGCTTCATTTAGAAAACTGCACCTCATCGAGCTGCCAACAGTGTTCCATTGTTCCTCCCTGTTATGATCCTGGGACAGGGACATAATCATTTGAAGGGAGGCAGACCCATCATGCTGCATATTAAACTGTGGTTTGTGATGAAAAACTGTCATAATTGATATGTATCAATATGTAGAAATCCACTGCTGTCCCCTACAGGTGGTGTATTACATATTTGCCATGGTTGGGATGGAATTATTTAAAGGTAAAGTTCAGTTTTTTGAACCTAACTCTACAAGTCCTGATCAAGAGTACTGTGGAAACCCTCTCCTCAAAGGAACCATTTTTGCCAAACTCAACTACTGCAAGAACAACTTCAACAATGTGGTCTCTTCCTTCATTGTCTTGCTGGAACTCACTGTGGTTAATCAGTGGCATGATATCCTTTACAAATACAGATCAAAGTGTGTTTCTGCTTCAAGGATAATGCTGTGAAACTCTAGACTAAGGTCTTTGAAAGTTCTAATAACATCATTATCATGCATTGCTTTTCCCTTAACTCACTTCAGCTTCACTGTTGACCAGCGGTTTCACAGCAGTCACGCATGTTTCAGCCAGAATTTTCTTTGTCCTTTTTCACATTGTGGTCGTCATTATTATAATCAAGTAAGAATGAAGGGACTATGTTAGAATATTATTATTGTGTTTTACTTTGAAAGACAAATATGCATAATGTGAGTATTGAGCCTTATCTTTTTCCTCCCCCTGCCTCAGTATTTTTGTAGCATTTATCTTGGAAGCATTCTTGGTGGAATACACAATTGACAAAAGTGACCTGCAGACTTCTCTGGAGAAAAAAATAGAGGAGCTGGAGCTTAATGTTCAACAGTATGTGCCATTTAGACCTGCTATCAAGTTGTTTGATTAAAAGAAATGTTTCATGGATACATGCTAGCAAAGCATCATGTTGCTGTTTTTGTGGTTTTAATGGAGTGCTTTTGGGTTTTAATGGAGGTGTTTTTGTTTGTTTGTTTGTTTGTTTGTTTGTTTGTTTGGAAGGGATGGTGTGGACACGGGTCTTGTAGATGCAATGGAAAGCAATGACAATGAACTGGGCCCTTCTGAAGGTGGCAAACAGAAGCCCTCCCTCATGTTCAAGATCGCTTCAAGAAGTAATTTTATTAGTTTTCCCCCCCATTTTATTTATATGTCCCTTATTTTACAGTGTGTGCATAATTATTAGGCACGTTGATATTCTGATCATATTTTTTTTTCCAAGCACATTTTACCAATTCCAAACCATATCAATCTTAATAACTACCATTAATTTTGTATTTAATCATTTATAAGTGATATATACAGTGAGGAATAAAATTATTTGATCCACTGCTGATTTTGTATGTTTGCCCACTGACAAAGAAATGATTAGTCTATAATTTTATTGGTAGGTTTATTTTAACAGTGAAAGACAGAATAACAACAAAAAATCCAGAAAAACGCATTTAAAAAAAGTTATAAATTGATTTGCATTTTAATGAGTGAAATAAGCATTTGATCCCCTATCAATCAGCAAGATTTCCGGCTCCCAGGTGTCTCTTATGCAGGTAATGAGCTGAGATTAGGAGCACTCTCTTAGGAGGGAGTGCTCCTAATCTCAGTTCGTTACCTATATAAAAGACACCTGTCCACAGAAACAATTAAGATTCCAAACTCTCCACCATGGCCAAGACCAAAGAGCTGTCCAAGGATGTCAGGGATAAGATTGTAGACCTACACAAGCTGGAATGGGCTACAAGACCATCGCCAAGCATCTTGGTGAGAAGGTGACAACAGCTGGTGGGATTGTTCGCAAATGGAAGAAACACAAAATAACTCAATCTCCCTCGTTCTGGGGCTCCATGCAAGATCTCACCTCGTGGAGTTTCAATGATCATGAGAACGGTGAGGAATCAGCCCAGAACGACACGGGAGGATCTTGTCAATGATCTCACGGCAGCTGGGACCATAGTCACCAAGAAAACAATTGGTATCTCACTGCACCGTGAAGGACTGAAATCCTGCAGCTCCCGCAAGGTCCCCCTGCTCAAGAAAGCACATGTACAGGCCCGTCTGAAGTTTGCCAATGAAGATCTGAATGATTCAGAGGAGAACTGGGAGAAAGTGTTGTAGTCAGATGAGACCAAAATCCAGCTCTTTGGCATCAACTCAACTCGCCGTGTTTGGAGGAGGAGGAATGCTGCCTATGACCCCAAGAACACCATCCCCAACATCAAACATGGAGGTGGAAACATTATGCTTTGGGGGTGTTTTTCTGCTAAGGGGATAGGACAACTGCACTGCATCAAAAGGACGATGGACGGGGCCATGTACCGTCAGGGCCAGGGCATTGAAGCCTGCCAGGGCATTGATAATGGGTCGTGGATGGGTATTCCAGCATGATAATGACCCAAAACACACGGCCAAGGCAACAAAGGAGTGGCTCAAGAAGAAGTACATTAAGGTCCTGGAGTGGCCTAGCCAGTCTCCAGACCTTAAAGGGGTCATGTGATGCTATTTTAAAGATCATTATTTTGTGTATTTGGTGTAACAGAATATGTTGACATGCTTTAATGTTCAAAAAACACATTATTTTTCAAATACTGTACATTATTGTAGTTCCTCTGTGCCCCGCCTCTCTGAAACGCGTAGTTTTCTACAAAGCCCCGCCTTCCGAGAAGCACAGTCTGCTCTGATTGGCTAGCTGACACAGTGCATTGTGATTGGACGAACATCACAAGCACGTTGGAAATGTAATGCCCCTTACCATAATCGCGAGCTTCGGCTTTCAAGTTAGTTTTACCATCAGTTCAAGCCCGAAAGGGGAACAGAGTCGCGTGACAGACACAGTGATGATGCTCGTATGTATTTGCAGTACACAAGCCGCGGTTAAGACGATTTCTGACGGGCTGTACACTCCGCTGTGATGTGACCCTGTTCCCCTTTCTCTCACACACACACACACGTTACGCGCAAAACTCCGCATTTGAACAGCCAATAGCAAATACTTGAACTAATAACAAAACATACTTACAGTTGCTGATTCAGAAGCGCCAGATTGTCATAGCAAAGTCAGAATTTAACCTTTTTTTTTTTTTAAATAGCCTTTGTGCACAGCCAGCCTTGTAACTTACTCTCCTAGGTTCACGAAACTGTCGTCCATAATATGCGTTGCACAAATTCGAACATTTGGGTTGTGCTGTTCTGTTGTAAACAAATCTTGATCAATGATTTCTAATTGCATCTACTTTCGGAAGGCCAAATAAAGTGCTTTTGCTTTCGCATAGAAACACACAGCGTCTCCCTGACATGGCTGCATCAACACTACTGCGGTTACTGAAACCACGCTTTCTTTCTTTGCGTGCACATTTGGGCAGCATTACGCAAATATTTCCACATGGTGACGTAGATATGTGAGGGCGTGTTTTAATGAGGCGTTTTAGCCCGGTCTGGATCAGCCTTCTCTTTTAGATAGAATAAATCCTTTTGTGGGAGACTTTGAGCTTTGTAACTCTGCAGATCTTATATATGCACAAACAGCTACATAACACACTAAAGAAAAGGAAAACAAGAAATCGCATCATATGACCCCTTTAATCCCATAGAAAATCTGTGGCGGGAGCTGAAGGTTCGAGTCGCCAAACGTCAGCCTCGAAACCTTAAAGGGGGGTACAATGCTGTTTCATGCATTCAGAGTTGTTTACACTGTTAAAGAGTTGGATTCTCATGCTAAGCATGGACAGAGTTTCAAAAAACAATTTGGACATAGAGTATTTCTGTGCCAAAAATCTTACTTTCGGGTTCGTACAAGTTTCGGAGAGTTTTTTTCGATCGTGGCTCTTCATGACGTAAACGAGGGTGTAACTCCTCATATGGGCATTTCTCCCGGAAGAACGCGTCCATGCATGCATCAACCGAAGCGAGACCAAGAGCGCGCCCCTCAACGCGCTTCATTCGGCTGCACTGCACTGAACTTGCTCCGGAAGAATGTCTAAAGAAGTGTGTTTTTGGTTGTGAGGAAAAGATAACCTTGTTCAGCTTCCCGAAGAACCCAGCGTTACATAAACAGTGGATGCAGTTTGTTTTTTCGGGGCAGCAACGGAGTTTCTCAAGTGTTTTATAAACATGGCCCAGTTCGATGCTGGATTTGCACATCGTTTGGTACTGAAAGATGGATCAGTCCCATAAAAGATCCCGGTCATGATCAAATCACGGCATCAAATGTCTCTGTTTTGTTGGCAATCGGCGCTCAAGTGCTCGTCACTCTTTAGCTCCGCCCACAGCGCACCTCCAGGAGCTCTGCTTTTTTCGGAGTAAAGCTGTATCTTTCTTTTATAAATATGATAAAACTTTTTGGAGATATGAAGGAAGCAATATTACTCTATATGTACTCTAGATTAACATGAGATTGGGTGAAACTGTGTGTGTTATGCCCCCTTTAATGACTTGGAGAGGATTTGCAAAGAGGAGTGGGTCAAAATCCCTCCTGAGATGTGTGCAAACCTGGTGGCCAACTACAAGAAACGTCTGACATCTGTGATTGCCAACAAGGGTTTTGCCACCAAGTACTAAGTCATGTTTTGCGAAGGGGTCAAATACTTATTTCACTCATTAAAATGCAAATCAATTTATAACTTTTTTGAAATGCGTTTTTCTGGACTTTTTTTTTTTTTTTGTCATTCTGTCTCTCACTGTTCAAATAAACCTACCATTAAAATGATAGATTGATCATTTCTTTGTCAGTGGGCAAACGTACAAAATCAGCAGGCTTAGAATTTGCAAAGCTAAGGCATGACCATTGGACAGCAAAATGCTCATTGGGTCAGCACGACCAGAAAAAACAGGTGGAGAAGAAAAGACACGTTTACTGCAAAAGAATGAAGAATTAAGATGAAGAATTAGGTGTGAAACCATCAGGAACCATTTAGGGTGCTTTCACACTAGCACTTTTGGTGCGCACCTGGGTTCGATTGACGTCAGAGTTTGGTTCGTTTGGATGATGTGAACGCTGTCTTCTGACCTCGGATGCGCACCCGCGAACCGTACCCGAGTCCGCTTAAAAAGGGTGGTCTGGGGTTCGGTTCATGTGAACTCCGGTACGGTTCGCTGCTGATGTGAACGCAATCGTACCAAATCGAGGAAGTGAACCGCTATTAATGACATATTTGATAAAAATGTGTGTTTGTGTGTGTTTCACTCACTTTCCTGACGAGCGTGACTGACGCGCTTCAAACAGAAAGCTGTATATCTCATTTCTGTTCGCCTTCAGTGTTCTTTAGAGAATTTGCAATACATTTGTAAGACAGACGTAAGTGCTGTTATGCACTGAATCTTTGTAAACAAAAACGGTTCAAAAACTTAAATATATAAAGTGCAGAGAGCAATCTTATGCATTTTGCTGCCTTCTCCTGCGCTGTCGTTACTAAGCAATGGGGTAAACAGCTGCTGGCTTGATGACGCAAACGAATCGCGGTTCGGACCCAAATAAAATAATATGAATGCAGTCCAGCGGGGGCAGGGGGAGGGGGGAGCAATCAAACTCGGCTTCGGACCAGGCAATCGAACCAAGTGTGAAAGCACCCTTAGTCTCCAGCTCCACCATTTTCCAGAACTGCAACCTACCTGGAGTCTCCAGAAGTGCAATGTGTCGGGTTCTTAGAGACTTGGGTAAAAAAAATTCTAAAAAATGACCCTCACTTAATAAGAATTACATGCTAAGGCGCTGTGAAATACATGAAGACTGATTTTTTTTATAGGCTTTACAGACAGATAAGTTGTGAGTGACACTTGAATGACCAGTATGGCGTGAAAAGTGGGACAAAACAGCGCAAGCGCATGAACACAGCGCGCAAGTGAATTACAGTACTGTGCGCACAGTGACAAAGCTCGCACGTAAAATGTAATCCTGCAGAAATGGCAATTTCCAAACTCAAGCACAAACATATGCTTGTTGTGTTCACAAATGCTATTGGCTGCTGGCCAAATCCTGTATTGATTGGCTGCTCGTCGTCTGACTGGCTGTTGATTGGCTGTTGCTGTCCTTCTCCTGACGAGGACAAATGAACGGGAGGAATTGACTACTTGCACAACTACTTCCGCGTTCTACGTGTTTACAGCTCGGGAGTTTCCGGTCAGTGTTTAGCGCACATACATACAGACAGTTTATCATGAGAACGCAGATTATTACTACGTTTTAGGGCTGGGAATTTTTTTTTAAACAATTAATCATATTCTCTGCGTTAACAGGAATTATCTTCAACCTGCTGAAATGTTCCTATAAATATATTTAGCTTCCAAATGTGTATTCTGAATAATAAATATATTTCCCCACAAAGCTGCTGAGGTCCAGCGCTTGCCTTCTGATTAACAGTATTCTTCTAATCATTTTTCATACCTGTTGAATTTACTGTTTTAAATGAGTCTGACTGATAAACACCCTTACGAAAATTAACGCACCAGTTACTGATGTAACCTCGATTCCCTAAGATGAGGGAACGAGCGTTGTGTATGGGGTAAACTCCTGTTTACTCTGTTACTGAAGCCTGATTTGTTCACGTTTGTGTAGCTGCACAAACCAATGGCGCTTTAGCCCGCCAGAAAGGGTGGAGCCGACATGTATATAAGTTGGCTCGCAGCGTCATTTCATCAGAGTCATTCGACTGAAGTGACAGTCGATTCGCGTGCAGCTTCTAGCACGGCAAGTAACACTACGTTTGTTCCCTTATCTCAGGGAACTGAGGTTACGTCAGTAACCTGAGTGTTCCCTTTTGAATGTTCACTTCACGTTGTGTATGCGGAACGAATCCAATCACGCCGTGCTATGAGTAGAAGCAGACTAAGCCGCTCTGCAAGCCCAGTTCTGGAGCACTTAAGTTAAGGGCCCCTAGAGAACATGAGCCAACTAGGGCTGGGTGATAAATCGATAACGATGATTATCACGTGATATAAATTTCCTTGATAAACGATAACAAGAGTTCGATAAATGTTCGATATAATGTTCATGAGGCAAAGGCAGAACGAAAGAGCGCTAGTCATTTGAAGTGCGCAACTCGAACCGTTTATCCGCTCAGATCAAAGTTCAAACAGCGGTGCAGCGCGAGCTTACTAGAGCAGATGCTCACGCGACACTGAATTCAGCGAAGAACAATCTACAAATCGCCATCATTTGCCATAGATTTACTGTAGTACCACTAACTGCACCATGGTATTGAGTCAGAAATGTGGGTATTCGTGTCGAATTTATTATAGGCCTATTATTAATGTAGACATGTATTAAATGTATTGAAGGAGGAGAAATGGAATGTACTTACAGTATTTTTTTGTGATTAAGCTATAGAGTTTATGCGTTTATATTAAATGTATTTAGACTACTGTTTTTCATACAAATGCCTAGAAGCCATATTATATTTTTACCATGGTATTGAGGTGCTATATTTGTGGTTTTAACTGTGATTATGCTACTATGGAAGACCAATGGTTAAAAAAACACCTCAAACAGAATAATTACATTTCACCATATAAAAATGAGATTGCTACAATTTTTACAGATATAACTGATAACATAAATCTACATCTGCATCCTAACTCAAGCTACTATCAAATGTGTATTTGTAAGAGACAAAAAAAATGTTATATTAATAATATTAACAGGCAACTCAAACCTTTTTCTTGATTTGAAACAATATTACTCATTAGAACATGCAGAACTAAGAAATTATTTTTTGTCTATTAAGATACTTATTTTGTTAAGGAAAAATGACTGGAAAAGTGTAAAGAATTCTGTCTGGTTTTTACAACTTTCACACTGGAGCAAAAATCTGCCTTTAAACTTGAAAGAATTGTTTTTTTTTTTTTTTGTTTTTTTTTTACATATATCGTGATAATTATCGATATCGACTGATATGAAAAAAAAATTGTGATAATTTTTTGGCCATATCGCCCAGCCCTAGAGCCAACAGAGTATAACTGAAGAGTTTTGGACATAGCTATTTCCACCGTAGGGAGAAATAAGCAGTTTAAGCCGATAAAATCCGTGCCTGGAGAGCAGGGACATCTAGGCTATAAAATCTTGCAAATGTGAACGGCGACGACCAGCCGGCGGCCGCACATATCTCACCAATAGAGATTCTGCTGGACCAAACCCAGGAGGAGGCCATTCCTCTAGTGGAGTGGGCCCTCACACCTATGGGGCATTGCAAACCTTCTGAGGCATATGCCAAGGCTATAGCATCAATTATCCAGTGGGACAGTCTTTGCTTTGTAACCGGCAGCCCCTTAGAGCAGCCTCCAAAGCAAACGAAAAGCTGCGCTGACTGTCTGAACAGGCTGGAGCGTTCAAGATATATTCTCAGGGACCTGACAGGGCAGAGAACATTAGGACCCTGCTCACCATCTGCAGCAGGGAGTGCCAGAAGGGTAATAACCTGGGCTCTGAACGGAGTTGAGAGCACCTTCGGAACGTATCCATGTCTAGGCTTGAGGACGACTTTACAGTCGCTAGGCCCAAACTCCAGACGTGAAGCACTGATTGACAGTGCTTGTAAGTCACCCACTTGCTTGAACGATGCTAGTGCCAGTAGCAGAACGGTTTTCAGTGACAAAAAGTGTAGTTTGGCCGAATGTAGCGGCTCGAAGGGAGGAACCCGTAGGGCCCTAAGGACTATTGACAAGTCCCAGATTGGTACAGTCTGAGGACGAGGAAGATTTAATCTCTGGGTGCCCTTCAAGAACTTAACGATCAGATCGTTTTTGCCGATCGAATGGCCAGCTTCGAGGGAATAATTCGCTACGATAGCTGCCACGTAAACTTTGAGTGTGGAAGGGGCGCGCCCGTTGTCCAGAAACTTTTGTAGAAAGGATAGCACGTGGGACACATCACAAGATACTGGATCCAGGCTTCGGGCAGTACACCAGTCATGAAAGACTGACCATTTAAGGGCATAAAGGCGCCTTGTAGATGGTGTTCTTGCCTCTAAAATGGTATTATTCACTCTCGCTGGGAGCTGCGTAGGCTCCCGTCGAGGCTCCATACATGAAGGCTCCACAGCTCTGGCCAGGGATGCCAAATCATGCCTTTCGCCTGCAAGAGAAGATCTCGTCTCAGTGGTATCGGTCACGGGGCTGCTACTGAGAGCTGCACTAACTCGGGGAACCAAGCCTGGTTCCTCCAGAGTGGGGCCACCAAGAGAACTGAGCATTTCGTCTCCCTGACACGTTTGATGACCTGAGGAAGGAGGGCTATTGGGGGGAAGGCGTACATGTGAGCACTGGGCCAATCATGGGCCAGAGTATTTCGCTGTATCGAGAAATAAGTTGGGCAGTGAGAGCTGTCTTCTGAGGCGAATTATTCTCTGAGCGAGAATCCTATTCTGGGCACAGAACGAACTCCTTTCTCTAAACACGGTTCACGTGCCGGGCAGTCTGAACCATGGCGCAGACATGCTGTCCAGAGGCAATGTGGCTCCGGGAGAATGGACCCTACATCCTCATATGGTTCAAGAAATTTGGTCTGTCTTCTACCTCTTCTTGAATCATATGAGGATGTAGGGTCGATTTTCCCAGAGCCACATTGCCTCTGGACAGCATGTCTGCGCCATGGTTCAGACTGCCTGGCACGTGAACCGCGTTTAGAGAAAGAAGTTCATTCTGTGCCCAGAATAGGAGGCATCGAGACCACCTGTAAAGGGAGTGAGACCTCAGACCGCCGTGGCGATTGATGTAGGCTACCACTGTCGTGTTTACATTTACATTTATTCATTTAGCAGATGCTTTTATCCAAAGAGACTTACAATTGAGGAATACAATAAGTGATTCATCATAAAGAGGCAAATAGACGCAGGAAGTGCTTGCAATACAAAGTTTCAGGCATTGTTCAGATTAGTACAAGCTAGACAGGGAAAGATTAAGGAAAGAGAGAGCAAGTTTTTTTTTATTTTATTTTTTATTTTTTTTAAGATTTAAAATTTTCAGGGATTCAGCATTCCGGAATGGGGTGGGAAGATCATTCCACCGGCCAGGAACGGTGAACGAAAATGTTCTGGAAAGTGATTTTGTGCCTCTCTGTGATGGTCCCTTCGCTCACTCATAGATCTAAGACTTCTGGAGAGGATGTAGATTCTCAAAAGTGAGTGGAAGTAGGTGGGTGTTGAGCCTGTGGCTGTTCTATATGCAAACATCAATGTCTTGAACTTGATGCAAGCTGCAACCGGTAGCCAGTGCACGAAGTTAAAGAGAGGTGTGACGTGCCCTTCTGGGCTCGTTGAAAACCAGTCGTGCCGCAGAATTCTGAATCATTTGTAGAGGTTTGATTGTGCATGATGGATGTCCAGCCAGAAGAGCATTGCAAGAAGTTGTGCAGCATGCTCCGTTAGGAAGGGCTTGATCTTTCTGATGTTGTGCAGTGCAAACTTGCAAGGGGAAAGAGCCACGTCTATGCACTTCATAAAAGTGTGAGGGGCCAGAGACAGTCCAAATGGTAGGACTGTATATTGGCAGGCCACTCCCTCGAACGCGAATCTCAAGAACAGTCTGTGATGGGGGGTATCTTTCAGGTCCACTGTTAAAAACCAGTCCTAAGGGCAAATGTGCTCAAGGATCTGTTTGATAGTTAACATCTTGAATGGCCGGTGCGTAAGTGAGTGATTCAGATGTCTGAGATCCAGACCTCAGCACGCCATCTTTTTTGGAAACGAGTAAGTAGCGGCTGTAAAAGCCTGACTCGCTGTTCGCTGGAGGTACTATTTCTATAGCACCTTTTGCAAGCAGTGTTTGCACTTCATATCGGAGAATGTGTTCGTTGTCCTGAACCGAAGTGTGAATAATACCTCTGAAACGAGGTGGCCTGTGAGCAAACTGAAGCAAGTAGCCCAGAATTGTTTTTAGAACCCACCTTGACACAACCGGTATGGCTGCCTATAGTTACCATAGTTACCATACAGGTCTTTTTGCATGCAAGAATGAAATAATTTGGAGGAAGACGAAATAGAACTCACTTCTGCACTGGCGTACTGTTTTCTGTGCTGCACACACACAAAAAAGCCGCCTCACATAGGCTATAGCAACCCAGTCTTACGGCATTTCGTGACAGTCACGAAATTTTAATCTATTGATTCATGTTCACTTGTTCACAGAATTATATCAAAATATCCCAGGATGTATTGGATCCATACATTCACATCAGACCCTGCCGCCACTCATTAATGTTAATCAAAGAACAAAAGAAAAGAAAATCCCTCACTGATCTTGACTAAATCACTTTTGTAACCTGTCTACAGGTGCATCTCAAAAAATTGTGAAAAAGTAATTTTTTTTTGTAACATTTCAAAAAGTGAAACTTTCATATATTCTCTAGATTCATTACATGTAAAATAAAACATTTCAAAAGTTTTTTTGTTTTAATTTTGATGATTAGAGCTTACAGCTCATGAAAATCAAAAATCCAGTAGCTCAAAATATTACAATATTTACATTTGAGCTTCATTAAATGACCATCCCTAAAGTATAAATTCGGGGTATCTCTTGATATTCTAATTTTTTGAGATGCACCTGTATATTTTATTTGCCTGTTGTTCGGCGCTGACTACTAGGCCTATAATGGCAATGTGCATGTATTATTTTGGAGATACATTCACGTCCTTATTTAGGGTATAGGCCTATTCTATTTTGATCTGCAGTTTGATAAAACTTAAACAGAAAAAAAGATAAATAGCACTGCACATGTTTCTGAATATTTATTTAAACAGACTGTATAATGATGAAAAACCACAAACATGACAGTTATACGCAAATTCTTTCACAGCCTAGAGTGGGGAGAAGGGGGCACGCGGGTGCTGGGCCGACATGACACCGCTCGCACCCGTTGAGAGAGAGCCGCTGCTCCACTGTTTCTTCCTCTTAGGAGAGGAGAACAGAGGGGATACGCGAGCGAAGACTGGACAAACTCATATTCTCACAATGAGAACATGAGCCGTCAGCGAGCGCAGCCCCTGCGTGGGTGCTGCCCAGGCAGGCGACACACTCGCTGTGCCCGTCTGACTCGTGCAAGGGCTCCTTGCACAAGCCGCACTCGCGGCACGACGTTTGCAACAACGTGCACTGGAAATTTACTCTAATTTGCTCTTTTAGAAAGCGCCGGATGGCCGCAGGGGAGACTCATCCTCTGCCGGGGACTCTTCGACAGCGGTTTCTTGCAGAGTCAGCGAAGAGATGATCTTCATCACTGAAGGACAAAATTCTGATGAAATGGCGCTGTGAGCCGACTTATATACACGTCAGCTCCGCCCTTTCTGGCGGGCTAAATCGCCATTGGTTTGTGCAGTTACACAAACATGAACAAATCAGGCTTCAGTAACAGAGTAAACAGGAGTTTACCCCATACACAACGTGAAGTGAACGTTCGAAAGGGAACCATGATTTTACTGTAGTAAAAGTGTAGTAACCTTTTTATCATTACCATTTGTATAAACACAATTTTACTACAAATACCATGGTTAAACTGTGGTACCCAGGTTAATTTGTGGTTACAATGGTTTAACTACAATTGCAATTATTGTTTGGTTTTATTTGTAGTAAAACCACAGCTAGTTTTCGTATTGGTTATGTGTGGGTGCTGTATTCCAGTGTTCAAAATGGTTGAATGAATGTGCGGTAACTGCCTTAAACAAATTTAACGATGTTGAACATTTAATTAATTTTAAACAGTAAGGCGTTGACAGTGCGCCTACTTTGAATATTCATGGCATTGCATACAGTGAAATATGAATGAAAAATTACACAGAATAGTGACTAACATATTTAATACAGATAAATAAGTTTCATTCTGATTTTAGTAATCTGATCTCGCACACACTGCAGCAATGCAATTTCTAGTTTAGAGCACTGACACCCAATGGTGAAACAATCATGTATGTTTACCAGCCACCGCTTTCTTAGATCACTTATGTTGGATTAAAACTTCAAGTTTCGTTGAGTTTAAGTTCTGTACACAGTAATCATCAGAATATCTCTTCTCCTGTCTCTGAAAATGTCCAGACTTTCATTTTAATACGCGTTTAAGTCAACTAGATTGAAAATTGAAAATACATTGAAAATATACATAACAGGAAATAACTGAGCTGTATTATTTAAAAACAGTGCGTCACGAGGCTCAGTGCAAGTACAGTAAGGAGGTAAGTTAAACATTTGACTAAATATTTTAATCACTTAACTTACATGCAAACTTGGGTTAGCCATTTCAGAAGAATATCCATCAAAACACAGGTAAAACAAAATCCTTGTAAATAAAGACGATGAAAATAAAACACTTAAAATAAAGTTACTGAACTGGCAACATTAACCTATAATAACATGTCGTAGATGTTGGCATCAGCTTATCATAATCACTGTTTTACATGTTAATGAGGGACAAAAAAGACACTGACTAGTTAGAATGAACCAACTAAGGAGATAGCACATTTAGATTTGTTAATGATCATGTTAAAAGCTATAAATTAATGGAATTTATAAAGAAAGAAAACGTACCTCTCCTCGTCAGGAGAAGGCCAACAACAGCCAGTCAGATGACGAGCAGCCAATCAATACAGGATTTGGCCAGCAGCCAATAGCATTTGTGAACACAAGCATACGTTTGGGCCCTGCCCCCTGACTCTCAAAACTTCCTGTGCGTGAAGGGTTCAGCTCGCATGTGTGTAGACATTACTCGTGCGTGTGGGTTCTGCGCACGGTTTTATTATTTGTCCTCACAGCGTGTATATGTGTGCACACAATCATATTTTTTTGTGCTTAAGTTTGCAATTTGCCATTTCTTCAGGTTTACATTTTACGTGTGAGCTTTGTCACTGTGTTCATGCACTTGCGCTGTTTTGTACCACTTTTGACGCCATAGATGAACATCACATCCTCTTGTACATCTGTTTGAAGAATTTATCTTCCAGAATCTGGCAGAAAGTTTTGGGAGTTCATTTGTAGTCCATCTCCTATCCTAAAAAGTCTGTCTTGCAGAAGTAGACTAAAAATGAACTCCCAAAACTTACTGCCAGATTCTGGAAGAAAAATTCTTGAAAGAGTGGTACAAGAGGATGTGATGCTGGTCCTTCAAGAGTCACTCTCAACTTCTCTATCTATAAAGCCTATAAAAAATCAGCCTTCATGTATTTTATTACACTTCAGCATGTTATTCTTATTAACCCCTTAACTGTCACCCCCCATTTTTAAAATATGCATGAAAGTGCACTATCCAAACTTAAATTGTTGTAATTTATGGACACTTTGGAATACAGACCTAAGGTTGGTCTCTTTTTAAAGAAGAAAATCAGCAGATTATTGCAAAAAAAACTGAAGTACCAAAAAGTTATAGAGGTTTAAATTTACTATAAAGAAAATACACTGTACTAATTGTATTTTATTTTATATATAATAAATATTTTACATAACAGGTTTTACTCTAAAATTGCTATAAAATTAAAGTCTTATGTCTAAATAAGTTATGTTCCAAATTTGAAGTTGATATGAAAAAAATTGAGGTTCCTGTGAGATTTTATTTAGGGCGTTATACCACAAACAGCCACCGGGTGCCATCCAAACTCCATTGAAATTTTTTGGATTAATTTTTCTGTCACAAATATCTAGATTTCTCTGCCCATATTACTTCTATCACAAAATAACCACCATATATGGAATCCTGAGACTCAGACCTTTCCAATGATATGTTTTTTTATCAAGATTATAAAAAGTTTTGATTCTAAAAGACCGTAATGCATTTTGTAATATGACACTTGACACCGCTGCTAAGGGAGAGGAGACCGCAAAAAGATTTTAAAGCACCATTTCCATGGTAAGACAATGTCCGATTTCAAAATGGTTTTCAGAGAATAAATCTTGAGCTTCTAAGCTTTCAAACGATATATAATTTATGATAATTACTAAAAGATTTGATAGAGAAAAAGGACAACAACAACAACAAAAAAAAGAGCAAGTGGGACGGTGACAGTTTTAAGTGAGGGTCATTTTTTAGGATTTTTTTTACCCAAGCAAAATCTCTGAAAATCCGACACCTTGTTCGTCTGGAGATTCCAGGTAGGTTGCAGTTCTGGAAAATGGTGGCGCTGGAAAATAAATGGTTCCTGATGGTTTCACACCTAATTCTTCACCTTAATTCTTCGTTCTTTTGCAGTTAACCAGTGTTGCCAACTTCTTTCAATTAAAAGTAGCTAAAATCGGTAGCTAAATGTTGCTAGATGACATCATAATGGCAAATTCACTGATCTATATAAAGATGAATATAGATCAGTGGGCAGATGAGAACTTAGAAAAGGTTTGTCCCAGAAGTTGCTATATTTGTCCCCAAACTTTTGAAAAAAGTCTCAAAAGGGGTGGTGAAGTCACTAAATCTAGCTGCAAAATTGCTAAATTGGCAACATTGCAGTTAACGTGTTTTTTCTGTTTTTTTCAGAACCTGTTTTTTCTGACCCTTCTGACCCAATCACCATTTCGCTGTCCAATGGTCATGCCTTAACTTTGCAAATTCTAGTACTGCATTAGTATTGAATCCTTCTCATAGGCATTTAATAATTAAATGTTAAATCTCTTTTTTTGGCTCATTTTATCTGTAAAAGAAAAAGTGCCTAATAATTCTGTACACCTGAACATAAGTTTTTCACTTCCAGCCTTCATGGACAATTATATATCACTTATAAATGATTAAATACAAAATTAATAGTAATTATTAAGATTGATGTGGTTTGGAATTGGTAAATGTGCTTGGAAAAAAAAAAAAAAAATCAGAATATCAATGTGCCTAATAATTATGCACACACTGTTTTTATTTTTCCCTCATTTTATTGTTTTACTTGGATTTTGTTTTATTTTTTATTTTTAAAATGCTTTATTTGTTTAACGAGTAAGTAATAAAAGGACAACTTTTGTTTTATTTTCCAGGATCCAGAACTGTGGATGGACTTCTACAGCGGATGTTTGAAAAAGATCTTCGTCCTGAAGACTTCAACGAGGGAGAGGAGCCAGAAAATATCAACTTCTCAAACCCTGTCTTTGACTCAGTATAACCAACATTAAAAAACAAAATAAAACAAACAATGTAAATGTATAAATACAGTTTGTATCAAAGATTCTCTTTATGTATGAAATATTTGTTAAGATTTATTATGTGTACTTCGGTATATGGACCACTAATATTCATTTTTCAGTCATATATATGACTGAAAAATACATATAATATATATATATATATATTATTATTATTATTATTATTATTTTTTTTTTATTATTATTATTTTTTTTTTAAATATACTTTTTTGTTGAAAAAAGGGAAATATACTACATGACCAACAGGGATTGCTCAGAGTAAAATTTTGTACACATTCCAGTTTAAATAATAATAAAAATATAGCTGCAAGCAGTGATGACAGGCTCAGGAAAACGTTTAATGTGCGTTTAACCCTCTGCCAGTGGTTGTTGAGTTACAGCAATGAAAGTTTTACTCTGGAATATCCAGAGTGAGAACAGATACATTCACAGAAAGGGAAAGATATATAAAATTTTAATGATCTATATATATATATATTTTTAAATGACCTTAATGATCTGTAAGCATTTATAGAATAATTATATAAAACTATATTTCAACTGATTCTGTGTATTTATTTATCATTGTAATGGATAAAAACAGACAGGAGAAAGCAGGCTTGAAAGATTTCTTATCCTTAGTATTACACCTTTCATCTGTCAGCTGAAATGTCTGATAGTTTTTAATTTGCCGAACCCAGAGCATTAGAAATTCATGAAACTAAGCATGTTTCCTCAGAATGACTTGTTCACCATATGTAAAAAAAAGTTTTGAGGAGTTTGGACAATGCACTTTAAAGATTTTGCCCTTACTTTAATAAAACGCCATGGCAACACCATTCAAGATGTCAAAAAAAAAAAAAAAAACCTTCACAATTTAGCATCTTCAGTATCTTGGCATCATGTAGACAAAGTTTGGTGTGAATTGCATGATTGCTGTTTCGATATGCAGCCAGATCGCTGCTCATATATATATATATATATATATATATATATATATATACACTATATTGCCAAAAATATTGGGTCACCCCCTTCTAATAAACAGCTTTGACTACTTTAGTCATTTCCATGAGTACAAATCATAATGTTTAAGCATATAATCATATTCTAGGGATTTGTGTGCTTCTAATTTTATAGTAACAGTTTGGACCCTTTTCTATTCTAACATGACAGTGCCTCTGTGTATAAGGCAAGGTTCAAAAAGAAATGATTGATTCAGTCAGTGTGGAAGAACTTGACTGGTCTGCAGAAAACAAAGTCCTAAACCCAGCTGAACACCTCTGGTGTGACTTTAAATGCAGACCTTGAGCCAAAAACTCATCACCAAACAGCTGCATTTGTATAGTAGTGTGTATTCATGCATAGCTATGGCATATGAAAAAGCAAATTACATTTTGCTTGTTTTACTAAAAAATATAATTAATTATTGGTCAGCATTTATCATTATTATTGTTCATAAGTGTGGGGCTACCAATGCTTTCTGAGGTAATCTTGATTTCTAAGTAGTAATACTTACATTTTTCGAGTGTAAAATCAACAGTCTTCTCCAAAGGCAAGATCTTCGAGCAGCTGATCGACGTCTCCTTTGTGCAGATATTACAAACATTGCAAACATGGAGGAAAACGTACTAGGTAGGGTTGTGGATTTATTGATGCTATGAGGTGTTTGTGCGCCTGTCGCTCTTATTTTCTTTTTATCATTATTTATTATTATTACTGCAGAACATACAAGCTCAGGGAAAGATGGTAGTAACTTTAACAATGAACAATCATAATGACCAAAAAAAAAAAAAAAAAACGGAAAATAACTATAATGGGGTTGCGTACATCATAGTATGAGATTATATACACAGGGGAAAGAAAAGATGAAATATCTTTGAATAATCATAAAATTCATATAATCATAATGTATTAAATTGCATTTGTTTTTGTTATTTATAAGCCTCAGGGATGAAACGAGAAAGACATCAACAAGAAAAAGAGGAAAACAAGGAGATTTAAGCTAGATTTGCGTGTGGATGAACAATTTTGCACATAAAATTAAGAAATTAATAACATATTCAAGAGATAACGATTTTGGTTTTTCGTAATAAAAAATAATATCTTTAAGGATTAAACTGTGGGTTATATTAGTAGAGTTAAAAATATAAAAACTTAAATCAACCCAAAATTTATTGGTTATACTACAATCATAAGGGCAGCTGTTTCTTCAACAAGACCAAAAATGAGCAAATTTCATCAACATCAAAATATTTACGGATAGAAGAATTAAGCCTGTCGCTCATATCTTTTAAGTTTGTTTTTGCGCTTGTTATAACATCATAGATTACATGATAACGTAAACATGGCGGATTGCATTCATACTCAACGAGATTTGGCTGTAGAGTATGTACTCTTTTAGCGCTCATTAAGTAAGTACTTACTGAAATTAAGTACCTACTCATTGAGTAGGCGGTTTCAGATGCAGCCTTTAGCAATGATGATTTACGGCCTACCCCAGAGGCCCGTAATACAGTTACGTTCGGTTGTGAACCGTATGATGAAGATGTGCAGTTCTCTCCCTCCGAGCGGACAGGAGAAACGCACTTTCCCATCTTACATCGAGCTGTTAGACGTTGTGACGCGTGCGGTGGACAAACTGGGGCTGAATTGGGATAGCGAGCCAGCGCAAAATCAGGCCTGATCTAAATTGGATGACTGGTTTTTTACTAGCTGTACTCCATCCCAGCCCCATAGGCCTCTCTCTTTCTTCAAAGACCTCCACCACAAGGTTTCGAGGTCTTGGAAACAACCGTTCTCAGCTCGTATTACTAATCCCGTTGCCGCTGATTTCGCCATTATTTCTAAAATGCCGGAACACGGTTATGCGGTGATGCTAGCCGTTGAAGAGACTCTCACGGCACATCTTGCGCTGAATTCAGCTACATCTTGGAAGTCACGCCCCATGTTGCCCTCCAAGCCATGTAGGGTTACTTCCGCATTAATCGGAAAATCTGCTGGGCAGGCCGCGGCCATGCTACACACTATGGGTGTGCTCCAGGCCTATCAGGCAGAGTTACTCAAGGAGCTGGATGAGGGGGAAGGCCTGATATCTGAGGCGGTTAAGGAGCTCAGGAGAGCTACGGACTTGACACTTAGAGCTACCAAGCATATGGCTTGGGCAGTGGGCAGGTCCATGGCAGGTATGGTGTCAGTTGAGCACCACCTTTTGCTCACTCTAACTGAGATAAAAGAGAAGGACAGGACTTTTCTATTGGACGCTCCCATTTCTAAAGATGGCCTGTTTGGGGATTCGGTCACGACTGTTGTGGTTAAGTTTCGGGCAGCGAAATAGCAGTCTGCCACCTTTCGCCAGCTCATCTCGTGTAGGTCCAGAGAGGTAGAGCGTCAACCACAGGCGGTTCATTCATGCTCATCCTCTTTACAGCGTCATCGGAAGGTTCAGCGTAGTGAGCCATCACCTATGGAACCCATCAAAAGTTCTGGGGTCCTTGGTCTCGCCCACCGGTTCACTCACGCCGATGCAAGCGGATAGACCTGAGTTCGACGGCCAAGGCCTCTCGTTCTCAGGCTCCTAGTAGCAGTTCCTGATTCCTTTGCTCGTCTTTGGAGGCCAGGCCCTCCTTTAGAGAGTTTGGATGAACCGCGCAAGCATATTCGCCTCTCTCACTGTGGCCTCCCGGCTCAGATCTTAATTGTCCCACCGCATACTGCGCCTCAGGGCAGTTTTAGGTTGAGTCCTTACGACGAGCACTTCCTCAGATACTCTGCGCGTCCCAGCCTTCAGAGTTCAAGAGAAAGCCCAAGGGTCATGCGAGCATGTAACCATCGATCTAAAGGATGCATACTTTCACATCCAGATCGTCAAGAGACACAGGAATTTCCTCAGGTTTGCTTTTGAGGGAAAAGCTCTGGCTACTCGAATGTTTACAAAATGTATGGACCCATTGCGGCTCCAAGGCGTCCGAATTTTGAACTACCTGGACGATTGGCTAATATTAGCTCAATCCCAGGATCAGGCACTGGCACATCGAGACTTAGTGCTTGATCATCTGAGGAGCCTAGGATTATGGACGAATCTACAAAAGAGTGTCCTGCTGCCATTTCAGCAAACGACCTTTTTGGGGGTGGACTTGGATTCTCGCACAATATTGGCACGTCTGTCTCCTGCACGTTTGCAGTCATTACAGACCTGTCTAAGTCAGTTCAAGACAAGGCGCCTAGTCCACATAGGCTTGTGTCTCAGACTGTTGGGTCTGATGGTGGCTGCATCCCCTGTAGTTCATTTGGGCCTGCTCCACATGCGGCTGCTTCAGTGGTGGGCCAAGAGCCAGAACATTTCACCTCATTGTCATCCACTTTGCAGAATTACGGTGAGGCTTTCATGCTCTAAGCCCGTGGATGAGACCCCATTTACTTCGGGAGGGAGTCCAGCTGGGGGCATTTTGTCATCACAAGATGATCGCGACGGACGCGTCCCTTACGGGGCTGGGGGGCATCAAGGAAGCCCAGTGTGTGAAGTCTGGACATAGGTGCATCGTGGCTGGCACATAAATCGTTTGGAGCTGCTGGCAGTTTTCCTGGCTCTCAAACAGTTCTTACCCCAGTTGAGGAGTTATCACGTGTTAGTCAGGACGGACAACACAACTGCTGTTTCATACCTGAATCGTCAAAGAGGATTACATTCTCACCCCCTGTGCAGGCTGGCGAGGCATGTTCTTCTTTGGACTCAGACCAAGTTCCTGTCGAT
This sequence comes from Spinibarbus caldwelli, assembly GCA_039654775.1. Classification (NCBI taxonomy): domain Eukaryota; kingdom Metazoa; phylum Chordata; class Actinopteri; order Cypriniformes; family Cyprinidae; genus Spinibarbus; species Spinibarbus caldwelli. Next base: position 14,978,583 of record CM077254.1, read on the forward strand.
CAGAGCAGTCCATGTCCCAGGTCGCCTGAACTCAGAAGCAGACTTGCTCTCAAGACAGAGTCTGGAGGATGGGGAGGGGAGATTGCACCCCCAGGTGGTGAATCTCATATGGCAGAAGTTTGGCCGAGCGGAAGTGGACTTGTTTGCTTCGAGCATGACTACGCACTGCCCGCTCTGGTCTTCCCTGTCTCCCCTGTCGCCTCTAGGCCTGGATGCTCTGGCCCACGAATGGCCCAAGACCAATCTTTACGCTTTTCCCCCAATCCAGTTGCTCCCAGTAGTTCTGTTCAGAGTACGCTCGGACAGAGTGGAACACTTGCTGCTGGTGGCCCCGTAGTGGCCCACTCAGTCGTGGTTCTCGGACCTGGTCAGTCTGCTAGCCAGCCCTCATTGGGAGGTTCCCTTCAGACACGATCTGTTGACACAAGCTCGGGGCATGATTTGGCATCCTCGACTGGAATTATGGAGGTTATGGGTGTGGCCCCTGAGCGGAGTGTGCTAATGTGTCCTGGTCTCTCGGCTGAGATTACCAACACTATTATTAATTCTAGGGCTCCCTCCACAAGACGCTTGTATGCTTTCAAGTGGAGACTTTTTGCCTCTTGGTGTAGACAACGCATTCTGGATCCAGTCCATTGCCCCATCGGTTCAGTGCTGGAGTTTCTTCAGAGTCGTTTTTCTGAGAGAGTGACCCCCGCCACTCTTAAGGTGTATGTGGTGGCCATATCTGCGGGGCATGCACCTGTGGGAGGTGTTTCGGTTGGTCTTCACCCCTTGATTTCCCATTTTATGCAGGGTTTGAGACGGCTTAGGCCTTTCCGTCCAGCACGAGTTCCTTCTTGGGACTTATCTGACTTATCTGTTTTTATGTTTTTTTAGTTTGTCCTGTCTTTAGTTATGTCCCTGCAATCAGTTTCACCAGAGACGAATTGCTGGACATTCGGCAGTACACACCACCCGATATTTCACCGGTTTTCGACAATTCTGATGTTTTTCTGGACATTGTAGTTGGCGGTGCAAGCGAGCCGGTGCGCTCATGAAGGTCAGACAGTGCGGATTTCGGACAGTACTGCCTAGCATCCATCTGGCGAATCTCCGCTCTCTACCCAACAAAACGGACGAACTCATTCTGCTCTCCCGGAAAAATAAGGATTTTTCAAACTCTGATGCTCTGTGTTTCACAGAAACCTGGCTGAATGATGCCATTCCAGACAGTGCGTTAAGTCTGCCAGGCTTTCAGCTGTTCAGAGCGGATCGCGATGCAGAATCAACTGGGAAATCACGCGGCGACGGGACATGCTTTTACATCAATGAAAGGTGGTGTACAAATATAACTGTGTTAAAGAAGATGTGCTGTTCCAATCTAGAAGTGCTCTTCATTAACTGTAAGCCTTTCTACTCGCCGCGGGAGTTTTGCTCGTTCATTCTCGTGAGTGTTTACATTCCACCGCAAGCGCACATGAGTTCAGCTTTACAGAAACTTGCTGATCAGATCACAGACACAGAACAACAACACCCGGACTCTGTTTTAATCATTCTCGGGGACTTTAATAAAGAAAATCTCTCCCGTGAACTGCCAAAATACAGACAGCATGTTACATGTCCCACCAGAGACAGTAATATATTGGTTCACTGTTACACCACAATAAAGGAGGCATATCACTCTGTCCCACGGGCAGCTTTAGGACTCTGTGATCACTGTTTGGTTCATCTTATACCGACCTGTATTAACCTAAACCTGTATTAAGGACTGTTAAAAGATGGACTAATGAAACAGAGTGGGTTTTACAAGCCTATTTCGACCTTACTGATTGGAGTGTTTTTGAGGCTGCTGCAAACGATCTGGACGAGCTCACAGAGACTGTAACATCTTATATCAGTTTCTGTGAGGATATGTGCATTCCTACCAGGACTCATTTAACCTACAACAACGACAAACCGTGGTTCACTGCAAAACTCAGACAGCTCCGTCAGGCCAAAGAAGATGCTTACAGGAAGGGGGACAAAGTCTTGTATAAACAGACCAAATAAACACTGGAAAAGGAGATCAGAGTGGCAAAGAGGAATTATTCTGAAAAAATAAGGATTCAGTTCTCTTCCAGTGACTCAGCATCAGTGTGGAAAGGTCTGAAAGAGATCACCAACTACAAGACACCATCCCCCAGCACTGTGGAGAATCAACAACTGGCAGACAATCTGAATGAGTTCTACTGCAGGTTTGAAAAAACACCCCACACCCGCTCTGAACACCTCTCCACACAACCATTAACACCTCCAGCAACCCCACTCTCCCCCACACCTGCAATTCAGATCAGTGAAGACGATGTGCGCCAGGTCTTCCGGAAACAGAAGAGAAAGAAAGCACCAGGCCCAGATTGTATTACACCAGTCTGTCTGAAATCCTGTGCTGACCAGCTGGCCCCCATCTTCACACAGATCTTCAACAGATCACTGGAACTGTGCTAAGTCCCTTCATGCTTCAAACGCTCCACCATCATCCCCATCCCAAAGAAATCCAAAATTACAGGACTAAATGACTACAGACCTGTGGCTCTAACGTCTGTGGTCATGAAGTATTTTGAAAAACTGGTGCTGGCCCACCTGAAGGACATTACTGGACCCTTGCTGTATCCTTTTCAGTTTGCCTACAGAGCAAACAGGTCTGTGGATGATGCAGTTATTATGTTCTGCAACATCTGGACAGACCAGGGAATTATGTGAGGATCCTGTTTGTGAACTTCAGCTCGGCCTTTAACATGATCATTCCAAACCTTCTAATGCCCAAACTAACTCAGCTCTCCGTGCCCACCTCCATCTGTCAGTGGATAACCAGTTTCCTGACAGACAGGCAGCAGCTATCCAGCACCCGTACGATCAGCACTGGAGCTCCTCAGAGCTGCGTCCTCTCCCCACTGCTCTTCTCCCTCTACACCAACGACTGCACATCTAAAGACCCCTCTGTCAAGCTCCTAAAGTTTGCAGACGACACCACACTTATCGGCCTCATTCAGGACGGTGACGAGTCTGCTTACAAACAGGAGGTTAAGGAGCTGGCTGTCTGGTGCAGTCTTAACAACCTGGAGCTCAACACGCTGAAAACAGTGGAGATGATCGTGGACTTCAGGAGAAACCCCCCTACTCTCCCCCCATTCACCATCATGAACAGCACTGTAACGACAGTGGAGTCATTCAGGTTCCTGGGTACCACCATCTCCCAGGACCTGAAGTGGGACAATCACATTGACTCCATTGTTTAAAAGGCCCAGCAGAGGTTGTACTTCCTTCTCCAGCTGAGGACGTTCAACCTGCCACAGGAGCTGTTGAAACAGGTCTACTCCACCATCATTGAATCTGTCCTCTGCACTTCAATAACTGTCTGGTTCAGCTCAGGTACCAAATCTGACCTCAGAACACTACAGAGGGTAGTCCGGACTGCTGAGCGAATCATTGGTACACCCCTCCCCACTCTCCAAGAACTGTACTCATCCAGAGTGAGCAAAAGGGCTTGCAAAATCACTCTGGACCCCTCTCATCCAGCACACTCCCTCTTTGAACTGTTGCCGTCTGGTTGACGCTACAGAGCTCTGAGCACCAGAACGGCCAGCACAGAAACAGTTTCTTCCCTCAGGCAATCCATCTCATGAACACTTGACAATAATTTTGGAACACACACTATTTATACACTTATACACTTATTTATCTAACACACATACTTAGTCTACATTTCAATTGCACATAATATACCTGTACATACAACTGTCTATTGTTATATACCTGTACATACAATTGTCAATTTGTATATTGTTATTCCTTATTTACTTGTTCTATTTTTTTTTAATTATTCTTTTTATTATCTGTTTTTTTTGTTCTGTCAATGTCATTCTGTTGCACTGTGGAAGCTTCCGTCACGAAAACAAATTCCTCGTTTGTGTAAACATACCTGGCAATAAAGCTCATTCTGATTCTGATTCTGATTATCGATCGTTTTGAAAGGCCTGACAGGCCATCCTTATGAGCCGTTGGGAGTCTGTGTCAGAGAAACTATTGACCCTCAAGACGGTTCTTTTGGTGGCTTTATCCTCCCTTAAGAGAGTAGGGGATCTGCAGGCTCTCTCCAAAAGCCCTTTGTGTATGGACTTTGCCCCAGGGCTGGTTAAAGTCTTACTGCGACCTAGGCCTGATTATGTTCCTAAGGTTGCTTCGACTACATTTTGCTTTCAGTAAGTGGTCTTAGAGGCCTTCTCCCCTGCTGATGTGGGGTCATATATTCTGAGTCGACCGCACAGCTCAGTGGCATGGATCTGACCAGTTGTTTGTGTGTTTTGGTGGTAAGAGCAGAGGTTCTGCTGTCAGCAAACAGCGAATGTCACATTGGATAATGAAGGCTATCTCTCTGGCCTATGAGGCGCGTGGCTTGACTTTGCCTCTAGGGGTGCGTTCTCATTCTACAAGAGCAGTGGCTTCTTCTCAGGCCTTCTTCAAAGGGTCTTCAATGGAAGATGTCTGTGCTGCAGCAGGATGGTCCTCTCCTAGCACCTTCATCAAGTTCTACAGTCTGGACATGAGGACGGCTCCTGGCTCCCAGATCTTATCCGCTTGAGCAGACTCTTTCCCTGGTCTTCCAGCTATCTAAAGGTACGTAAGGTGTTATGGTATAGCATTCCCATAGAGATAACGTCATCGCAGCATTGAAGGGAACCTATGAAATGGAACGTCTCGGTTATGTATGTAACATTGGTTCCCTGAATAGGGAACGAGATGCTGCAATGTGGGCCGTTCCGTACCTTTGATAGCGCTTCCTTCGTCACGTGGAAACCTGATGAAATAGCGCGCAGCACGCTGATATAGCATACGTTTGTACGCGTGGGGGGCGGTGCTATTTGGCCAATGAATTGGCTTGATGGTATAAGGGCTTCAGACATTCGTCACACTGGAGGTGTTTCCCATAGCGATGACTATTCAGGGAACCAAGGTTACAGACGTTATACAAGTGTGGCAGGATAAGTGAGGCTCTTCCTGCTTACAACTGATTGGCTGGTTTGCTCATCAATGGTCTTATCATCAGGCAGTGAGGGAATATATAAATTCGTGGGCAAGGTAGTATGGCATCACAAGTCACACCCCCTTGCTTCCTGCAGGTATGTTGATTAATGTTGGCTGGGTTGTTAGTTGCACACTGAAGCTCATGTTAGCATACTTTTTTATAGAATGGCATGTTGAAGGAAACTTTGTGGCTGACATTTGACTGAGGTTGCCCCTCTGCAGGTAAGGGAGTCGGTCGCGTCGCAATGTGTCCTTTGTTTAATAATTCGCTTGTGTTGTAGCGGTGTTTTTTCTTTTTTTTGTGTGTGTGTATTCATTTAGAGGTTTGAGTGAAACTGATTCAGCACAATGGGTACGGGTGTTCGGCTGACATTACGGACGCGTTCTGTCCCTCCGTCAAACCCCATTGTTTCCCAGATAGACTGAACGAGCTCTCAGTTTCCTAGCACATTGTTTGTCTGACTGACTGATTGGATTTCAGAACGTACTCGTACGGTATGTGTTTTTACACTTATGATGTGTTGATATTCTTATTTTTATTACTATTTGGCATTCGCTGAGGGGTTTTGTAATTCCGTTTCTGTTGTGTTTGTTGAAGCCTTGGTGTGCGCGCGCGCGTGCGTTTCTTGTTTTTTATTTTGTTTATTTTTTTTCTTCTCTTTTTCTTTTCTTGATTTATGTATTTGATTGGACGCCGTTATTGTGAAATGTGTGTTTGATTATTGTGAGTGTGTTGATTTCATTGCACCCAGTTACCTTTTTGTGGTTGCACTGTTTGTTATAGTTTATTTTGTAAGTTTTCTTCACTGTTGTGTTGCTATATTGAGTGGTTGTGGTGTTGTGAGTCTGTTGATGTTTGTGCTCTTTGGCTGAGTTTTGTTTTGTGTTGTAGTAGCAGCAATTTATTGTCTTTTTTTGTATTATTTATTTTGGTGGATTTAATGTGTAACGTGTAGCTGTTCATTTGTGGGTCAGCTGTGTGGGTGGGCAACTCTTCTTATTGTAATCCATCTGTGATAGAGTGACTGTCTTTTCAAGTGTATAATCTGATTTCTGCTTGTTACAGGAGCTGAGTGCCTAAGGCAGGGGCGGATTCCTGGTGTTGGGGTTTCTTTCACGAGTGCTGGCTGGAGTGGTCGTGTGATTTTTTTTTTTTTTTTTTTTTTTTTTTTTTTGTGTGTGTGTGTGTGTGTGTGTGTGTGTGTGTGTGTGTGTGTGTGTCACAGGTATAAGTGAAGGGTGTTTTGCTGTGTAGGCCGATTGTGCCCTTATGCTCTGCTGTCAAGCCTCGGTTCCTGTACCTTGATCCTTGGATGTCCTTGATGACCCAGGTCGCCCATTTAGTGAAGTGTGTAATTGAGTCTGTTATATGTGAACTGTTGTGCTCAGTGATTGCTCTTCTACTTCCCTCTGTTTTTGTAATAAACTCAGTTTTTATTATAATTAAAAAAAAAAAAATTATCGTGAGCTGACCTGTGTTGCCTAAAAAGAAATTTATTTAATAAAGGTCCCTGGGCTAGACCCAGGGTGGTGTAGTCATGCTAAATCTCTAATCCTTTGCTGCTCTGCCACACAACATATAAAAATACATTATTTCTTATGAGTAAAGCGAACACAGATAAATGTGAAGTTTATAAATGCAAAGAAACTGTAGAGCATTTTTTTTATTAAACTATAGGAAATTAAATATTAATTTAAATATTAAATCTACTGTAGGATAGCTTATTAAACTGTAAGGAAGAAAGAAAAAATGCCTCAATTTAAGAACACATTTAGAAATATTAAAGGTATTTTAGGAATAGGTCATTCTCAGATGGAAGTTGTTAAGGCTCTTTTTTTTTTGTTTTGTTTTTTAATTTATTGATAATTATTTTTATTTTATTTATTTATTTTTGCACGATACTGGTCTTACGAGATCAATGAAGCCATGCTTTTACACATTCAAATATATTAGGTGGCGGTATGTACCACGTTGATCTGTAACTCGCCATAAAACTAGAAGAAGAAGAATCACATGACCGTCACATGGCATGACATGCAGCATACAGCAAGGAGTAGGCTACTTGTCAAATTCAGGCGGTCTGAGTAACAGTCTGCAGTTAAATCTCAAGTAATGTCTATATACATTTAGTACATTCTTAAGATAAGTTTTAAATCAGCATGAGAGAGAGCTTCATCCATAAGACCTTATGTGCCTTTACGTGCTGAATTGTAAATACGAGTTTCCTGGTCGGAAATTGGACTTGAACAGCCTCTCAAGTCGCATTTACAACTGAGAATTATTATTATTTAATTTTATTTAATTTAATTTTATTTTATTTTATTTTATGTATGTATGTGTGTATGTATATATGCATTTATTGATTGATTGATTGATTGATTGATTGATTGATTGATTGATTGATTGCTGAGTCCCAGTTTGCATATTTATACAACACCCTTAAAGCACTCATTTGGTGAAGAAAATTACACACTTTTGAGTATGTAACGTTAGTAGAACAGTACAATCTTTTGGGACATAGTGTATTGCGTCATACAATTGCGTTTTAAGGGTTGTGGATAGAAGGGATAGGCTACAGTTAAAATCAGAAGCTATAACAATAAATTGTTTTCTACCTATTATATTGTGTTTTATTAACGTATACACCTAAACCCACCCCTTACAATAGCCTAATGCAAAAAGTAATTGTTGTACAGTGTGACAAAAATTACGCTATATCGATGTGCGCATGACCAGAAGACGAATCTGTATACCATCTAACGTTAGCCTCGGACGTTCGTACCTTTTTTATTATTATTATTATTATTATTATTATTATTATTATTATTTTTAAATTAAACATTTGCTCAGAAATACAAATGTGACAGAACATTTGCATGCCAAGGAAAAGAGCCAGGGGTTCAAGGATGGCCAAATAATACATAGCAATTACAAATCAAAAGAGAAAGAGTGAAAGAAAATAAATAAATTAAATAAAATAAATAAATAAATGAGGAAAAAAATAAGATAAAATAAATAAACAGCTCACGTAACAATAAACATACACTTCCCTCAAAACATAGGCCTAAATTAATTATCAAATAAAAATTATACAAAAACACCAAAAAGTGAGCATACATTTAAAGTTAGTTGCCTTTTTGTTACAGGAGGTAGATAAAGATTTAATATAAATTTTAATATCTTCTTGAAAGTAAGAAAAGTGGGGGGTAACCAGACGTTCGTACTTACGAGTTTGGTCGGAGAATGTGCCTTATGTTGTTGGATGTTCACTGTCTCGTTATGTGCAATTTGCAATAATAATAATAAAAAAAGTCACTTTGGTCGGAACAAGATGGCGAGTTAACTTTTCTACATAAAATTCAACAATTTTTTTTTAAGTCTACATCTACAAAATGATGAATAGCCTAAACAATAAGCTAGGCTATACATCATTGTGTTTTTGCTTTTTTTCTGTTTTTAAGAAGGTGATGTAAACTGAATCATTATATATTCTATGGTAATTATACAATAATATAATATTTTGTATATGTAACTTGATATAGATAAATAATCATTTTATTAATTTCAACAAATGTACCATCAATACAGTTTCCTATTTATTTTCTCACTGAAACGCCCACAACTCGGAAACTTGGGGCTTAAAGAAAATGTCGAATTTCCCACTCGTAACGACTTTGTGGTGGCGTTCATGTGCGTTCAACTCGTAAATACGATCTATCCGACATGACTTGAATGCAATGTTTTTAAAGGACCGCTCTGTCGCATATTTACGCGCATCCTGTCACTGTAAACTGGCCCTGTCAGTCATCTTGTCAGTTAACATCCTCCAAATTTCATTTACTGTAATTAAACTTCCTACCGTATCGAAGAGAAAAAGTATCATGTTGATCTGCCAGTCTTGTCATTTATGCGGAGAACTTTCCTAAAATTTTTTGCATAATGATGCATTTAAAAGTTTATATACAGTGGGTACGGAAAGTATTCAGACCCCCTTAAATTTTTCACTCTTTGTTATATTGCAGCCATTTGCTAAAATCATTTAAGTTCATTTTTTTTCTTCATTAATGTACACACAGCACCCCATATTGACAGAAAAGCACAGAATTGTTGACATTTTTTCAGATTTATTAAAAAAGAAAAACTGAAATATCACATGGTCCTAAGTATTCAGACCCTTTGCTCAGTATTTAGTAGAAGCACCCTTTTGATCTAATACAGCCATGAGTCTTTTTGGGAAAGATGCAACAAGTTTTTCACACCTGGATTTGGGGATCCTCTGCCATTCCTCCTTGCAGATCCTCTCCAGTTCTTCAGGTTGGATGGTAAACGCTGGTGGACAGCCATTTTTAGGTCTCTCCAGAGATGCTCAATTGGGTTTAAGTCAGGGCTCTGGCTGGGCCATTCAAGAACAGTCACGGAGTTGTTGTGAAGCCACTCCTTCGTTATTTTAGCTGTGTGCTTAGGGTCATTGTCTTGTTGGAAGGTAAACCTTCGGCCCAGTCTGAGGTCCTGAGCACTCTGGAGAAGGTTTTCGTCCAGGATATCCCTGTACTTGGCCGCATTCATCTTTCCCTCGATTGCAACCAGTCGTCCTGTTCCTGCAGCTGAAAAACACCCCCACAGCATGATGCTGCCACCACCATGCTTCACTGTTGGGACTGTATTGGACAGGTGATGAGCAGTGCCTGGTTTTCTCCACACATACCGCTTAGAATTAAGGCCAAAAAGTTTTATCTTGGTCTCATCAGACCAGAGAATCTTATTTCTCAACATCTTGGAGTCCTCCATGCGGGCTTTCATGTGTCTTGCACTGAGGAGAGGCTTCTGTCGGGCCACTCTGCCATAAAGCCCCGACTGGTGGAGGGCTGCAGTGATGGCTGACTTTCTACAACTTTCTCCCATCTCCCGACTGCATCTCTGGAGCTCAGCCACAGTGATCTTTGGGTTCTTCTTTACCTCTCTCACCAAGGCTCTTCTCCCCCGATAGCTCAGTTTGGCCGGACGGCCAGCTCTAGGAAGGGTTCTGGTCGTCCCAAACGTCTTCCATTTTAGGATTATGGAGGCCACTGCGCTCTTAGGAACATTAAGAGCAGCAGAAATTTTTTTGTAACCTTGGCCAGATCTGTGCCTTGCCACAATTCTGTCTCTGAGCTCTTCAGGCAGTTCCTTTGACCTCATGATTCTCATTTGCTCTGACATGCACTGTGAGCTGTAAGGTCTTATATAGACAGGTGTGTGGCTTTCCTAATCAAGTCCAATCAGTATAATCAAACACAGCTGGACTCAAATGAAGGTGTAGAACCATCTCAAGGATGATCAGAAGAAATGGACAGCACCTGAGTTAAATATATGAGTGTCACAGCAAAGGGTCTGAATACTTAGGACCATGTGATATTTCAGTTTTTCTTTTTTAATAAATCTGCAAAAATGTCAACAATTCTGTGTTTTTCTGTCAATATGGGGTGCTGTGTGTACATTAATGAGGAAAAAAAATGAACTTAAATGATTTTAACAAATGGCTGCAATATAACAGAGTGAAAATTTTAAGGGGGTCTGAATACTTTCCGTACCCACTGTATATTTTTCCACCATCAAATATTAGTGATTCACATTTCACAAACTTACATGTAAATGAATTATATAAAACTACATTGTCAATACACAACAGTTACACAAATAAATTAGATCAATCAATGCATTTATTTCCATTCAAAGGGATAGAAAACAAATTCATAATATTAGTCTAAAACGATTCCTCATCCTATGGCTCCCTCTAGTGGACAAGGTTAATATCAAAGCCTTCAGGTTGCAGTTGAAATGACTGATGGTTTAGAGCAGTGGTTATAATACCAAAAATGTAATTATAATAGTTCAGGAGGAGAACAGCAGTTTCTAAACCAGGAGTTCTCAACTGATTAGGGTTGGAGCTAAACTTTGCAGGAAAGTGCACCTTGAAGACCATAGCTGACAACCCCTTGTTTAGAATTTGATGTTCTCCTCCTGAGCATCAGAAATTCATACATCTATTATAATTGCTCCAGAAGTTACCATGTTAGTATTCCTTTACTGTAACAAATTTAATAATAATAATAATAATAGAAAAATCCTTTCTACTATCACCTTTTCACTGTTTATATTTTTTGTAACCTCTTATTTTCCTAAACAGATAAACTATATACATGAAACCAAGAATGTTTTCTCAGAATAACTTGTTCTCCACCTCATTTAATGTTGAAGAAAAATTCAGGCGAGATCACGAGAAAACAAAAAAGAAAGAAAAAATGAGCATAGGCTCTTAGGGCAACAGCAAGTCAAAAATAATGCCTTTAATGTTCAAAACATGTTTAATTTGTTCACTTCAACACTAACGTAACAGCCAATACACACACACAGACACATACACATACGCACACGCGCACACACACACACATAAAACATAAAATAAATTTAGAATTCTTACCACTATTGCCACTTGTTAGTTAACTAATTACTGTAAAATCAATAGCCTATAACAAATACATCTACTAATCAGGGGCGTGTCTAGAGGGGGTGCACGGGGTGGCACCAGCCCCCTTCAAAATATGCTTGGCCCCCCCTTGTGCCCCCCCAACAGCGCAGACTGATCAAAGTAACATCTGCGGCGCGGGAACAGTTCGGGTGCATTTAAAATCTCAAGCGCTGCCGCTGATGTCATAATCGGCAGCGTAGCGCCGCTTGAAGTAGAACACACCTACTCACTGTCTGGTTCGCTGACAATTATTTCCCGTATATTTATTTACGACGCCATTGGATTAGAGCGCTGTCAATTTCACAATGCTCAACGCCATTAGATTAGAGTGCTGTCAAATGCACAGCTCAAACAGGTAAAGTGCGATTTCGGAGGCTGCAGACCACGTCTCTGTTCATTGTAAGTATTAAATTATAATTATAGGCTATAGGCTACGCTCCTTAGAGTTTGTGCTAATTTGTGTTGCCGCGATGCACCAGCACCGCTTAAAATAGAAATCGTTATGTTACATTTATTCCTGTTGTTTAAAAGATTAAAGGCAAAAACACTTTCTCAAATAGTCTGCAGTAACGTGGTAAATGCTAAAATGTGGGGTTTTAATAATGTTACCGTTCTGACACTTGGAATTTTAAGATGCAGAATAGTAAAAACACCTGTTTGTATTGAATAAACAAACGTTTTTGCATGGCAGTCTTATTACATAAAGTGGTGTGAAAAATTGTTTGCCCCCTTCCTGATTTTTTGCATGTTTGTCACACTTTAATGTTTCAGATCATCAAACAAATTTAAATATTAATCAAAGATAACACAAGTAAACACAACATGCAGTTTTTAAATGGAGTTTTTTATTATGAAGGGAAAACAAAATTCAAACCCACATGGCCCTGTGTGAAAAAGTGCTTGCCCCCTAAACCTAATAACTGGTTGGGCCACCCTTAGCAGCAACAACTGCAATCAAGCGTTTGCGATAACTTGCAATGAGTCTTTTACAGCGCTGTGGAGGAATTTTGGCCCACTCATCTTTGCAGAATTGTTGTAGTTCAGCCACATTGGAGGGTTTTCTAGCATGAACCGCCTTTTTAAGGTCATGCCACAGCATCTCAATAAGATTCAGGTCAGGACTTTGACTGGGCCACTCCAAAGTCTTCATTTTGTTTTTCTTCAGACATTCAGAGTTGGACTTGCTGGTGTGTTTTGGATCATTGTCCTGCTGCAGAACCCAAGCACGAACAGATGGCCGGACATTGTCCTTCAGGATTTTTTGGTAGACAGCAGAATTCATGGTTCCATTTATCACAGCAAGTCTTCCAGGTCCTGAAGCAGCAAAACAGCCCCAGACCATCACACTACCACCACCATATTTTACTGTTGGTATGATGTTCTTTTTCTGAAATGCTGTGTTACTTTTACGCCAGATGTAATGGGACACACACCTTCCAAAAAGTTCAACTTTTGTCTGGTGTGGCTAGAGAAACTGAACTCAGGTGGGGGGGGGGGGGGGAAGCAAACACTTTTTCACACAGGGCCATGTGGGTTTGGATTTTGTTTTCCCTTCATAAAAAAAAAGGGGGCAAACAATTTTTCACACCACTGTGTATATATATATATATATATATATATATATATATATATATATATATATATATATATATATATATATATATATAATTTTTTTTATTATTTATTTATTTATTTTTTTTTGCAATGTCCAAGAACAGCTTCACATTTAAATGATTTTGTCTTTAATCAGATGAGAATATGGCTATTAAATATAGCCTACTATTTGTGTAATATTGATGATTAAGTTCAAGGTTTTTTATTATTATTTTTAGACAGAATTTTGTGTAAAAAAATGAAAAGGGGACAACAGCAGCAATTCATTCAAGGTTTCTTCAAGAAGAAACCCTGTCAAAGACAGGTAGATGCAGTACAGTGCAGTGCATGTCAGAGCCAATCCACCAGGCAGGGCCAAGCTGGCCAGCAAATTAGCAGCCCTGAACCTGGCAGCACAGGTCAGAGCCAGCCAGAGAGGGCCAGTGAGGACTACACCAGCAGCCATCTATCTGCAGCAACAGGTGAAAGTCAGAACATGAACAATTTTTTCAAAAAGTTCAGTAGATCACACACACACACGCACACACGCAAACACACACACACCGTCTGTTTGGACAATAAAAGAAGTTGAGAAAAAGCCTGTTCAGTTGTTTTTATTTGAGATGAGTTGTCCAGACACTTGTGCAGTGCCGTTTTTATACCATCCCACTTGTGTTGGGGCACATGAAATAGCCAATCGCTGATTGGTAAACTTGTAGCTGCCGTTAGAAGCTCCGGTTCCCATAGAAACCTGGGGCTAGAGCAGCCGATACGCATGCGCGCATTGTGCAGTCATAAGCGCGTTGGAACAACGCATGCGCATTGGCTGGTCTAGCCTGAAAAATGAGCTTTTTAAACGCAATTTGAGCATAAGAAACAACATTTATGGGGCAGTTCATTTCAGATTTTGTTGCTGATTTGAAATATGTAATTTAATCGCAAATTCAGCGAGCAGTTTTTGAGATCTCAGGATTCCCCCATTCATTTAGATAGGACTTGGTCTTGTTTGAGCTGCCCGGAGGCGTTGGAAATATGGCGGCCGAGTGAACGGACTTTCCTTAAAAGGGACATTGGCTAAAGTCAGTCACACCTTGACTTTCTTCCAAATAACGCACATTTCATTCATAATTTTAAAACACAGGCCTATAATTTGCACTTTGTTTTTTTTTTCTGAATTGTGTGAAATGGCTAATAAAAATAGGTAATACAAAACGATTATGTGGAGTTGTTATAGTGATATTCTTATAGTAAAACATGACTGTTTGTGCAAAATTGTGTGTTTTTTTTTGTTTTTCAGAGGGGGTCTTGCCCGGAGAGTAGTTCAGTGTAGAACCGCCACTGACGCGGTGCCAACACCAGAAGCGTTTCAGAAGCGAAGCGACAGGATTCGCGAGACCACGTGATTTTCCCGTCCAAATTAGTTTTTCTTCATTTTTTTGTGTTCTAACATGGTTGGCTAAATGTTTTTGTTTTGTTCTGTTGAATTCTGTTTATTCCACTCTTACAACTACTGCAATTTAACCCCATGCCTTGTTCTTTTTGTAATTGTCCTTGTAAAAAGGATTTGTGGTGTCATATAATAATGTGTGTTTTTCAACTTTGAGGATGAACCTCTCGTCATCTATTTCTGGCCTGCTAGCAAGAATATAGTGATGTGAAATACAATTGGGAGTCTGCATAGGGTGTTTATTTTGAAATTGACATGATTTTTTAACTTTTATTTTGTATTTGCTGTGCGGTTTGGACGCGGCGTGTGTTAAAAATAGACTAGGCGCCTATATTTAGCGAAGCGGCGCGGAGAGCCGCTTCTGGGACGCTTTTGAAACGTGCCGCGGCGCGTCTGGTGTAAACACGAGCACTGACTAGAGTGGCCGCGATCAGCTCGGGTAGCCGCGTCGGAGCCGTAACGCGCCGCAGACGCGTGCAGTGTACATCAGGGGTGATGTGTGGTGCTGATGCTGGGATCCAGACGGGCGGGGAGCAAAGCAGGAAGCATCCAGCATCCTTAGCAATGGTGGAGAGAGGTCTAAAGAGTATCCTGACGCGGGAAAAGAGGTTATGAGCCTCCACACATAAGAAAATGAGCAGGTAATAAGCGCTTTTTATTTCCATTTCGCTATGACACAGTATGTCTGGTCCTGGATGCCAGGCCATGTCCTATAGAAGCACCTTTATCATTCTAAAACATCCTCCGTAGGAATGCAAATTAAACCAACTGCATTCGGAATGTCTGCAAATAGCAGGTGACTGACAAAATATATTATACGCGTTTGCCGAAATATCACTGGCCCCTTGAACCCTTGCTGTTGTTTGCTGGCTTCAATTTTAAGATTTGTAGGTGTGTTTGGATGCGCTTTTCTGTTTTTATCGGTATCTTTACTTTGTCCTAATGGACTTTTCAGGGTTTTGTAATCTTAGAGACTTGTCTCTCATTTTGATTTGTTGACTAGTTTATGTAACTATACAAAATGCACACTGACAACGGGTGTAGCCAGGAGGCTAAACAACAAATCCTACTACGGCGAAGGCATAGCTTATGAATAATAATTAGGACATTTTGACTTTGCTTTCTAACTTTCCTGAAACTGAATTAATATTCATAAGCTAAGCGTTCGATTCGTTAGTTGACTAGCGCAGCTCCTGTCTATCAGCCAATCACGTAGCTGTACTAGACGAACGTCACTCAACGTAATGAATATTCATGTAGCAAGCGTCCTCTACAGACTGTAAAGAGTCACTGTATGGGTGTTTGACGCGCTGCAGTGCGGACCAGCGCAAAGGATGCGCGACCGGACAGTTGTGTTCATTGAGAGCCGTGTCGTTTATTTATCAGAATGTATCGGATGTATCGAATATCTGGGTAGAATAATATTGATGTATATACTCTTTTAATTCTCTGTGGTTTAGGCTGTTTTGCACTATGATGCCAATAGAGCTCGTTTAGACGGCGAATTAGAGCACGTCACGTGCCAGATTTGTGTTTTTGCTTTAACCTTGGACCTTTGTGGCATTAATATATGCACGGTTTTTATATTAGGAATGATGTTGAGGCTACGATTAGATAACCAAGTGCTCTTGGTCAGTGGGTGTTTTTGTGGTAGTCCACTGGCTTGCAGTGCATTAGCAGCGTGCCTGAGATATTAAATGTTTTAGGTTGTATAGGCAAACCCAGTATATTAACTCGCGTTTTGTAAAGAATTATTTTAGCATCCGTGAACAGAATTTTTGCTTGGTGGACCATCAGTAACAAAATGCGGAAATCAGGCGGTTTATGGTATTAAAAACGGTCCCAGCTGATCTTTTGTGTCACTGTGAGGTCCCAAATGAAGATTTCAAAACGACGGAAAGGACTGACTTTGCGTAGTCTGTGTGCCAGGTAGGGTGAGAGCATCCAGATCTATTATAGGGAATTGCCTTTTTTTCTTTTTTACTAAAGCATGTAAAATAATTTGGAGTAAGGATTGCAATGAAATGTTAGTCTTATGTAAGCCATAAATTGTTATACAGTGCTCTTTGTAAGATATTGTGTACATTTCCTACAAACTTTACTCCAACTCTGTGGCATGAGAGAGAATGGGTTAAGATGTGTCATCCTCACTGTTTTTGCATCCAAATATTTTGAAAGGGTCTTCCTGCGATTGAGAGAAATGTGAATTTTAAGGTTTTCAAAAGTGAGTTTTTGCATGTGAAAGTAAATTTTCTACATGACGGGTAAAATAAATTTTAGCCTATGTCAAACCAAATTTACAGAGCAATATATCATACTTTTTTTTAGGCTATTAAGTATCTAAAAAGATTTAAAAAGGTAATTTTGAAGGTATAATAATAATACTAACCATGTAAAATTGAAAATAATTTCACTGCACTAAAATATTCAGAATAGTAAACCTTCATATTAAACCTTTCTTTAAGAAAATGAATAATGTGGCAGAAAGCGTTTGGAAGGGATATCACTTTATTAATTTTTTATTTTAAATACATGACAATACAAGACTTGGACCTTTTTGTGAATTCGTTATATTTCTGTGCCCCTGCTCCACAGCTTATTCAGAAAACTCAAGGAAAATTGGCGCAGCTTACCCCCCACTTTCCCTTATGCTAATGAAGACAACATTTCTGCATTTATGAGAGCATTATTTGTATTAACTGTCTGTCTTTCTCACTGGCCCATATGTGTCCAAGTGTGCTGTAATTTGTGTATGTATCTGTGTCCATTTCACATCAGTATGTTGTGTTTTCTTCAGTTCACAGGGCTTACGTAACGGCAAAGTCTTTTCGTAATGTCAACTCAAAGACACATTTTTTCCTTTTGCGCATCAGCTTATGATTCAATAATGCATGTATCACCTTTCTCTGGGACATTGAGTGCAAACTGGCCTTTGTGACATTCATCCTTAAGGACTGAATTTCTGTCTGACCCATGCTTGCCTTAAGATGGATGGTGAGTGTCATAATAGTCAAAAGAGGAACTGCTGACGGTTTGAGATCGTGTCATCGGCCACGACTGATCGATGTGCCGAATCCTTGTTAACTAGCACAGAGAAGGAAAACAAAACAGCCGTAACGTCATATCAAGCGCTGCATCAGCCCAAAGTGCTCAAAACCAATTGCTTGTTAAGTATAATCCATCTCTTCTCTTGTTTTTCTGGCTTGTAGGCTGGCAAAGGAGGGTTTTGGCGTCGACTAAATTGGTCAATTGCAAGATATTTGTCAGAGACATAAAGTTATTGAAGAGATTTGTGAAAATGGTGAGAGAGTTACACCGTCCTTCATAGTCCCCCCCCTCCTCCTCCCTTCCTGGAAATGTGGCTGCACTTCACTTTTCAGAGTTTGATCACAAAATGGCTGTTGACGCTTCCCTTCCCTGGGATTCAGAGGAATTTCAATTATTATTCTTTGTTAATTAAGGTGACCTGAATGAAACCCCCTCTGCTTTTCACTCACCGTAACCTCACATCCCATGGGTCCCCTGGAACGAAACTGAGAAAAAAAGCTCCCATGCAGATTAGTGGGAATACAATCCGTGCGATTGAATGCTTTAGCTGTTTCGCCAGCATTACGGCCTGTCTCGGACAACACCCGTAAGACTGTTCGGAACCTGCTTGTTAGATAGTCGCTCATAAGGGAGAGGGTAGATGGCAGCTAATGTAGAAACTATCAGGGATATCCATCTGTCCTTTGGCCTAAAGTGGATTCTATTTAATATGGGAATGAAGCAATAGCATTTCCACACATTGACAGACCTTTTACACTTTTGGTTACAAAGTTGTTTCTCATGCAGTAAAATTTCGAAATATTGTCACAATAGCATGCAGAAGTCTAGTTGCGGAAGTAAAAGTCCCATTCATTTTCTCCATATGGGGAAAGATAATTTGAAAACTTTTATAGATAGACCTACTGTGAGCTACGAGATTGATAATCAATGGAATGCCTTTGCTAAAGCCATCAGCCCACATTATTTTTTAAATAATTGTGTATAACAGCAAAATTCCTTGTGAAAAGCTACATTACTCATGATTCTGCATAGAAATATCCACCGATCGGAGAATAAAATTCACTCAGATCACTGCAGATCACTATGTTTTCAAACCATTTACATGTGTAGTTTTGGAAGTAAAATTTAATTTAAATCTGTAAAATGTAAAAATGTTGCTAGTGTATTTTTCACGGTAAAGTTCTGGCACAATGACAACCACAGATGTGCAAAAAAAAAAAATGTATAGTACATATTTTGCAATAAATGTAAAATATGTTGTTTCTTTAAAAGAATAGTTTTATATTTCTCCTTTGTTTTTTAAAATAAGATTAATTCATTCGCAATGCTTCATGGAATTGTAGTTCTTTCCCCCACTGAAGCCATTAAGTACAGTCTTTTTTATCCAATGTTGTAAATCACCTCGTAGCTGGTTGGTATGGTTCAATGACTTTTTAAAATCACTATGGGAAAAATGAATGGAAAAAATACTTCCGGAACCAAGGTCGTAGAAGCTCGTTGAGCTCTGTTGATGATTGACGATTGACTGTAAATGAAAAGATGGGAAAGTGAGGCATGCAATATAATTGACAAAGACAAGTTAAATAGCTTCATTCTTCTATAATGGTTTTTATATTTACAACAGTATACTGCAGCTACAATAAAGAGCCCATTGATAACTGGCCATTGCATGGTGTGGAAATGCTGGCTTAATGAACTTCAGTTGTATCTCAGTGTTCAGAAACCAACACATAGTGATTAAACTCTTCACTGCTCACATTCTTTTGCCAACTCATGTGAATTCAGACCAAACAAGCTTTCAGTCTTTTATATATATATATATATATATATATATATATATATATTCATAAACTGCATCATTCATCCCTGCCACTGCCTGTATAACATTCAGATTTTCATCTTCCAGTTGTTTTCCACAAATCTTCTTGTTTGCCTGTATCAAGGGTACATCAGTGCAGGTGTCAGGAATTTGGCACATGAGTTGGCAATACTCCGCTCTGTCACTTTTCTTGGCTGAACTTTGTCTACCTTATATCATAGAGCAGTTTGTTCCAAGATTGTCCGTAGAGCACTTCTCTAAGATGCTGCTCTAGAGACTGCAGTTCTTGATGGATGCTGGGCTGGGCATGAGTTAGCGATTGAGCTACTACTGAGTCTGAGCCGAGCTGGGCCCTGCATGTTTAACCAACAAAACAATAGTGCTGCATGCCAAATAGCATGTTATTGGGTTCTAATATGCATCTTTCGTAACCTTAGTTTGATAGAAGGTGACTCCAAAACTGAACTTTGGAGTAAGGTTTTTATGCTCTAATAAGCATTTAGAGAATTGTAATGCTGAACGTCATTTGTGATGAAGGCTGATGTTTAATTTAGAAGTGGGACAATTTAACTTTTTAAGAAGGTTTAAGTCTGTATCATTTTAATGACCAATATAGTAGCCTATATTGTCAAACTTCTGGTTTTAGAATTAGATCATTTTTTTAATGACAAATACTGATGATATTTATGTTTTTAACAGTTTTTTATATATATATATATATATATATATATATATATGTATATGTTCTATTTGTACTAAATCGTGTTTAATAATAATAGTAAAATGTCATATTATTTATATAATAAACACATTTAAAATAAAGTGATTAATAATGAAACAAACTGATTATCAGTCTATTTCTATTTCCACTGGCGGTTATTATTAGCTGGTATTAGCTGATATTGGATATTTACAGTAATTGTACATGACTGTTTCCCTCTATTTTAACATTAAAATGAACTTTACTGTCATCTAACACTCAGAGTTAACCTTTGAAAACACTAATAATTTATTAACACTGTTAAATTAAGCTCAAATTAAATATCTGTTTTTTTTATTCTGTACATTATAATTTTGTGTTCCCCAAATTCACTTGTTAAAATTGACTTTTAGTTTTTAGTGTTTTGTTTTCAATTTATTTAGATAAAATAATACAGAATTTTAATCAACCATTTACCGTTGACTATAACAGCTTATCCATATCAGACAGAATTTTAATATCAATGTGTTCCTTTTTGGTCTAGCATGGGATTTTGAATATCATTGCTGTAGGGAAATACGCTAAATGTGTTCATTTCAATAAATGTTAATGGTAAGGTTGTTAATAAATATTTTAGGTGCTTTGATAATGGCTTCTCTTTAACTCCTATTAGAAATGGCCAGCACACTTAATGGAACTGTTTTAGTATCCCCTGTTAAGCTACAGTACTTGGCATCTATACAGTAGCATGTGGTATTAGAAATATCCTCAGTTTGTTTATGCGGTCTAGTGTGGTGTCATTATTATTTCAGTCACACGTTTTCTAGACTTTTCTCCTCTGTTTGTGGCTATTTTATTTGCACAGGTATTTGGGTCAAAAAGTATGTGGGTCAATGGATGTGCCTAGTAGACTTTTTTCTTTGTCTGCTAACAGCATAGTAACATTATAATGCTCAGAGCACACTTTAATGTCAGCATTTCGCTTCTTGAATACGTATCAGTAATTAACTGCAGGAATAAATTGGCTTTCTTATATCATAACTACTTTTTTTTTAAATCAGACATTCCAAAGATAATTGCCTTCTTTGGAATGTTAGCGTTTGTTGAAGTTTGACTGGCCGCTGCATATAGAATCCAGCTCAACTGACCAATAGCATGATAGCGATAGCGATGAATCTGTAATTTAACACATGTTGGTGGCTTTTCACAGATAAATGGATCATTTAAGTTGGGGGCTGCCAGAGTGCTCTCAGGGTTGCATTGCCTAGCGCCAGCTCTGCAGGACAACGCCAACATGAACGGCACTGCAGAGCAACAGGACATTCTGCCCCCTAACTGCATGGTCAAAGAACGATGGAAAGTGGTAGGTATTCAAAGATCTGTACATGACACTTGTACACACAGGGACACACAGATGTAATGCACCAAGATAAATATAACACTACAAAACATCCTGTGTGCTTTTACTTTTCTTATTAGTGACCTGAAAGTAGCACATAATCCTTAATAGTGCTTACTTATTGACTTTTGTAAAGTTACTTTGTATTATTATTTATTTATTTATTTAAAAAAAAGTTTCTGAAAATTTTGAATTTGATATTTAAGGTTTTTTTTCTAAAGTTTGGAGTTTAAAAAAAACATAATGAAAATAAAAATAATAATTATTAAAATAATTAAATAATAATTATTAAAATGAACTTTAAACAGTGAATTAGTATTACTACAATACCGTTCAAAAGACTGTGGTAAGAAACTATTTTTTTTAAGAAATTAATACTTTTATTCATCAAGGATGTATTAAATTGATCAAAAGTGACAGTAAAGATTTTACATTGATGCAAAAAATACTGTTCCAAATAAATGCTGTTCTTATGAACTATTTACCAAAGAATTCTGGGGGGAAAAAATACATCATGGTTTTCACAAAAATATTAAGCAGCATAACTGTTTTCAGCATTGATGATACTAAAAAATGTTTCTTGAGCAGCAAATCAGCATATTACAATGATTTCTGAAGTATCATGTAACACCGAAGACTGGAGTAATGACTGCTAAATTCAGCTTTGCCATCACAGGAATAAATTACATTTTGAAATATTAAATTATACATTGTTTGTAAATGTAATTTATATAATTAATTTGTATATACAGTCTATTAATTAATATGCAATATTGCAGATTTTCAGTAAATTTATGGGTATGTGGGTACATACTATATAGATGGAAATATATATGTGGGTTTTAGCCTCATATCTTTTCTCCTGTTCTGAGAAGATTATGTAACAGTAAAACTAATTGGTCTTTTGACCCCATTCACTGGGACTGTCTTGTCAAAAGACATTACAAAGAGATAAAATTCCCACAAAAATTCCCAGTACAAAGGAGAAGAGAATCTTTTTACATGACTGCTCAGTTCCAGTCAGAGTAAATGGGCTCTTGACTTCGAGAGAACTAGACGAGAGAGTGACATTACTGATCGTCAAGGATTATTTATGAGTTATTTGAAATCAGAAGACTTCTGCTTTGCTTTCTCTGTTGTCCTTTGGAAATGTATTAGTCTGTAGTGTGAAATTTGTGACACATTTATGCAAAGCTGACTAATGTTTGTCTGCAGTGGAACTGCTGCACTATTGCGTATCCCTCATCAATAGATGTGCCCTCTAGATTGGTAATCAATAAAACAAGGATTATTCACATATACACGATCATGCACATGTAGATGGGTTATGTTACAGTATTATTTGTTGAGTTTGTTGTTTGAAATGAATATCTCAGGAGAGTGAAATAAAGGTGTTATTGAGACACTTGAAATGCAGATATTATGAAGTGCTTTTTGATGTTTTCCAAATGCTTTGTCTGAAAAACGCTTTGAAAAGCTGTATGCATTTTTATGAGATTGTCAAACATTGACAGCTCTTACATTGGGAGGAAAACAACTGTTTCTCTCACTTCATGTTTCATACTTGAAATCAATAGCAGATTAAACACAAAAAAAATCAGATAATATCCTTTGTGTTCTTTTTTGATGTCCAGCTGAAGAAGATAGGAGGAGGGGGGTTCGGGGAAATCTACGAGGCGTTGGACCTGCTGACCCGGGAGAATGTAGCGTTGAAAGTGGAGTCAGCTCAACAGCCCAAACAAGTCCTGAAGATGGAGGTGGCAGTTCTGAAAAAACTGCAGGGTAAGGCATGGTCATCATTGGGTTCTGGTATTTTGGTACAGTACAGTATCAAAACAGATACAGTACGGTATCTGGTACAGTATCAACGTCACTTTGACATTGACAAGACATAACGTTGAGCGAAGACGAATTCCCCACGGAAATACTGTACACAGGGTCATTTGTGTTCAAAGTACGTATTGAACTCTTAAAAACTGTTTTTTTGTTGTAAGTTAAAGGAGTGTTTCTATTAGTGCTGTCAAACGATTAATCGCGATTAATCGCATCCAAAATAATACGTTTTTGTTTACATAATATATGTATGTGTACTGTGTATATTTATTATGTATATATAAATACAAACACATGCATGTATATATTTAAGAAAAATATGTTATGTTTATATATTAAATATATTTATATGTAATATAAAATGTAAGAATATAAATATATAAATGTATATACATGTAAATATTTTCAAAATATACTGTATGTGTATGTATTTATATATATACATAATAAATAATATACTCAGTACACATGGGTAGTTGACAAATAGGCAGTAAAAAATACTTTTTTGTAAAAGACCTTTTTTGAAAAAGAAATGCAATTTACATAGTGTGAAGTCTGATCTTTGAGAAAATATAAAGGGTCACTAACTTCGTCAATTCTTTCACTGCTATTTTTAACATTTTTACTGAACTGTACCATAAATTTGTCCTATGGTGTGACATAGCAAAAATACATAAGTAGCATGAAAGAGATTTATCTTCATTGTTAGACACTTATTTTCATATAGTGCTATTTATATAAAATGAAATTATAATTAACATAATTTTTTCCCCATGACTTGTTGGATAATTTTAAGACAAACTTTGACAACAAGACAAACTTTGCTGTCATCTGTTCAAAACTGCTGAAAATTATACCATTTTAAGTTGTCATATTTGTATCTCCCCTATTGCAATACTCAGCTGTTTTTTTTATTATTATTTTTTTATTTTTTTAAGATATTTTGATATAAAAACAAATCTGTGGTTCTTTTATATGTGTCACACCATAGGACACTGTCACACTAAAGTACAGAAATGGTAATTATTAAATTATTTCTATTTAATTTTGTCAAATGTCAAAGGAGAAAGTTTAATTTTGATACAAACAATATCAACATGTTTTTTAAACAAAACAAAATAATTTTCATCAACAAAATTCAGTCTCTTAGACAATCTGTTTGTTACTGAAACTCTTCTAGCCCCCCCCTGCAGTACAGGCGTCACACCGGAGAACATTATCTGTCACACCAAAGGACATTTCAGCCTTTTACTGTCAATTAATGACCTTGCTATTCCAAGCTGTTATGTTAGTGGCGTTTCATAATTGTATACAGTATTTAGCTTTACATCATCATGACTGAAGCATTTATTAAAAGCTGTAAAGACTGACCATCCCATCAGAGTGGACCATGTGTGGCATGTTGTATATTTATCACTGTGAATGAAGCGGCAGTAACACAGCCTACGTGACTACGAACATGTGAAGCTGCCTACAGATCATACAGCCAAGCATACACACACATATTCTGATGATTCAGTTCAACCATTAGTCATCAGAAAGAATAAAAAAAGAGGACAGCTAAATATGAAACTCATTGTAATATAATGTGGATTCTTACGTAACAAAATAAAATGAAATATTAAAAAAACATACAAAAAATATTAAATATATAAAAATTGCTGAAATGAAAAGATTCATTTTAAGATTTTATTTTGCATTTAGTATTTATTTAAAACTCACAAAATACATTAATGTTCAACATTTTTTGACACCGGTGTTATTGTAGTATTATTTATATATTATAGTATATACTAATATGTAGAATTAATTTTTATTTTATTCTCAGTTGTAATTTTAATTTAAATGTAAGTTTAATTAATTTAGTTATGTTTTTTGACATTTTTGTTTGTTTTTTAATGATTTCTATTTAGCTTCATTTTATAATTTTATAAATTAAAATTACAAAAATAAAAGTTTCATTATTTTATTTAAGTTTCTTTTTTATATTTAAGTTTTTACACATATATTCATATTTTATTTAATTTCAGCTTTCAATTAAAAAAACTTTCAGTTAAAACTTATTTGAATAGTTTTAGTTAACAATAACGACACTGATTGATTTTTTGGAATGAGTGAATATATTTATCTTTGGACTTGCATTTTTTAATCACCCTGACCAATAATGTAATTTTTAACATATTTGCATAAATAACCTGCCCATGTTATTTCCTTTTTTTAGGTAAAAACCATGTTTGTAAATTTATAGGTTGTGGGCGAAACGATAAGTTCAACTATGTCGTCATGCAGCTGCAGGTAACAATTTCTATTTCGTAACTAGTCACATATTCAGTAACATCAAATCTAAATACCAATGCAAATAAGTAACCCTTAACTAGATTGGTGATTATATTTCAATCAAAGACTAAGTAACATTTTATTGAAGATCATCATCACATGCTGTTTTCTCTGAAATACTGTGACTACTGGTGTAATGTAGGTGTGAGGGCTTCAATTACACTTTATCACTCTCAGGGTAGAAACCTGGCAGATCTCAGGCGAAGTCAGCCACGTGGCACCTTTACCATGAGCACAACCCTCCGCCTGGGAAAACAGATTCTAGAATCCATAGAAGCCATTCACTCTGTTGGCTTTCTCCACCGAGACATCAAACCGGTAATATTTAATAGCTTTCCTGCAATTGTCTTCTAATTGTGTGTAGAATAATAATATAATGCAACACTGTCATTAGGTTTCCAGAAGTGATTTTATTGATTAAGGATCTATGGATTTTCTTTCCAGTCAAATTTTGCCATGGGAAGGCTGCCTTCAACATACAGGAAATGTTATATGCTAGATTTTGGGCTTGCACGACAGTATACAAACACCAATGGAGAAGTCAGACCGGTATGTCACAGTTTAATTCAGTATTTTTAAATACTTTTCAGTTTTAGTCATTGTAGAATTATTTATTTAATGGTTAATTATGCTCATTTTTTGTATGTGTTGGATAAGGGTACATGATTCCTGCACTGCAGTCAAATGATCAAACATTTTTGTCATTGATTACAATACTACCATGATGTGAAGTTGTCTTTTGATTGACCCTGAAGGTCTGGTTTTATTAAGAAGTGCCTGAGATTTATTTGAGCAATAAAAAGGCTTTATTCACTGTAAGAGTGCAGGCTAGCAGAGAGACGAGCTGAAAGCTCATGAGAGGTTTACAGAGCTCTCTGAATCAGACACTGGGCTGTTTCCTCTTTTAGCTCATCACAAAGAGCTCTTCATTCGCACATGTTCCTCTCCTCCATCCTTCACACTATCTCTCTATTTCTCTGTACGTGCAGGTTTTAGTGCAGCGGTATGAATATTTAATAAGACTGCATGCATCAGTGAGCATTGCCCCCAGGTTCAGCCTGAGAGGCTGTAATATTTTCAGCTCTCTCTCTCTCTCTCTCTCTCTCTCTTCCTCAGTCTTTCTCTCTATTTCCCCCTCATTCTCTTTGGCCTTTCTTTTCTGCACAGCTGAGTCAGCTGTACTCATCGATTCAGGCAGGAAACAGAACGTCATTCTTTTATCTATCTATCTATCTATCTATCTATCTATCTATCTATCTATCTATCTTAGTTCAGTGCTGCAGCACTAAAGTGGTTTGTTTTTCTCCTGCAATCTTCAGGAGCTGTGTTTTTTTCTGCAGCAAATTGAAATTTTAGTTTGAGCTGATTCAAATTCTATGGTGCATCACATTTATGAGATGTGAATAAATCATTTCAAGGACAATCAAGGTCCTGGGTCATGCTGCCATGTTTGTTTGTTTATTTCTTTGTTTGTTGATATTTTTTGATGTTATATATTTTAAATTGTTCTTTTTTGTTGTACTAACATTTTCTTATGGACAGCATTTGAAGTGTATTGCATGTGGTCATTTGTATAATTATGTCTGGTGCATTATTTCTGCATTTTCTTTGTTTGACCATCTTGTCTTATTTTTGCAGTTTTCGTTTGGGGTTTTAAGTTATGACGTGCATGTCTGACGTATTTCTCCATCTGTTCCCTTCTCCCCCATACTCTCACCAATGGAAAGACTTTCATTGTGAGTGACCTCATGAAACTTTCATCTTTGTTTTATAGCAGATCTTTCCACAATATAAAAAAATAATGCACAAATTTATATCTAAATTTACATACAAGTACTTATCCTATTTCTCTCTCTCTCTCTCTCTCTCTCTCTATATATATATACAGTATCTCACAAAAGTGACTACACACCTCACATTTCGGCAATCATTTTAGTATATCTTTTCAAGGGACAATACTGTAGAAATGAAACTTGGATATATTTTAGAGTAGTCAATGTACAACTTGTATAGCAGTGTAGATTTACTGTCCTCTGAAAATAACTCAACATACAGCCATTATTGTCAAAAAAGCTGGCAACAAAAGTGAGTACACCCTACATGAAAACAGCTATACGTCGTTTAACCATACAAAGCCACATGTCCTATTCATCATGTTCATGTTTTTGTCTGCTTGACAGGACTATACAAATTTGTGTATCTTGTTTTAGAGCAGTTAAAATTTGGTGCTTTGAGTACAATTCTCTCATACTGACCACTGGATGTTCAATATGGCACCTCATGGCAAAGAACTCTCTGAGGATTTGAGAATTAGAACTGTTGCTCTCCACAAAGATGGCCTAGGCTATAAGAAGATCAGTAACACCCTGAAACTGAGTTACAGTACAGTGGCCAGTGTCACACAGAGGTTTTCCAAGACGGTTTCCACTCAGAACAGGCCTCGCAAGGGTCGATCAAAGAAGTTGAGTCCTTGTGCTGTGCATCAGGTGCAGAAGCTGGCTTCAAAAAACATACGCATGAGTGCTGCCAGCATTGCTTTAGAGGTTGCAGAAGTGGAAGGTCAGCTTGTCAGTGCTCAGACCATACGCCTCACACTGCAACAAGTCAGTTTGCATGGCTGTCGTCCCAGAAGGAAGCCTCTTCTGAAGCTGGCTCACAAGAAAGCCTGCAAACAGTTTGCTGAAGACAACCTGTCCAAGAGCATGAATTACTGGACCCATGTCCTGTGGTCTGATGAGTCTAAGGTAAACTGGGAGCTGCGGTTCATTGAGGGAAACATAGATTCCAACATGTACTGTGACATTCTGAAGCAGAACATGATGCCCTCCCTTCAGAAACTGAGCCGAAACGCAGTTTTCCAACATAATAACGACCCCAAACACACCGCCAAGATGACAACTGCCTTGCTGATGAAGCTGAAGGTGAAGGTGATGGAGTGGCCAAGTATGTCTCCAGACCTGAACCCTATTGAGCACGTGTGGGGCATCCTCAAGCGGAAGGTGGAGAAGCACCATGTGTCTAACATCCAGCAGCTCCGTGATATCATTGTGGAGGAGTGGAGGAGGTTGCCAGCAACAACCTGTAAAGCTCTGGTGAATTCCATGCCCAGGAGGATTAAAGCAGTGCTAGATAACAATGGTGCCCCTACAAAATATTGACACTGACACATTGAACAGTTTTGACATGTTCACTTAGGGTGTACTCATTTTTGTTGCCAGTTATTTGGACAATAATGGCTATATGTTGAGTTATATTTAGAGGACAGTAAATTTGTACTTCGATACAAGCTGCACATTGACTACTCTAAAATATATCCAAGTTTCATTTGTGTAGTATTGTCCCTTGAGAAGATATACTAAAATTTTTGCTGAAATGTGAGGTGTACTCACTTTTGTGAGATACTGTATATATATATGATAAGAAAAGAAAATGTTTATTGGAATAAAAAATGAACTGAAAGTTTTGCACATAATATTCATTCCATTTTTAATTTCAAGTTTGATTCTTAATCATGTTCTAATCCAAAGAGAAGTTGATTTAACATAATATATAATACATTTAATAAGCCATTTGTAATTCATGTCAAATAATGCTTGTGAGATTTCTTTTCGAGAGTTTGGCCTTTATGTTCAGCAAAAGTGGAGTCTCTATAATTGGCAATAAAACAGTGAACACGACAATAGAAAATTAACTGCATCCAAATGAAATGTCATTTGTCCTGAAACAGATGCTACTTGTCATGTTATTTAGTTAATCAAAAAGAAATTAGAGCAGGTTTGTGAGAGAGACCCACTGGGACTTATACACACTCATGCACACACAGACACACGGGTACATTTACGTGATGGAAGGCGTTTACCTTTTGTGTTGTGTGTTCACTGTTCTGGAAGAATGGAATGCCATGTTCAGTCTCTGAGCAAAGCCACGGTGCCTCTTCTTTCAGAGTGTGTTGTGCACTGTTTGTCCCTTTCCTGTTGCTACTGTAATGCAAGTTATAATGCATAAAATTATACAGTAATGCACAGCATTTTTTTCTGGTTTGCTTTGATTTACCTTAATACATAGTACAATGACAGATTTTCCTAATACATTTCTGCTTTTAGCCCAGAACCGTTGCAGGATTTCGAGGGACTGTTAGATATGCATCTGTGAATGCACATAAAAACAAAGTGAGTGCAACTTACTGTGAACTTATATCAAACCATGTATTTTACAGATACAATCATCTAATTCTATTTACTTATTAATTTAATAGAATTCTTGTGTTGTTTTTACAGGAAATGGGTCGCCATGATGACTTGTGGTCATTGTTTTACATGCTGGTTGAATTTGCTGCTGGGCAGCTGCCGTGGAGGAAAATCAAAGACAAGGTGCTCTGACTTCCTATACCTGATTTGAAAATCAGTATTTGTTGTCTTTTGTTTTATTCAGTTTCATGGCATTATTATTCTGTGTCAGACCTCCATTGTTAAAATCTACTTTTGTAATCTGCATCATTTAGGAGCAGGTGGGTCAGATTAAAGAGCGCTATGATCATAGGATGCTGCTTAAACACATGCCATCAGAGTTTAATGTCTTCCTGGAGCATGTTTTAGGCCTTGACTACTACACCAAACCCGACTATCAGGTACCTAGACCAAAAAACTCTCTCTCTATAAATCTATGCTACGTATAGCGTATGTATGCAGTACTTTTCCGAAATGTTATTACTTTTACATGAATATATTACAGATATGGGTGGTCTTTTCTGTGGTGTCTTTTCTGTGTCAGCTCCTGATGTCAGTGTTCGAGAACAGCATGAAAGAACGCATCATCACAGAGAACGAGCCATATGATTGGGAGAAAAGTGGGACGGACTCCATGATGTCTGCCACCACACCGACAACAGCACAGCAGAACACACGGCCCACAGCAGCTATAGTTGGGTAAGCACCACATGCATGTGTGAACATAACAAAAGAAAAATGTCTGAAGACTTTTAAAGGAGTTCCCCCTCTGACGTTCTATTTCGAAACTCTGCTGACATTTTCTGAAAATGACTCTTTAAAGGTGAAGCGTGTCATTTCTGTCCACTACTGGAACTAAACAGGTTTTTTTTTTTTAAATAAATGGAAAAAAAGTTTCCAAGTAGGAAAAACATTTTTATATCTAATTTTACATAGAATTTAGGTCATTTAAGGTTACCCTTTTTTTCAATTAAAAATTGATTGTGGTCTTTTCTGGGACCTTTAGGGTCATAAATATGACCCCGATGCCAGGTGACCTTCAGAGGGAAAACACAGATGATGTTGTGCAGGACGAGCACCTAAGCGACCAGGAAAATGCCCCTCCGATTCCTTCTGGCCGGCCAGCTGATGGTAGCCAGTTACCTACGGACGCAGATGGATGGGAGGAGACAGACTTTAATCGCAACAAACTCAGGATTAACCTTGGAAAGGTGCAGAGCAGTATAATGAATATAATCCAATCAAATACAGTCAAACAAATTTGTTTATTTTTAAAAACAATTAAACATAATAATCCATTTTATAAATCAATTTCCCTTAAATTTTTCATCTTTGATTTTATGTTGCAGGGAGGTCAAGAGGAAGATGGTAGCCGGGGTGTGTGTCCTGTGTCGCCTCAAAGGGCTTTGGAGTCTCCAGGTGTGCAGGTGCTCAGGTACCGACGGGTCAACAGCCCTGAATCTGATCGCATGTCGGCCGCTGATGGACGGGACGGTTATGGACAGCGGTGGGTCATAAATTTACTTGGGATGTGTGCAGATGTTGTTTTGACTGATCCACTCAGAAGTTAAAAGAACTATCCATGTAATAGTATTAGTTTAATGTTTTAAGTCATAATTCATAACGTAATGCTGATTTGCATTTCATTGTCATTTATCTATTAAGTTCCAATAATGCAATGGCTATTTTTTTTTAAAGTTTTAATTCACTGCGTTATTCAAATAAAGGCATTGCAACATGAGTATTCACAATAATGTTTGAAATTTTGGGATCATTGAGAATTTTTTGTTTTGAAAGAAAGAAATAATACATTTATTCAGGAAAGATGCATTAAATTGATTAAAAGTGACATTAAAGGCATTTATAATGTTACAAAATACTTCTATTTCAAACAAGAGCTGTCATTTTGTACTTTCTATTAAAAAAAAAAATAAAAAAAAATGTACCACAGTTTGCACAAAAATAAAAAGCATGACAACTGTTTTCAAACATAATAATAATAACAAATATTTTTTTAAGCAACAATTCTGCATATAATTATGATTTCTGAAGGATCATTTGACAACGAAGACTGGATTAATGAAAATTCTGCTTCCCATCTCAGGAATAAATTACATTTCAAAATAATAATATATTACAATTAATTTAATATGTTCATCTATAATATATTAAAATATAAATAGTTTTTAAAATTATAATAATATTTCTCATTATTACTGTTTTACTTTTTTTGATCAAATAAATGCAATAAAAGTCTTGGTGAACATGGTAGACTTATTTCAACACTTTACTGACCCCAATCTTTTAAACAGTAGTGTAAATAATCCAATCAAATTACATAAATTATACTTAGTATTATATAATATTTCGGTCACAGTGTCCATTCATACAAAATTAATATTTTTTTAGTATACTTACGTATATGTTCTTTGTATCATTTAGTCTTAAAAATGTGGAATTTATTCCTTTCTCAGCTCTCGAATGGACATCCTGGGTTCTCCTTCTCGGCACGTTTACTCCTCGCAGCCAGCTCAGATGCTGTCCGTCGATGGCTGCCGCGGAGACCGCGGTCGTAATGAGGCGTCTGCATCGGTGGACCAGGAAGCCCACAGCAATGCCTTCATCCGCTCTGTCCCACTTGCAGAAGAAGAGGACTTTGACAGCAAAGAGTGGGTTATCATAGACAAAGAAATGGAGCTCAGAGACTTCCACCACCTCCCAGGGGCCGAGCCCACCACTTCCGGCACCACGGATGAGGAGCCGGAGGAATTACGCCCTCTGGAGGAAGGAGAAGAGCGGCGGAGACATAGAGGGACAGATCCATCAGTCAGACCCAAGATGTCACACGGCGACCACACTACACGAGGCATGCTGCCTCTTACGGAGGAAGAGGCGTCCAGGAGGAGTGGGAAAGGCCAGTCAACATCTGTGGAGAGCCCTGTGCAGTCGCCCTGTCACTCGCTACCCTCCGGACGGCCGCGGCGGGGAGAGTCAGATCCCAACGGACCTCAGAGACAGGTAAGATTATCCTGACTAAGCTGCACTGACATTCTTATGCTAAAGATGGAGTGTGTTGGTTGGTTTGAGGTGAATAAATTGAAATGAGTTGAAAATATTTGATGGTGGTAAAGAAATCATGAGGTCCAGTTAGAAGAGATTTTAATTTGTTTGTTTACAGACACTTTTAACTATACTTTGCATGCAATGTTTTTGAGCAGTTGACATGTTGAAGAAAAATAGTCTAAATCAGAAATTTAAAATTAGATCAGGAAAGGGATGTTTATTGTTCACAAACCAGCACTTATCAGCTAATAATGAAATGAGTTATAATGAAATGTCACATAAGATGACAGGAACACTATAATGTAATTTCTTTATTTTACATTGCATCTTGATAGACTGTTAATTCTCTGCTTGCATATCAGTGATATATTTTCAACATGCTATTAATACATGTAAAAAATGTAAATATTTTATATTTTACACAATTTTAAACAACAAATTTCAATATACATTACCTTTCAAATGTTTTTGAAAGTAATTAATACTTTTATTCAGCAAGGATACATTAAATTGGCCAAAAGTGACAGTAAAGACATTTTTAATAATAATACCAAAAAAAAAACCCTATTTCAAATAAATGCTGTTCTTTTGTGCTTTCTGTTAATCAAAAAATCCTGAAAAAAATGTATCATGGTTACCACCAAAATATTAAGCAGAATAAATGTTTTCAACATGTTTTTAGAGCAGCACGTCGCATACTAAAATGATTTCTGAAGGATCATGTGACATTGAAGACTGGAGTAATGATGCTGAATATTTAGCTTTTCCTTCACAGGAATAAATTAGTTTAAAATCTAATAACACAGGAAACATTTACTTTAAATTGTAACAATAATTTATAATATTACCGTTTTTACTGTATTTTTGACTAAATAAATGCAGCCTTGCTGAGCATAAGAGACTTCTTTAAGAAACACACAAACACAGG